>ML677363.1:10842155-11298801 GCA_007922305.1 Dermatemys mawii
AAAGAAAGAAAGAAAGAAAGAAAGAAAGAAAGAAAGAAAGAAAGAAAGAAAGAAAGAAAGAAAGAAAGAAAGAAAATTCTGGCCAGGACCAACTCTAGGTTTTTTGGCACCCCAAGCAAAAAAAAAATTTGGCCATTCCCCCCACCGCCATTTTTTTGGCTTTTACCCATGTTTGCACTTTGCAAAAATAATTGTTTTTGGCTTTTTAAAATTTTAAAAAATGAAAACAGAGAATTTAAAGTTAGAATAAGTAAATACATAAATGCTTTACTCACCTTCTCCAAGTTTTGATTACTTTGAAAGTTGAAATGATTTAAAACAAGTTCAAAACACAAGCAAAATATTCAATATCACACGCTAAACCACTGGCACTGACGCAACACGGAAATTGGCACGAATGGCGCCAATAGGGCAGCACAGTACACACAAGTAATCATGATTCCTGATTTAATGAATCAATAATCATTAATGTTAACATTTATGCATGTTAACATTGATATTTTTCACGTCACGTTCCTATCGCATTACTGGAGTCTTTTTGATCTTCATGTATTATTTTTCTTTTTCATACATTGGTGGATTTTTCTGAAAAAAAGGGATGTCTGGTGCCAAAAATGCTGCCCCTAGAAATGTGCTGCCCCAGGCATGTGCTTGCTTTGCTGGTGCCTAGAGCTAGCCCTGCTTTTGGCTTCTGTAGAAGTTGATGCGACTGGCCACACTTGTCCTGGAAATCCTCCTACTTAGTGAGGCCTCTGAACAAGTGGGATATTTATATAATGCTATAAATACACACAGCCACATACACACAGTGTAGATTTGGATGTTTTTTCCCTTTGCTTACAATAGGGAATATTACTAAAACTAGTAATAGTTAACCCAATAGTAAAAAAGGTCAAAAAGAAAAAACTGGCCCACTTTTGTGGGTGTAAACATACCTATGGTAGTGCACTGCATTTCTGCATTTGCTAGACACAGAATTCAAGTTTTTATTCACTTAGAAAAGCCTTATGTAATACATTATTATTATGTAATAATTTCCAGTCTACCTACAAAATCTGTACAAAATGTACAATATATTTCTCCATGTAACAATTTTATTACTATATTAGTTAATGTCAGTTTGCATCATATTTCCATAACAGGAATGACAGAGAAAAGATTTCTTGCATGTCAAGAAAATATAATATTGGAAAATAGTCAAGCATTCATACTGGTTTATTTGTTTTATCTCCCCAAGCCATGCATACAGCCTGTGCTGAGTCCTTATCAACTCTCCTAAGCCAAGTACAAATAGATCTAAGTTATTACTTGGAGAAACCACTTTCTGAACTGAGCGGTGACAGTGAGTCAATGGTGGTACTCTCCCTTATAGGTCTTGCTGAACCCATGGATTAACAAGGGCTGTACTGTTTGAAACGGCTGTCTTTTACAAGACCAAGATTTTCTGCCATTCTTCACATCCTACCCTAAACTACTACATAGTTATGTACAGTATTAATCAGATACCCAGTGCCACACAGATGTGACCCCTCTACCACATATGTATTGTTTAGGATCCTTTGAGGTGAAGAATTTAGAAACCCTTCTGGATAAAACCCTTCTGGACTCTTAATAAATGTAAAATATTGTATTAGTATTGGTGTCCCTATTAGTGTTATTAGAGCTGCCCAGGTGAAAAAAGGGGATGAGGGAATGAGAGAATGTGCACTTTCTCTCCATTTAACCTCCCCCCCCACACACACTTTTTACAAAAAAATTTTGGGGAAAAAATGACAAGTTTTATAACTGGTCAAAAATCTTGGGGAATTGAAGGTAAGGTGGTGAAAAAACCAAATCACAGAATTTTGTCCAAGTGTTTCCTGTTTTCTTCTAATTTGAAAATTTCACCATTGACAAAATTGGACCAGCTCTAATTACAATAGTACATTTTAGCCATGTAGTCTTAAGCATAGTAAAAGATAACCATTACAATTTAAATGCAAGCAAATCTTTTATCTGTCTTTCCTATTTTGGAAATATAACACCAACTTAATAGCTAACACAGCAATAAAAATGTTACAAGAAGAAATTTATTGTACATTAATCTCTAGATTCTGTATTTAGACTGGAAATGATTACATGATAATAGAGTAAATGTTTTGCTAAGTGTATAAAAACTTAAAATGTTGTGTATATCAAATGCAGACATGCTAAAGAATAAATCTGTCACATACTAATTTATCTGATTACAGAATTAACTTTCTTAAATGAAATCTTCTGAAACAAACGTGGCATAGTGAACAGGTCATTATTAGGGGGTCTAGGGTATCTAGGCAAGCTCAATGAGAGCTGGATAAAGGCTTACGAGAAACCCATCAAAGTTTCTCTTCACAGTATCTGACACCAGGCCTGCCAACGGATGTGGGGGAGAGGAAAAGGGTAATTGGCCAGGGACTCGGATGATTTAAAAGGGCTCTTTTAAATCACCCAGGTAGGCTGCAGGGCTCCTAGGCATGTGCTGGGTGATACTGCTGGTGATGAAGGCAGAGGGGTGAGTATGTGGAAGCCCTGGCCATGCCAGAAGAGTGTCCATTTACTGCTCTGCCCTGGGGCTATTGGGAGGCCTGTCAGACGTATTCTGGGAGCTTAAAAGGTTTCCAAGTTGGTACAAATTTGCCCAAATCATCATGATATTTGAATGCTGGAGATAGCCGGTGCTTTAGAAACACCCCATAGATTGTTTTCATTATAAGATGTATATAACTGTACATATTGAGCAAGTCTTCTGGGGACACAGCCTGAGTAACCAGGCTGAGCAGCCACTAGGCCGCAGGGCAGCAAGTGTGTCTTTCCATCACCACTACTATAACTTCAGACCTGCAGTAGCCCTCAGAGCCATTTGGGGGTGGGATAGCTAGTGAATCCACTTGCAAGTTTCTGCCCTTCTCCCTAACCCACCAGCAAAATACCCATCTGTGCTAAGTCAAGTTGGTTGAAAAATGGGAACATTATTCACAAAAATGGCAAAAAAATGTATGCTTTTTTCTCAAATCTAAATTCTGAGGGTGGGAAGAAAACACCATGAAAACAACTGAAATTTGTTAGTTTCCATAGTCACATGGATGGACCCCTGTAGAACAAGAGCTGCAGGGTATATTGGGATGCAGATACAGCAGCACAGACTCTCTGTATCCTTCCCATGTGCCATGGAGTGGCATGGGTGACTACTTCCATTGGGTCCCTGTGCGCCGTGGATTGGCCCCCAATAGTTACTGGAGAGTCAGATTTTTTGTCTGCAATGGTCATACTAAGCATTACTATCTGTACTGTTTGAAAACGTTGATTTGCTATGCTTGGGATTGAAGGAGGTGGATATGTAGAACCATCTTCTCAAGTGCTAAAGTTAAAGTTAATTTTAATTACAAGCCAGAAGGCACATTAACTGGAAAAGTGACATATAAATGCTGTCAGGGAATTTCACACTCTTTCACCTTGAGTAAGGCCATAACTACACTAGCAAACTTACAGCAGCACTGTTGTAACGATGCAGCTGAGCCGCTGAAAGATCACTTGTGTAGCCGCTCTATCTTGGCCGAAGAGAGCTCTTCCTTCGACATAATAAAACCACCTCCTTGAGTGGCACTTCTATTGGTGTAACTTATGTCACCTGGGTGGTTCCTAAAAATGTGATTGACATAGCTACAACACTTAAATATGTCCTGTGTGGCATAGTAAGGTCTATCTAACCTCCACTGTAGACACAGCTAGGTTGACGGAAAAATTCTTCCATCAGTGTAGTTGACCCCTTTCAGAGAGGAGGGTTCACTACACTGACAGAAAAAAAAACAACAACACTTCTGTGCAACTGTAGCATCCTAGCGCAGGTGTACCCCTAAGTCTCCTTTTAAAAAAAAAGGGCAAGCAGCACTTTCTAGGCCTGATACTTCATTGCCTTCCATCATGTGGCATCATTTAAACTTGTGCAAAAATGGTGTCAAGTCCAGCTGTTCAGATTTTGCCTGGTGGAAATGACTATACAAGGTAGTGGAGAAGCCAGCTCCTGTTGCTGACTTATAGAAGCACTTGTATCCAGCAGTCGCTACAACTTATTACAGTGCAGTATTAAAGGGTTAGGCCCAATTTTTTTAAAAGTATTTAAGTGTTGCTATGTTTAGCGTTGCAAGGCCGAGGTGGCTAAGTCTTCATTTTGAAAAGCAATTTAGGCTTTACACTGCTGGAGCAACATCTAAGTACCTTTAAAAATCTGAGCCTGAGCAACTTCACAAATAGAATGTTAACTTGAAAAGGCATCAGTATGGAACCGATAAGCTATTACTGCAGGAAGAGATTTGTACTGGTTACAGTTCAATTTTTTTTTTGCAAGTAAAGCAGTGTTTCTTAATTTGAGAGATGAGTCCAGCTGGGGAAGATGATTTTCAAACAAGTTCATGAAGTGCGGGACACAGAAGAGGAGCAAGTTAGATGATAAAAGTTTCATGAAAAATGCAATTCCACTAAAATCAATTGAGATAAGCCTGGTTTACACCAATATGTACATCAGAATAAAAACAGGCCCAAACTGCTTTAAAATGGTGTTCCAGGAGTACTCTCACAATACCTGTATTTTGGTGCCCTTCAAATGTACTCACATCATTTTCTTAACTTTTTGAATGCCATATTGAAAAACCATGTTAAAATCCCTCTATAATCTCAAAAGAAAGCTAAACACAGAAAATAGATGTCTTCCCTGGTCTCCATATCTAGCATGATCCCCTGAGAAGAAATAGAATTATCTAAATTAGCATCCCCCCCACCGTTAGCTCATTTTCTTGTTAATAATTCTCTTGTTTTGCCACTTTTGAAGAGAAACAGTATGAAAAAAAATCTAGCATTGCATTCTTAGCTTGGTTCTTCTATCACTCCATAACCTAAAGAGGACTGCAATTTAAAAAAGGATGACTCAGATTAACATGCAATACATCACTTAGGGATCACATTTTAATTTCAGATACCTTCAGATCAGCCTGGTAAGTAAAATTAAGTAGGTAAGTTAAGCAAATCACCTCAGAACGTAAGCCTACAGTGGATTGTGTGGGTTTAATATTGAGTGAGAATAAAAGAGAACCTTTCTTATTCATAATTTTTCCTCCCAGTAACATTTCCTTTTGCTATTATCTTCAGCTCAGTCCATTTGCAGAAGCAGAATCTTCTGGGAATGGTTCCCAGTAAACTAAATGGCTAAGATTTATACCCCACAAAGTGATTCATGATATGGGCTCATGTGTGGAGGTGCAAATCATCTGTTACCTTCCTGGGCTTCTTCCCATCACACAGCCTTTTGCCAGGCCAGACTCACCCCTCCATTCAAGGCAAGGACACTCAGGGCTCTACCCCGGAATCTCCCAAGAAATATCAAACAAAAACTACAACTTAACCCAAGTTCTGCCTTCCTCAGGCCTTAAATTACTCTCAGGGCTCATCTGCTCTACCTCAGAGGCTGTTTTGTATCACTCATGGCCTCTTTCCAGACTTCCCTGTTCCAAAAAGGATCCCAGGACCCAATTCTCCCTCTGTGATTCCTCTTTGGCCCTCCTGGTCATCCCACTCTAATCCTAGAGAATGATAGTAGAGTTCTTCCCCAAAGCTCCCTTCCGCTCCAAAACCTCCTCTCTTTAAATACCACCAGCCAGCTCTTCTTGCAGCTGGGACTCATCTTTAATGACAGCAAACTCACTCTCCAGATACAGTCAGGTAGCAAAATTGGCCCCTCGGGCTCACAATAACCCTTTCAGAGACTGTGTGGGGTACATACCTCATCGCAAAGCATAAAAGTGGGAGAACTATGTGAAGATCAAAAAGTGCGGAGGTGCAGGGAGAAAAGATAATAAGGGCCTTCAGGGCTCCTAAATATCTTGAGCACATACAAAAAGTGGGGCCAGTGCAAGCTGAATCGAACACCCAAATCCAATTCAGATTGCAGATTCTTTTGAATTAAGGGTCTGATCCTGTGCCCATCCAAGTTTTTTCATAAACTCCCATTGATTTCAGCCGGGCAGGATCACGTCCTATCATACTAATCTGGATTCCAAAGATCTGTGAGACACATAACCAAAGCATGACAGCAACACTTAATTCCCTGACTAGATTTGGGAGTTTACCTGAAATTAATTACAAGTATACCTTGTCAGAGGGCTTTTTCTAACAATCCTTCCAAAAATGTATCAGCTCCTTTCCCTCTGTTTTACTATGGAATGCTGGCATTTTCCTTTCCTTGTCTGACTCTGAATTGCATTTCACATGCTGAGGTGGAGAACAGTTTGCCAAAATTATCTGTAAGAAAGGCAAGAGGAAGCATCATAGGGTAAGAGATGGAATGAAAGGATTTTTTTTTTCACAAGAAGGCCTTCATAAAATATCAGGATGCCTGAAAACTGATTTTAATGAAAAGGACTGTGTCTGCAAAATCAAACTACTTTTAATGGAACAAGGCAGACAACACTAACACAGTGGATTGAATTGTGAATTGGCATCTTGCTTAAAGGACAGAGCAGTAGACTACTGCTGTCTTAATGACCAGCAGCTGATGAATGACTAGTAGCCCAAGATTAGCTCAAGCCTCGATGAGGGATTTGAGCCTATGAGCATTATCAGCTTTGGTCAGCTCTTCTTTGTCTCATCCATGGGCTCTTGAAAGATCCCACAAATTTGTTTTCTCAGTCAGCCTTAGCTAGGTTTTTTTCTAATTATGCTTCAGTTACTTGGAAACAATCTATTTGGCAAGAATTCTCCTATGTCCCCCTCTTTGTAAATTATATATTTTATTGTAATATTCACAGCTGCCTTTGAGCCAGATTCTAATTATACTCCCTTCACTGGCTAGCACCTTTCTACACAAGAGAGCAGAGGGATGCTGCTGTCCATTTATGACCCTTGCACACAAGCAGGATAGAAGGTTCCTCGCATCCTCTTCATTCCCGTGTGTACCTAAACAAGGTCCATCACAATGAAGCTCTTTGTGAAGCAGACTTCACAGTCAGATGCCAAGGGAAGGCCTATCATCAACTCATTTCCACAACTATATCCCACCACATTCGGAGACCCACTATAGCTCCCTCAAATAAAATATCTTGACCCACAACTAACTGAGAAAAACATTTCTCCAAACACCGAAGAATCTTTTTAAAAAAAATCATGTCAGATCCTAGGGGTTTTGGGTCAGGGTCATCATCATCATCAGGAGGATTCACTGACATCCAAATGAAGAAAATATTTCTGAGCGGCTGATCAAAAAGGTTCAGTTCTCATGAGCTAGACAAATAATAATAAATGATCCCACCTGAAATTCTTAACTGTTGGAGTATTCTAAAGCAAAAGCTCAGCTGAAGTACAGACTTGTGTTTGTGAGCAATTTAGTGTCCAAAAATAATGGTTTTGCCTATTAAGAAAAGATGCATGTTGAAATCAGGGATGGTTTGTATTTCAAAGGTTGAACATCAGTAACGTGCCACCAAGAACAGTATTTTTTGCCTGATCACTGGCTTTCTGCCCTCAAGTTTCTTTAATACCAGTATTCTTAATTCTTCTTATTTGACTCACCATACTTCTGGATTAGATTTGCTGGTTTTCACCTTTGTTACCTTTGGCCGGCTTGTCTTCGTCCATCCCTCCACTAACACAAGTTGATGCCACACCATTCTGTTTTGTTGCCAGCACATTTTTTCCATTTCTGACCAAAGAGTTTTGTCATGGGATCATCCCAGAGTGTTTTCCGCCTGCCCAGCAGTCATTTGTGATCTCTGAGGAGCCAGTCACTGATGTGGGTTGTCCACCTATTGTCTTGCCTGCAGACTACATGACCTGCCCATCTTCACTTTGCATCGTATATTGCCTGCACTACATCAGTCACCTCTGTACGCCTTCTGATCTCCTCATTCGGTATATAATCATGGAGAGATATCTTACACATTTGCCTTTCCGTTGCTCTCTAGGTGAAAGCAAATTCTTCTTCCTCTTCGTTGTTGACCAGCTCTCTTCTCTGTATATCACTGCTGGCAGAACAGTGGAGTTAAACAGTTCTTTCCTTTTCTTCATGGGCAGTTCATCATCTGTTAAACACATCTCTATTTTGTTGAAACTTGCCCACCCTGCTTTTCACCACCTGCTGCATTCCTACTGTATTCCCCTTTGAATGAATTGTCTTTGCTCAGCTGCTAACCCAGGTAAATATATTTGTTGAGCTCCTCAATTTCTTTCCCATTTACAGTGATGATTCGTTCTGCACAATGTTCATTCTGCATTTGCTGGTTTTACCATCTGAAAATGTAATTTTATCATCAGCACTTGGTTCCTTTTATATAGTCCCTTTCATGATTCGACAGGTGAAAGATTACCCAAGGAACTGCATGATGAATGAAGAGTTAAGGGACTTGGCTGTCATGGCTACTGAAAAATAGTTGTCCATGTCTCTTGCTCTGAAGGGAGTTGTCAACAGATTTGCTGCTGTTCACAACAACAGGCACATTCAGCTTCAGTAAGGTAGACCAGGGTGGGCAAACTGCGGCCCGCCAGCCATTTTTATCTGGCTGGCACTCCCGGGCCAGGGGTGCCGTGCTGGGGCTGGAGCGCCCAGCTGAGCATGGTTAACAAAGTGGGGAGGGCTTAGATGGTGGGGTCCGGTGGGTGGTGGTTAGGGTGGGTGGGTCTCAGGAGGGGGCAGTCAGGGAACAAAGAGTGGGGGGGCTTAGATGGGGGTGGGGTCCTGAGGGAGTAGTTAGGGTGGGGTCTCCAGAGTGGGCGATCAGGGGACAAGGAGCAGGGGAGGGTGTTGGATGGGTTGGGGGTTCTGAGTGGGACAGTCAGGGGATGGGAAGTAATGCGGGTCGGAAAGAGGGCAGGGCCAGGCTGTTTGGGGAGGCACAGCCTTCCTTACCCATCTCTCCGCACAATTTTGAACCCCAGTGTGGCCCTCAGGCCAAAAAGTTTGCCCACCGCTGAGGTAGACTGCTACCAACCTTATTTATCCCCATTCTATAAAGTATGTGCTGTAAAATCTTGCTTCCCCAATAATGGTCCTCACCACCCCTTCACTCCCTCATCCAATTATTCTAGCTTCATCCCTGGGTATCTGTCACCAAACCAGGCATAATAGCATTTACTTCTTCAGTTAGGCTAATTAAAGCAGTGTCTTCAGTCCCTTTATGAGCTTAAAATAGTAGCTTCCTTGCCTGAAGGAGTTATGTGCATAGAACAAATTGAATCAGTTCATTGACACTACTGACATGAACTCTAATCTTAAATGGCTCATCTTTAAGGTTTTTGTGAGTTACCTATGTGGCAACTTCTATTCTATGCCCAGAGGATTTTAAAAGATACAGTTACCAGAAGACACAGCTTTGGGGATATAGGCTGGATAACTTGTATTTAGATTAAAGATGGATTAACCTAAAAGTGCTATTTTGGTGGTAGATTCAGTTTGTCTTTGGTTCTAATTACAGCCAGTTTTTAGAATCCTACTCTTATGGATCCTTTCCAAGAATAGCAAAGCTTTCCAATTGCCTAATATAAAAGATTCAAAATAAAACAGTGGTATGTCATAATTGTATAACTTTTTGTTGCTTGTAAAACCAGTCATAATGCAGCTGGCGAACATCTTTGGGAAACATACTGCTAAGGTTTCCTTTCTGTAACACACTCCTCAATGTTGTAAAAATAAAAATGAATTACATAAAATGGTCCCAAAATAATGTAAATATAACAATTAATTCTAGAATAGTCCACTGATCTGCTGCCATGGATTAAGAATAGGAGATTTGCTATGTCCCAGAGAACATCACCAAAATGAGCATTTGTTCCAAAAGCAGATTCCATAAGATGACATTCCCCTTAATTTCTTCCTTGCATAAAGTCTTATCTACACCAAGACTTAGTAAACAGCAAGTCTGGGTGTAAATCTACAGTGCACTAACCTGCCACACACTAAAAGGCCATGTGGACCCTGCTCATTCACACTGTAGCATGATTTGATGTACTACTGTTTCAAAACAGAGTGCCAGAGCATTTCCATAGAGAAATGGAAGAATAAATAAATGGACTGGATCAAAACAACCAAAGGTTCATGTTCATGACCTTATTAATTTTAAATGCCTCTACGGGTAGTAGCAGTTCTGGTTCAAATTAAAGATACCTCTAAAATGCGAAATTTAGATTAGATGTGACCTTCTCTACTGTTCATGGACATTAGGCTCCAGAGTTGATTCAATCCATAATAACAGTAGAGGCCAGGTGCAAAATTCTAATCCCAAAGAATCACAGTGTTTGGCTTTGGGGGGTTGATTGGGTCCTGTCTCTAGTTCACATATGAATATTTGATCACTTCAGTATCTATGGATATTCAGAGATAAAGGGGACTGGGCTGCATAACCAAAGACTCTCAGTTCCTATAGACCTTAAGTTTTAAATACATAAGGCTCAGAGTAGCACCAAATATTTGCCAGTGATGAAAGGCTATTGGCTTGCTTCAGGTCCCACAGAACTACATGCACTAACAACTCCAGTATTTGGAAATTCTAGATTATTGCTGAATCTGTTTAAACCATCTCTCATAGTTTTTTATGTTTGAATCTCGGTCTGCCATTGAAATCAATGGTAAACTCTTGGAGAAAGACTTTAAGGGTTGGTGAGGAATACCCTATATAAATATAACAAAGATTTGTTAGAATTGTTACAGTCTTTCAGATCTTTTTCACAGCCAGAAAATAGATATATTTACTGTTTTAGTTTAGTTAGAAATAAATCTATATGTTGGTAGGACTAAAGCTATAGTAAATCAACAGTAGAGATGAACAAATCGTTTATAAATAATTTATTCTAGAAATTTAGCCTTATGGAATACCTGCAAGCAGGTTGTCAGTTATTCAAAATATTTGTTATTTACATCCATTCATTAAATGTCAAGTGTTTCTTTTAACTGTATTGATCAGAAATATTTTTTTAAAGAAAGTTCTCAGTAAGTTAGGTTTGGTCAGATAAGTCACATGGTATTCTTTCTTCCATAATTTAATAAGTATGAAAGCACCTCTATCATGAGTGTTTCCATGTGGAAATTTAATATTTTAGTTTCTGCAAATTCTACCATATGTGACTTTGAAAATTGCTTTCTATAAACATTTATGCTAAAACTCAGATAATCATAGGAAGTGAACACAAAAGAGGTAGCAAGATGGATCAAGCAGATTAATGTAAAATGCTGAAGTTTATATATAAGTAATTTTCTTCTATTTGTGAGCTCTGATCAATAGGATCCTATGTAAATCCCAGTGATCTTCATATGACTTACATACTCATACTGCGAAAGGAAATGGCCTTCAGACTTTTAACAAACAGTTAAAATAAACCCATCTAAGAAATTTATGTTATAAAATAAACGTCTTGTACATGCTTAAGTTGAATAAAACTACCAGAGGTCAGAATTTGACCTTGTGTTTTACTTATAGCATTCAGTAAAAGGAATATGCCTTCTTTGCAATGCAGCTGTATTTCTTGGAATTGCTATATAATGAGGTCCTATGTGTGTGGGATTTGCTATTAATTTTGGCATATTAATGTGTACTGTGTCAAATATGTGACTTTTAAAGAGGATTGTAATGTGCTATAAAGTATTATAGAAAGGTAAAACACAGAAACAAACTGAGTTGGGATTTAGAGAAGTACAATAAATCTGTACGGAGAACAAACGGTTTCCATGCAGCCCACCCCAATAAAGAAACCAGTCTTGTATAGTTACCACTTTTAAGATTCATGACCAGATGTCTTGATAATTTAATTGGGGCTACACTTAGTTTTCACTGCATCTTTTGCTGAAAACATTTGAAATGAGGTGCCTGTGTGAAATCCAAGGCATGGAAGTAGATGGACTAGGAATTAACAACATCTATAAGAAGACTGAAAGTGCAGTGAATGGACTACAGCCATCTAAATGTGCCAACTATAACGATTTGGCCCTGTTCCTAGAAAGATGCTGTTCTGACTGCCTCCATGTATTCTGTACATAAGAGTACTTGGAGACAGAGGCCATGGACATACAAGGAAAGAGGTAAAAAATAGTATATAAAACTATCCAGGCAACTCAACAGGCTCAAATGCTGGCTCAAAACAGAAGAGGATTGGCTTATAACCTTGTCCCCACCCAGTCTTGATATTGGGAAAAGATACAGAAAGGAAGAGGATACACCTTGATGGAAGATCAGTGCCTCATTTAGTGTAGGGTACTGAAAGGTTTTTGTTTGTTTTTACAAACCCCAGAGCAATAATTTAAAAATGCTGAATGTGGTTTGGAAATTGACACGTTACCCAATGCAGCACTCAACACTAACACCACATCATATGAATATGATTCTGAATTATAGCAGTGCCAGTAAAACAGTGATATGATTGACAGATTAACCTGGACAGTTAGAGTAGGGTTTAAAAATTCTGAATGCTAGACTAGCTCTGCTCCCACTGATGTCAATGGAGCTTTGTCATTAACTTCAATGGGTGCAGATTTAAAACAATGATGGGTATTTCTTTAAAAATCTCACTTTTAACTCCTATGATACAAAAGAGGAGAAAACCAGCTCTACTATTTACCCCAACCTCCGAGTAAGATAGTCTACAGTACTTTGGTTTGATGTTTTTCTTACAGAATGGAGCTGTAAAGCCCTTCACTCTTATTTAGTTGCACAGCCATGAGGAACTCTAACTGAGTTCAGGGCCTTGAACTCAGAATCTTCAAACTCAGCAATGATGTAGCACAAATCCTTAATAAGCACTTGTTTATGCATTTAAATTGGAGTCTTGCTGATAATAATTTTACTGATGTCAGGCATAACTATTTATTTTATTAAGCAGCCTTTCTGAAAATATCTCCCCTCCCCAATACACAGGAGTGCATAGATTGCATTTTATTGTACGAATAATTTACTGTATGAATTGCATCTTTTACTTTAATTTCCCACAGGGAGGAGATAGTGCACTTTTTGCTCTGATGGTTCCTCTAGTTGGAACATGGGTGCTTTTTTCCCCCCTCCTACAACATGGAAACTCTCTTAACAACAAGGATTGTCTTCTGGACCAACTTCACCTCTTGATTTCCCATTTGCAATTGTGCAGAACACTGGCTACCATGAATGGTCATCTAATTTTCCGATGAGAGCTTGCATACAGAAATATTAGGAAAGTAATTCATTTAAATACCTTTTAATGCATTTTATGAACTAAAAGTGAGTACAGCCAACTTCATGTGATCAGTCAGTTTTCCACTGATCACCAGTACGTAGTCAGAGGTCTGTGGACCACAGTTTGAGCAATCCTGCTCTGGGGAAACATGAGCGAGACCAGGGAGATTTAAGACAAAGTAACTTGCAACAGATGTCTGGCACCAGTCGCATCTTTTCACATCAATAAGTTGAAATCCCAAATATTAAAACTGTCTGAGCCCTTCTTCTTCCACTCAGACCTTTATTATCAAACCTCTATATGTTGATTTGCATATTTATTTAATAAAGTGTCATTTCATTATTAAATAATTATATTAATAGTACAAAGGATGATGCCCTATGACAACATCACTGGGATAGACTTCAGGAGATCTGGATTCATTTCCTAGCTTTGCCACAGACTTCCTACATGACCTTAGATAAGTCCCTTAGGACCTGATCGAAAGCTCATTGAAGTAAACTGAAATATTCTAATAGGCTGTGGTTCAAGCCTTAAATCTTTGTACCTCAGCTCCTCATATTTTTTTAAAAAACCCAGTTAATATTATCTTTATCCCATCCTTTGTCTTGTCTGTTTGGATTGTACACACTTTGGAGTAGGAATTCTCTCTCACTATGTGTTTGTTCAGTACTAGTTGGAACCCCAAAATTCTGCCATAATACAGACAACAACAACTCCATCAAAATTGCAGTATGCTCCAACTTCTCCCTTCAAAAAGGGTTTTTAAGTGGATCTGGTTGGGAATCTTCCAATGGAATGATTTTGTGACATAAAATTCAAGTTTCTGTAAAATCACAGCTTTTCATGGGAAAATGTTTCTCTCTCATGAAAAAATAAAATATTTATAGATCCATAGAAATTAGAACAAATAATCTGAGATTATCAGCATAGTTTAAATATTTAGTCAGTGTTGGTATTGTTTGGAATAGCCACCACTAAGTAGATTAACTTTCTTAAATTCACTACACTTAAAAGGTTTGTAAACTTCATATTTTAATGACGAGAGATCCTGGAACCTTAGAAAATATTAATAAAACATCTGAGGGGGCTTCTTAATCCTTTCTGCACAGGAAAAAGATTAAAATGCTATTGAAACACAGTATCCTCACTATTCACAATTAGCCACACAAGGATGGCCTTAGACAATTGACTCAACTATGGCTATCATTGATAAGAGATTGGAAAAGGTCATTCTAAATGCTGCCCTTTAGGCAGTTTGGGCTTGAGTGGTCCTGTCCTCAGCTTATTTTCTATGGTCCATGGCTTTTAGGTGGATATGAAAAGAGCTTTGTGCAAAGCAAGTATTTAGACATCTCTGCATGACCTTACCCTATTTTTTTTAAAGATTCTAGACAGGGCTCGTCTTTGTGGCTAAGGTCAAATGTGATACATCTTAAAAAGAATATAAGAGCTGCTGAAAAAGCAAGGGAATGTGAAGATTTCTGCTCTTTGAAGCACTCAGTCATGAACCTACTGTACCGTTCTGTGCTAAGAATAAGATCCTGTTCCTGTGAGGCTATTTGGGTGGAGGGAGATGAATTCTTTAAAAGTACACTTTATTTTCAGCATTTTGATCTGAATTTGAAAAAAAATACATTCTTATCTCTACACATTTTTGTGGGAAGCACCTTCATTAGTCTCAATGGTATCTGGAAAGATGCACATTCACAAAAGAGGAAAAGTAGAAAAAACACATAGAATATAGTAGTATTTGAGAATGACATAAGAGTTGTGTTGAAAAATGTTTTCTTTTGGAATCATTTTTATACTGTTTTGGAGGCTGGAATGGGAGTGGGGAGGTTGAATAATATATAAAGTATATAATAGCATGTTTATTACCTTTTCTTCTTTAGTATCCTAACATTGCAGCTTCTATTTAGAACACTTACGTTTTTGCATACTTTAAACATCTATACTTTTGATACCTTATTATTTAAATTCCTTTCCAAAATGATCAGCTGGAGTTCCCTCTGACATTCCTGGTCTCAAAATTAAATAAGAAAAAAATTCAAACCAGGTTGAAGGAAAAAAAAAATCACATCAAACCAATTAGAGCAATGGCATTTATAGGAAACATGTTGTGAGTGGGAGAAGCTCCAAAAGGCAGGAAAGGAGAAGTGAGAAGACAGTGATTTTCCCTCATATTTTGGTTGAAATACTGCACTTAAGACATGTGCTGATAAAGTCACAAGTGCAGGAAAGAGGAGAGCAGTGCTAATCACATTATGAATAGCACTAAAAATGCCTTACTGATGTGGGGTAGGAGAGCTATGTTTGCTGTTTAAAACAGGTGCAATTTGCCACTAACTAGTCCACACTGCCATGTGTTGCTTGTAATAGCCAGCTGATGGCCTAGTCATGCCCAAACTGTGTCCCCCTGTGGCCATTGAGCACTGGTGTGGATGTTAGCTAGGGCCCACTTTCTACTGATATCTTAAATACTAGCTAATATTACCCATTGTGCTAGGCACTGTACAGTATTTCTATATTAGGGACCACTTGAAATGGTCTTGGGTCTCTTTTGAAATCATATTGCTCATCCAACTAAGAAAAGCTTGGGTACCATGCCAAGAAAAATGGGGCTGGTGTTCCAATAAATAAGTGGCATTCCTTTTTGGTAGTTTATCTGTTATTACACTTCAGTCAATAGCAGTAGTTATGGTTTGAATTTTGTAATATGCAGAGGACACTGATTTGTGCTTTTGGTGAGATCATATGTATTAGATTAAGATATTAAGTTCCATTTTCCTATAAATATTTGGGATAGATTCACCGCTCCCGAGTATTAATCTGAAACACTATGCCCCTCTGGCTTTCATGGCAGCCTCCAGGACCCTCAAGCTCAACTTCTTTTCTCAATTTAAAAACAAACAAAACAAAATACGTATGTTAATACTAAATGACCATAATTCATTCCATGGATTTCAAGAGGACAACATGAGAGATTAGTCTTCTGATCTCCAGTTGGCTGTACTACTGTTTTCTTCTTGTCACTCTGTACTGAACATGGTACAGATAAGAACGTACATACACACACTAGAATAATTACTCCAGCCAAAGTTAACAATAACTCTGAGATTTTCAGAGCCACCCAAAGGAGACACATGCTCAGTTCTTGTTGGTAACTAGGCAGCCAAGTTCTTTGGATGGCACTGAAAAATCTCAGACTAAACTAGAGCTGGTTGAAAGTTTTCCATCAACATTTTTTCCCCAAAAAAGAAAATTTTCACAGAAAATTGGGGGTTTTTTCCAAAAACATTCAATGAAAAACTAATTTCTTCCCCCCAAACCATCCCATTTTCTTCCCTTTCCCTTCAGAAACTTTCAATGGGAGGAGGGGGGCTGGCAAGAAAACAAAATTTTAGATACCATGCTTTTCTTCCATTTCCCCACCCCACTTTTGCCTTTGGCAAAATAGAAAAAAAGGCCTGGGGAGAGGAAGTGGGAGTGAGGATTTTGCTTTGTTTTAGTCTCAATTTTTCTTTGAAAACTGAAAAAAACCACCATAGAAAATTTTGAGGAAAAAAATAACTTCTATTTAAGATTTTCCATGCATAACAATTGGTATTTTTGGCAGTTTCCATCCTATGTATTTTGTATCCATTCTTCTTTCCATTCAAATCAGTTTGAGAACTTATTTTGTCTTCTATGGAAACAGGATCTAAGGCCTTCATTGATAGGTAGTGTGAGTAAAGGGAGACCACTAAACAACAGATAGAGGAGAGGTAAGAAGAGCATCCACATCATACAGTTTAGGTACTCGGAAGGAGAAGAAGGTTTGAATAGTTAGATGTTTGGGATAGCTAATATGTCTTTTAAGGCATTGACTTTAAGCAGGAAGGAACACAACAGTTTCATGTGGGCCCCAAATGTACCTACTGATAGGTCATTAGGCCCACCAACCATCCTAAAATATTGTGTCTCTCTCTCTTGTTTCTGGTAACTGAGGGAGGATTCCTGGAATTCTGCTCCACAGAAAAAAGGCATTAATTATTGTAATTCTGTTATAATTTATGGTGGTAGCTTTTCAGGATTTGTGTGCAACAGCAAAGTCAATTGGATGGCAATTTTATAGCAAAATTAATAAAAGAAACATTGAAAATCCAGGTATTGACTACAACATCATCTTCTTTGATGTAGCAACTAAAAATAAGCAGGTGATGAAAGGACACTTCTGACTACTGTTCCTTATTCCTGCATGGCAGTCACTTTAACAGAGTTCCAGCTGATATGCTAACTTTTATCCCTAAATTTTACGGTTCAATTAATTTTTAATACATTAAAACTATCAAGGCATGTTACAGCTGGTCAGGAATGAGCTTCCAAGAAAGACCAGAACACGGTACTGACTGAAAATAGCTCTACAGTTACATCTCCAAGTGCTTCAATGAGACAATTGAATATGCAAGAGTGATTAGAAGGACCAGGAACAGAGCACAAAAATAAATAGTTCTACATCATTTAAAGTGATTGAGTTAAAAGAACATGAGACTTAATACATGTAGTTAGCAAGTTATTGTTTTAACTATTTGTTATCTGTATTACAATAGCACTTAGAGGTAGAGCTGGTTGCCTAATTTTGAATTTCTTTGGAAAAGAATATAATTTCACAAAAAATTCACAAAACAATTTTTGCCTCTTCTTTTGGCCATTCTTTTTCTACAGGCCTCAGCGGAGACCAGGGACCCGTTGTGCTGGGTACAAATGCCTAATGAGAAACAGTCCCTGCTCTGAAGAGCTCATACTGTAAACAGGCAAGACAGACAAAGGGTGAAAAAAGAGGAATCATTAGGAAACAAAGGCACAGAGACAGTAAGCATTTTGCACATTGTCACAGAAGTCTGTGGCAGAGCTGGGAATCAAATCCACATTTCCTGCATCTCAGCTTAACACTTTAATCATAACATTGATCCATTACGCAGGTAGTAGGAAACTAGGATGTGTAACTCAGAATCCACTCCCCTCCAAAATACAGAATTATTATTCTATTATCGGTCTTCTACTGAACTGGTGTGCATAGTGAATATAGTGTTTACGGAGTGGAAAAATGCACCAATGAAAACAATATAATGGTGAGGTTTGGATATATTTTTGAAACACCATATTTTAAAATACACTCTACTGTCTTCCACTAGTCTTGGAGCAGGTGAAAGTAACTCAATATTGCCAGACTTGCTGTGTTCTTATAGTTTTATTAAGTGGGTTTTATGGAACAGGAGTATGAGAGAAATTCTAAATTAATGTAAAAATATATAAAATAGAGACAAAATAGTAGAGAAAACCATTTTTTCAACATAGATTGCATTGTTAATTAACAAAATTGGTCCTAAAGTTAATACTGGAAGATAAATCTCACAAACTTCTCACCTCCAACTATACACTGTCGCATTGCAACCCAGCTATAAGAACCACTATGTGATTCATGCTGTGGGATATTAAATTTCAATTGCTTTTCTGAAGTACTACAAAATGCTATTCAAAACTAAGGCATCTTTTATGGGCTTTGTACAGTATTGTCCATATTAAAAGTCTCACTAAAGAAGTGACAACCTTTAAAAAACAAAACAAAAAATATCATAATAAAAAATTTGCCTGTTTTTTAGAGTTGGAACACGCACAAAGGTTGTAATGCATTAAGCATACTGCAATATATATATTTTTAAAAATCACTGAAATGCTTTGCCAAAATAACAGCTTCTTTCTTGAGCAATTTCTTAATTTACACTGGATCTGGAGGTTCTCTGGATAATTAGAACACATGGAAGACAAGCATAATTGCTAGAGTGAGGTAAGCAATGAATACTAAAGTGGTCTACTATAATCAGAGGCTGCCCATTTCCCCTGGTTAAAAGTAGAAATGTGAAAAAAGATAGAGCTCTAATAATTACAATGTTGAATAGAAAGTCAAATTCCTGGAATCATTTACCAGTGCTGACACTGACTCTTTACATGACCTTGGACAAGTCAGTTAAACTGAGACACAGAGTCTATCTGTAAAATGATTTGGATAATAAACGTATTCAGATGAGTGTTGTCAAAAGCAACCCACACTCAAAATCCACAGGCAGAGAGAATCCCTGGGATGTGGGGTGAGAGGTAGGGAGGGCAGAACCAGGATGATTCTACTCTGAAAGGGAAACCATGGATTTGGGAGGCCACACAAGGGGGGTGCATCCACCGAACAATGTAAAATCCAGCATTCCAGGTCTCCGTATGCAACAGTGCTTGGAGATTTGATGGGACCATAGCAAGGGAATGCCAGAACTACAGGGTTTATAACCACATGGATTCCACCCCCAACTGCCAGAAGAGATATGCTGGGGCTGTTAGACTGATGTAGTCTCTGTGGAAGGAATCCAAAGCCACAGCATGATTTGGAGGTAAGAGGACTGTTACCTTACGGCTTCATGCTGACATACACATCATACAATTTGCTACTTAGGCTGGGTGCTGTGTCCTTGGACGAAGGGCATCATGAAAGAGCAAAGTTTTAGCATCATCATCAATCAAAAAAATCACATACAGGGAATATTAAATAACTGGATGTAATTAAATATTAAATATTCAAATTACTCCATTTCATTACTGCACAGGAAGACTAGGTTACAGTAATTTGTTAATACAGTGCTGTAAGTATAAAAAGAAAGAATACCTACACAAAGACAAGGGGGTGAAGGGTGAATAGAAACCAGATACACAGATCTCTGAAAGTCTGAGTAGGGAGTTGATTTTTTGTCACCATACAGTTAGCCTTTGCAGTCTCAATTCTTTCTTACCTCACTTTGTGGTTACACTACTAATCATACAGGCCCTCTCAGAGGTCCAGAAAGGCTTGGGCCATGTCCAGCTTTTGAGGGCCCTAGCCATAAAAATAAAAAATGATGACACACAGTCTAATTTTGTGCTATCAGAACCGATATATATATATTTTAATATTTATGAACATTTTTAACTTTTTAATATGGCAAAATCTATATAAATTAACAACAAAAATTACATCTTTTATCAAATCACATATCATATTCACTTATAGTTGAAGCTTTAAGCTGAGAGTGTGTGTCACATTTTGGTCCAATAGGGATGCACATTAAAACAACTTGTGAAACTTATCAAATGCCAAAAAAATTAACAGGTTTGAGGCCCAAGCCAAATGGCCCTCCTGGCCCCCATCAGATTGGCCCTACCATCTTATTAAAAAGGAATACTCACAGTGCTCTTGATTTTAACAAAGCACATATGGGTAATGGCTCTTTGCAACTGAAATAGCTGTAATCATAGCTTACCAGAAGAAAGAGATTCCTCCCACACATATTGTTGTTCCTGGCCACATTATGTGTAATTTAAATAACTATACAGGGGCAGGGGATTGCATTTTTTAATTGTTTGTTGGGCATATCTGACATTGTATAACTAATAACATCTTAAGGGCCCACATTAACCTTTGCACAGCTGGGTCAGAGACAAAGCAGGGTTCAAAGAATCTTCCACACCCTTCCCCCAACTCCTATGCGTCCCACAAGAGGACTAGATATTCATGCAGTCTCTACAATTGTTCCAGTGTAGACTAGTGGCAGCATGCCACACTCCAGCCCGGCGACAGCAAGATTTTGGTTTGGAAAAACAATTTCTACATATACTTTTAGAAGTATTGTTCATATTCATTTAATGTTACATTACATAATGTCTCGAGTTATCCTAATGCATTCAAACCCTCTATGATACTTTCTTTGTCACACACATGCGCACACACACGTGCGCGCACACACACACACACAGCAACACAAGAACAAAAGGGGGTGGTGGGCAGGAGCACATTGTCACCTGCTTTTAGCACTTGGCTGAAAGATGAAAAGCCTGAGACCTCTGTGAAATTATTTTGGCAATTTTAGCAGAACTCTTCACACAAGGAGTCCGGAGGAGGTATCTATTAATCATTGCTGCATGAAGCCCTTTACAAATGGCAGGACCACCAAAGCATTATCCAGTGAGGAAAATGAGCCAGAGAGTTGGTCTGGTGGCTCAGTCTCAGAAAACAATTAACAAGCAGGTTGAGAAAGGTGACATCTCTGTTCAAATGAGTACTATTTCTATCTGCCGTGATAGTTACACCTTCCAGAAGGTAGGCACAGATCTTCTCCAGCCACTGCTAGCAGACTTCAAGACTAATTGCAGCAGCTAGTGTGGTGTCGGAGAGGAAATGCCACCACATTTAGTGGGATATTGGAGAATCCACATTCTCTCTCTGAGGAGTCCCAGAGCAAATCTTTGATTATCACAATCGTCTCTTTTCATAAGCAACTATTAAGAAATGTGGCACATCCTCACATTATTTGCCCTCTGAAGGTAACAGTAATATAGAAAGCATGCCACTAAAATAGTGAAACTTCTCATGAATCCTCAAATCCTCAACTGGTGAGCTTAGCAAACCAGTTAACTAGTGAGTCTAGCTGAACTGTTAATAGAATGAGAGCACTTGTGGCACCTTAGAGACTAACAAATTTGGGCATAAGCTTTCAGGAGCTAAATCCCACTTCATCAGCTGCATAGAGTGGAACATTCAGTAGGAAGATATATAGATATCTACAGAGAACATGAGAAGATGGGGGCGGGGTTTCCATACCAACTCTAAGAGACTAAAATTAAGATGAGCTATTAGCATCAGTAGAAAAAAAAAACCTTTATAGGCATAATCAGGATGGACCATTTCAAAGAGTTGACAAGAAGCTGTAACAGTAAGGGAAAACTTAGCATAGGGAAATAGATTTCAATGTGTGTAATGACCCAGCCACTCCCAATCTTTATTCAAGCCTAATTTAATGGTATCCAGTTTGCAAATCAATTCCAGTTCTGCAGTTTCTGCATCTCCAAGTTCATTGTTAGCTTAAGTGTTTCTTGATTGGGCACTCATTGAGAAGAGTCTTTTCTCAGGAAGCTGATCAATTGCTCCTCTGAGGGTACTTAAAATTAAACAATATAGCCAATATTCATAACTTTGAATATAAAAATTAAACAATATAGCCAATATACATAGCCAATATTCATAACTTTGAAAATAAAAATAATACATGCATACAGAAAGGATGAATATATTCAGTAGATCATAATCTTTACAGAGATATGTTATATGGCCTATATAGCATAGAATATATTCCAGTTATATCATATATACATTCAAAAACATATTCCCATAAAGCATTATGGAGTGCAATGTCACAGTTGTACCTTAATTTGTTTCTGCAGTACAGCATAACTATTTAGAGTTGGTCTTGATGCCATCTATTTCACATTCACTTATTTTCGTGCGGTAAATTGGTATAACAGCATAGGAAAATTTACAAAGGAATTGCCAGATTGGATCAGATTCGTGATCTGTTTAGTCCAGTATCCTGAGAATTGCTAGCCCAGACATTTCAGAGAAAGGTACAAGAAACCCCACAGTAGGCAGATCTAGTATAATCCATCCCCAAGGAAAATCTCCTCCTAGCTCCTAATATTTAGGCTTTGTCTTAAATCTTGATACATATGCCTTTATATCCAGTCAAGGTATTATAATTCCACATAGTCCATATTCTTATATAGATAAATGTAAAATCCCTCTTTGAATCTTACTAAATTCTTGGTTTCATTGACATGCTGCGGCTACAAGTTAGCTAGCCTAATTACATGTTGTGTGAAATTATGATTAATATTTTGAATTCATCACCTTTCAGTTACAGTGACTGTTCCCTGGTTCTCTTACATTATGAGAGAGGGAAAATAGAAATTCCTCATCTATCTTCCCAGCCTACACCATTATTTTCCATACTTTAATCTTGTCCTCTCTTATTTCTCTACTCACTAAAGTAAACAATCAATCACAATATTTTCCTCTCTCTCTTCCTGAGTTTTTGTATGATGAGTGTCAATCCCTAAACCTACCCTGATAGGTCCCCCTGCAATTCTTTACAGTCTTGTTTGGATTTGACTAACTTATGTAATGTAATATAATCTGCAAATTTTGCCAGCTCTCTGCTCATCGACTTTGCCCCATCTTACAAATTATTTTATTAAAGCTAATGTTTAAAATGAAAATATACAAAAGTTGAGAAGTAAGGTACTGGACATCTGGAGTCAGGCTTGGGTTATGGGCGATTGTAAGTAGCAGGTATAAGGGGTACATATAGATATCACATATCCAGCATAGATCCAGATTGGGGTGTGAGAGGTTTTTTTTAAAGTGTCAGTGTATAGATGTATTGGGGTATGCCACCCATGGGATGTAGTAAGGGTACAAGTCAGTGGTGGTGTAGGCAATAAGTACATGGGTGGGGTGCATCCCTCTGTTTGTCAGGGGACAGAGAGGTGGGTTATTTCCCTGGTTGGCGGTCTCAATTACTTGACCTGGTACTGGCAATGTCCCGTGATATGTTCAGTGTAGATGTCTCAGGACTACCTGATGGTGTCTGGCACCATGAGCTGTCTCATGAGCCGGGTGTAACATCAATCGACTCTGCACGTTCTCAGTACTGGCTCATTGTGGGGGTCCCAAGCGTCCAGGGCTCCTACGATCAGGGCATGGAGCTGTACCTCGTAGCCCTGCACTCTCAGGGTGTCAGCCAGTGGCGTGTATTAAACTCCAATCCTAGCCCAGAACCTTGTGGCATCCTGCTGTTAAAATTACGCTATGATGAAACTTAAACATTCATTCTTTCTCTTTCCTTCCTGTCCCAACTCTTCACGATGTTTTGATTCAGAACAATACATTGCCTCTCACTTTATGACTACGTACTTTCTTCAGTAGCCTCTTTTGAGGGACCGTGTCAAAATCTTTTTTAAAGTCTATATAAATTATATCAGCCAATTCTCCTCTATCCACTATTTTAAACACTCATTCAAAATATAGTAATATAGAATCATGGCATATTAGGGTTGGAAGAGACCTCAGAAGGTCATCTAGTCCAATCCCCTGCTCAAAGCAGGACCAATCCCAACTGTATCATCCCAGCCTGGGCTTTGTCATGCCAGGCCTTAAAACCCCCTAAGGATGGAGATTCTACCACCTCCCTAGGTAACCCATTCCAGTGCTTCACCACCCTCCTAGTGAAATAGTGTTTCCTAATATCCAACCTAGACCTCCCCCACTGCAACTTGAGATCATTACACCTTGTTCTGTCATCTGCCACCACTGAGAATTGCCTAGCTCCATCCTCTTTGGAACCCTCCTTCAGGTAGTTGAAGGTTGCTATCAAATCCCCCCTCTCACTGTTCTGCAGATTAAATAACCCCCATTCCCTCATCCTCTCCTTGTAAGTCATGTGCCTCAGCCCCCAAATAATTTTTGTTGCCCTCTGTGGTACTCGCACCAATTTGTCCACATCCTTTCTGTAGCAGGGGGACCAAAACTGGATGCAATACTCCAGGTGTGGCTTTCCCAGTGCTGAATAGAGGGGAATAATCACTTCCCTTGATCTGCTAGCAATGTTCCTATTAATGCACCCCCAAACACCATTGGCCTTCTTGGCAACAAGGGCACACTGCTGACTCATATCGCCAGTTTCTCATCCATTGTAATCCCCAGGTCCTTTTCTGTAGAACTGCTGCCAAGCCAGTTGGTCCCCAGCCTGGAACGGTATATGGATTTTTCTGTCCCAAGTGCAGGACTCTGCACTTGCCCTTGTTGAACCTCATCAGATTTCTTTTGGCCCAATCCTCAGATTTTTCTAGGTCATTCTGGACCCCCTCTCTACCCTCCAGTATATCTACCTCTCCCCACAACTTAGTGTCATCTGCAAACTTGCTGTGGGTGCAATTAATCCTATCATCTGGATAATTAATAAAGATGTTGAACAAAACTGGTCCCAGGACCAACCCCTGGGGCACTCCACTTGATACTGGCTGCCAACTAGATATTGAGCCATTGATCACTACCTGTAGAGCCCGACAATCTAACCAGTTTTCTATCCACCTTTCTATCCATTCATGCAATCCATACTTTAACTTACTGGCAAGAATACTGTGAGAGACTGTATCAAAAGTTTTGCTAAAGTTAAAAATGTAAAGCTGGATGAAGTGATTATGAGCGTCCTTAGAACAATTTATAGTGTTCCTTTATGTATATATGTTCTGCCAGGATTCCTCTTGGAATATAAGAAATGATTAAAGGCAAAGATGTACTGGCAGGCTACCCATAAATTGGTCCATTTTTTAAAACCAATATCATAAACTACAGTTTATTTTCTGCCAGAAGAAAGGCAAGCTACAGTTGGCAGTTGTTGCTAATGCTTATTACATGGAGGCCCAATGTCCTAGCATGAAAAGACTTTCTCCTGCCCTTTGATGTACAACACACTATACTATTTTTAAATTTGCATACTTTTCCCTGTGTCAGGTATTAGAATTGAAGTATGTACTCTGTGATAGAGAGCTGGACGCCACAGTAAAAAAAAAAGTGCATTATTAATCAAATTATTATTTGTGGAAGAATAAGCATTTTGCTGTATGACATCTGGTGGTCATTTATAATATCAAGGACTCCTCATTTACAGGAATACACGTCTGATTTGATTTCACTATTTTTGGTTTAAATGTTACCCCATTGCTTGTGTTGGCAAAAAAAACTTGTCATCAGGGTGGGGTTAAATCTCAACTGGTAGATTTACAGTGCACCGTGCGCTAAATGAGCTCCATAAGAACTATCTAACGTGCAAAATCTGTTGTTTATATAGATCTGTGGCTGGCTGGGCCCCAGTTGCTAGAGAGTGATAGCTAAACATAAAATAATCTCTGCATAAACTGTGGGTTTGTAAAAATGTAAGCGCAGCATGTTTGTGCAGTCTGAAGGCAAGTAGGCCCTCCACATTGGTTGTTGAAATTGGAGACAGGCCTGGGCTACAGAGAGCCGATGTCTGTCCAAATCTGCATCCAAAGTTTAGGGGTATTCAAATGAAGGGCACCAATGTGCTCAGATCTTTGTGTAACAGAATAGGCTTTTCCCCATTTACTCCAACTTGACCTTGTTTCCACAGAACATGACTTTTAAATTACCATAATTATTGTAAGATTCAAAACCACAAGATTGCACCCATAGTCATTAGAGCTGCAATCAATAAACAATGCTTCTGGATGTGTGCCTTATAAACAACACTGATGCAGAAATGATTAACCTCAGTTGAAGGGTAAGACAACAGAAGGTTACAAGACTGTTTCCAAAAGCACAAGCAATAACCATTAGTGACTGTCTGAGCATCATAACTTATCATAGCCAGGGTCTTGTTTGCCCCATCCCATTTTTTAAAAACACTTTGGAGTAACAAATGCACATGAGCTAACCTGAAGTAAATCTAGGTGTCAGGAGTCAGGATACAGGCCTCCTGAAGCCTTTGGGCTTTGACTTTGTTCGACCCCCGCCCGGGGCAGTGGGACTCAGGCTTCATTCCCACAATGGGGTTGTGTAGTAATTTCTGGTTGTCAGAAGAGGGTTGCGGTGCAATGAAGTTTGAGAACCCCTGCCTCACAGCAGCTTTCTAAGCTATATAGGGCTCTCGTCTCATGGATTACTCTTGCAGTTGAGATCACCCCAGGCCCCTAAAAATCCAGCTTTTCCTGTCTCTCCGAAAGCATTGCTAAGGGAGCTATTGATTCCAGCAGGCACTTCACAGACTGGCCCACCAAAGTCAGGCTGTGTTCTGGGCGTGATAAGGGCACATCTTGTTTTCTGTGATTCCCCTTTAGTGAGGCAGAATCAGATAGGCTTAATGGGTACTTTAGTGTTGGAAGGCGTGGGGAGTCTTGTCTTTCAGGTTTGCATTTAAGAGGTCATAGAGTAAGTCCAATATTATATGTGCACGCTGCAATGTTCCATTAGCCACATTTTAGAGTGAAAATATATAGCAGGGTGGCCAAACTGTGGCTCATGAGTTACACGTGGCTCTTTTACAGTCAAAGTGTGGCTCACAGAGCCCCCCATATGGAGCAGGAGTGGGGCTGAAGCCCCGAGCCCTGCCACCTGCACCCTGTCTCTCAAACTTCTGAAGACTGTTGTATGCAGCTCAGAGAGTCAGTATGTTTGGCCATCCCTGATATGTAGTAATGTATCCTTCATTAAGTTTAATGACAGTTAGGAGTAAGGCATCCACATTTTTCTGGTCACTCCTATAGATGATCCAATGTGACTAATGGACACTGACAGTGCTTCTGGTTATTTTCACGGTTGCACGTTGGGGTCAGAGTTAAGGTTTTTTGGGTGACTGTGGCTGTGCATTTATACCATACACAGTATTTGTTTTGTTTTGTTTAGAAAAACCACAGCAATCGCCGAAGAGATTATTGGCTGAAGCAAGCAATATATTCTTTCACCCTTAACTGTAGTTTAGCAAAGTCTTTTGCCTGGGACTAATAGATCAAACCATGCTTCCAACTTCAAGGATCTGGTTGAATAATCCTTATTCAGGATCCTATACAATCAGGTGATGGCTGTTAATTCTTCTTAGCTGTTCTTTTTCCTTCATTAGTCAATGGCTGGAACTATTTCAAATATGAGCAACACTCTTCCCATCAAAAAATAAAGTTTGAGCATGATTAGAACACAGTTTATTGTCTTCTCGAGCTTGCAATGAATCTAAAAAGACATAGATGCAAGACCTGCACCTTGGAAAGAGGAAAACCCTGGGCATAGCTGAGAACTTTAAAACAAACTTGTTAAAAAGCCCCACACATACAATATAATCATTCAAAAGGAAAAACGGTAAGAGATTGTATGCAGAATATGTAAAAGTCATCTTTAAAAGAGTAAAAGTTGTTTGAGGGCCATTTTAAGCTTGATGGCATCCCACGCTGTTCTGTCAAATAGTACATGGCTCTACATAAAGGGATGCCTGAATCAAAATAATCCATGCACACAAGTAGTGCAGAGCCCAGCATGGGATAGATAAAGTCCTAAACGACACTATATTTATTTTAATTCTTTCAACATAAACAGCAGTCAGGTGCAGCCAACTGTGATGCAAACCTTTTCTAATGCATGAATTATACTGATATACATTTGCTTTCTTACTAAGCACATCACACAGCAACATAGTGGGGGTTGGTTTGTTTAAGATTTTCCCTTTCAATACCATGAGCAGCTCATCCACACAAGCCCGTTAGTTGCAACATGCACCTGCTGAAAATTTTCAGAGGGACAGTTAATCAGTGGGTACAGACAGAAGAGTCAATTACTGTGGATGATCTGGGGGGGGCCGAGGGGTTGGGGAAGAATTGACAATTGCCACTGGAGAGAAGGTATCTTAGTTGTTGTAGGTCTCTACCAGTGCTGACTACACAGAGAAAGGAGTAGCAGGAGTAGGAATCACTGGTTTATTCATATAAAGAAATGATGGTAGAGATTTCCCTCTTTCTGTTTTCAGTGCTAGCTCCCCCATTATTTGAGCTGCTTCTTGTCCTACTGAAGTCAGGGACAGAACTCCCACCGATTTGAATGAGAACAAGAGCTAATCCACTTTCAAGATTTCAAACTATCCTCAAAGGTGTATCTGTACATAAGAGCAGGCACAATCAACAGTAGGTAAAATGGAATTGTGCACACAGCTGCAATGCCATATTAGCTGCTTGACTGCATCATAACTGCTATTTAGGTAGCAAGCAGAAGTTAGCATTACTGATTAGCTATGAGTTATGAACACAGCTGCTATCTCCTAAAACAGCTCATTATATTTTTGTTACCGATCCTTCTCCCCTCCACATTCACACATTGTTTCCCTCGGTACAGTCTGGTCTGTTTGGATAAGACCCTATGCCCACTGAATTAAATGGCTTGATTAAAAGTATGCGGCCCCGATTCTATGAACACTTCCATGTGTGAGTAAATCTACACATCTGAGTAGTTCCATTGAACTCACTAGCATTGTGCATGTGCTGGAAGTTACTCAAGTGCTTAAGAATTTGCAGTATTTGTGTCTTTGTAAGCACAAAAGAACTCTAACATAATTGGAAGTATCTAGATCTTTCTGTGATATACAAGAAAAAAGTGCCAGATGGCTGAAGTCTAGGACGGGGTGAGGCCAAGTGCTACCTGAACTTATGTTTGCCCTTTTCACTGGTATTCAAATATATTAAATACTTGATTAAGTATTCAACCATCTCCACATCTGATTGAACAGTATCTGGCAAATATATTAGTCTTTGGATACAGGTAAAATAATGAACTCTCTTCAATAAATATTTGTATTGTAATCTTTGATCAGCTCTACTAAATTGTCATTTCAGTCTGTATTTTTATGCCCACAATCATGTTTGTGAACTTAAAATTATCATCTATTTAAAAAAAATAATGTTGCAAATTCAAACTTCAATTGAAAGTTTTGAAATTTAAACTTAAGGGGCCTGATCTTGTCTCAAAATCAGAGAATCTGAATATAGTTGCACCATATAGTTACATCACTGCAAAATATGTATAAACGGAAGAGAGTCAGGTCTTACTCTTAACTTATCCATAACTGAAGCACATTTCTTCCTCAGGAAGGATCAATGGCATAAACCAAAAGAAAAGAGCAGAAAAGAATCAGGCTGTTGCAAATGTCATGCTAATCAAATAGAGTAGGAGTCCTAAAGAAAATGGACTTTGGTGGAATTTATGAAGTCCTAATGCACTCTATTTTAGTCCATTGTGAATTACATTTACCTCTCATGCATGTTTTCATATCTGGTTCTACAAAAATAGAAGCAGAAAAGGAAGTTACAGATCCCCCTAGGGAGAAAAGAGAAGAGAAAATGAAACTGCAGGACTACTAACTGATTTATTTAATTTATTTCTGACCTGTCTTTACATTGAAGATCATTCCAAACCAGGACAAAGAAAAGCGGTAAATTAGAGTAGCTGATTACTGCATAATTAGTGACATGCAAAGGGAAACAGCAGATTCGAAGTATGACTTACTAATGTGATACAGAAACAGAACATGCATTTCTGTAACAACCCTAATTAAAGTAATAGGAAAAATCAGTTCTCTCTCATCCCTAATGTTCAGATACAATATGATCTAGCAAGAGAACAAACTGACTTTTTTAAAAAAAAAAAATCTATCAGGATAGTTTTTGAATACAAGTGGTGAGCACAGAACTGTTGTTCTAGGAGGTGGAACATAATGGTGCAGCTGGCATGCTTCCTTGTCCAGAGAGGCGACAATTTTGAGTTTAAGAGTACTTACTTGAGAGAGTAATGATTAAACCCAAATGTAGAAAGAATGTGCCACTTGTTCTCACAAATGGCATCAGGTGAGGGACTAAAGATCTCATGCCAAAAGATCTGATTCAAACACTATAATTTGGGCATATATTCTAGTCATAGGTAGTGGGTGGGTTACAGAAGCTGCAGATATGATCTGGACTCATTTGCTAAATTGTGTAAAAAAACACAAGAGACACTCCTGCTGCAAAAGAGTTTATAATCAAAATAAACAAGACTGTGAACAGATGGGGATAAAGTTGCATCAACACAGTGGAGGTATGAGAGAGTAAGTGATTTATGCAAAGTAATGCAGGTTGTACATGGGAGAGCTCTGAACTTAATCCAGAATCCCAGTCCAATGACAGTCAAAAGAAAAAATCTTCTTCAGTTTTCAGTCAATCCCAAGGGGGAAATAAAATCAGCTAGAAGTTTCCAATTGGTCACCTTCCTGATGGGAGGGAAAAACACTGAGAAAGGCGAGAGTCGAACTATAAACTCTGAATAGTAGCGGTAATAGAAATGGGAAAACTCTCTTAAGAAAATGTATAAGGTCAGAAAGGGATCCAGTTTTTTAAAAGGCAGATTTCCTAGCTCGTGTGCAGCAGACTGCACACTATCACTTGCATGGGCAGGAATGGGGACATTGCAGATAAAATGAATAGACCCAGGGCTTTCTATGGCTGGGGAGAGGGGAGGGGAATGGAATGGATGGGGAATGGAGAGAGAGAGAGAGAGAGAGGGGCAGTGCCTGGAGATGCTTCTTTCAAGGACCCAATGCCTCCAGAAGTTGCTGGACTGGAGGTTGAGCAAAGGAACTTCTGTTCCCCCTTTTCAAAAGGCAAAGCTAGTGCAGCAATGCAAATAGATAGGGGAGCCCATGTCCTCACCCAAAAGCTTCCCCTGTGGGGCCAAGAACAAGTCCAGAAGCCCTCACTGTAAGTCTTCCACATCCCTCATGCTTTCCAGTGTTGGGAAACAGATTATGCCTGGCCCATGTACAGCTATGCCACAGATGCTCCTGTTCTCTCACATCTAGTGCACTTTTTGACAGGGAGGTAAAACATTTGTACTACTGAAAAACAGGCCATAAGATGACATCTGCTGATTCTAATACAATTATGAGGGAACTCCCTCTTCTTTGTGCCATCTGAGCCAATCCCTGGGGTTTTTTTAAAAGCCATCTTCTTACTGCATGGGTAAAGAACGGAATGTTTCAGCCACAAACCAAGGAAGCTTCATGTGGTTATGTCTTTGAATTTAGCAATTTGGCAAAAACCCTTGTTAGGTAAATGTGTGTGAAAGGCCAGTTGAGAAAGATAGTAGTCTTGGCAGAGATGGATATGGAGGCAGAAACAAGGTGAGAAGATCAAATATGCACACAGAGAGCCTTAATTCGCAGCCAGTTACAAGAAGTCAGTACCTACACTTTTATAGAGCAGCTTCTAGGACCACGGCCATAATACAGTTTGTTTCATGGGTTTTACATTTCATCCATGGTTAGATTTATATGTGCACCAATAGATTTTTGAGGTATTTTAAAGTTACATTGGATTAAATATTTATGAAATCACGTAAAACACTCTTTGGGTTAAACATGTTTTTTATTCTTTGCCAGTTTGGTTTTGAGCTTATTATATGGTGCACATACAAAGCAACTCATCTAGGTTGCAATATTCTTCCTTGTGCTCGTGTTATATTCAAAACTGACTTCATTCTGCATCTATATTTGCCATTAACTCACTATGGTTTTGTCCCATTATGAAGAAAGGCCCCATCCCAAACTAAAAATGGAAGTAATTGGAAAGGCAAGTTTTCACTGCACTAACCATTCTCACTATAATCATGTCTTTCCTCACTGTAGTTATTGTATTAAATATTTATATTGATGTGTATTTGGTAAATAAAGAAACCAAATTAGGATAACGTGTTAAGTTTATGACCAGTTTTTAATATCTGAGTTTGTTTGTTTTTTGGTACTGGCTTTTATTATTCATTCAAGGGAACATGTTAAATAATACATAACATCTTTAAAAATGCATCTAAATATTTGTTTGCTAGAGATGCATTTTTAAATAAAAACACCCATGCCAATACTTTTAAGTACATACTAGAGAGAATATCCATTCCTTTACAGTTTTATATGTAGCTAAGATAACAAATATACCAAATACATCCATGGCTTCCCTGGAGACACCATGATTGTACCATGTCTTTTGGACTTTCAGCATGGTGACTTCATGCAAGAGGACTTGGATCCTTCTGTTTCAAGATGGGACTTTAATTAAGATTTGCCATTAGCAATATAGGGGCTCTGATGCAGAGTGAGCATCATTAATAAATTATCAGTAGAAGACAGTGATGCACACTAACCAGTTCATGACAGTGTAGGCATTATATTATGGTTCAAGCTGTATTTCAAAGAGGATGCATTTACAATGGTAGAGCTCTAACACTTCCTTTATAAGGACTTCACTTGTCTTTGGACAAGGTGCCATCTTCCAACCAGCAGCACTCGGGCTTTATGCAGGAGACACTAGTCTAATGAAACCTTCTTCTCCTACAGAGTCCACGTTAAAGAGCATGAGTTCTGACATTTAGGGAAAGCTGCAAGCACATGGTCTCTGCCAGACAGCTTTACAGGGAAGCTAGAGTAATCCACTTGCAAACATTGTTCCCAGTAGTGTAATCTATGGCTAGAATTATACTTCAGTGAATTATATTACAAATTCCAGAACTGATCTTCAGAGTAACAAGCCAATTTCTAAATACACATGCAACACAGGCTACATTACAAACATTGGTGGTATTCATTGGTGGTGTAGGGAATATTATACAAACAGAATTTATTTTGGAGTCTGTTAAATGAACAAACATTTTAAAAGTGGTATCATAGATAGCACAAAAAAACTTAATATCAAGGTCTTGATGCAAGCTTTGGGCCTATAACTCTGTGGTACTCAGTACCTTTCAAATGCATCAGAAGATGCTCAGCACCTTTCAAATACGGCCCTTATCATTGCATGCTTAGTGCAAATGACTTTTCCTGTTTTTAAAATTAATCTATAGGGTCAAATCCTGGAGTGCTTCCAGAAACTCCAAACCTGCAAGGATTTGGCCCAGTAAGAATCCTGATCCAATCACTGGTTTAAGCCCTATGTGTGGATGAGGAGAGGGAGCAGAGATTTAGAGCCTCTGAAGATAAGTGTTAGCATTTTCAATAGGCATGATGTGCACAGATGTGCTAGATTCTTCAGAGCTTTCAGACCACACTGAAGCATGTAGTGCCACAAGCAAGATCAAGTTACCATGATGATCCAGTTTGGGGCATGGTGGGGAAAGCTTTTAGCAGGTCCAAAGTGCTGTCTTTCTGGTAAAGTGATGTTGTCATAGCTCAGGATTCTTGTTGATTTTTAGTACGAGAACAAAAAGGCATGAAGTGCCATGCTGAGTTGCTGCACATGCAATACATACATGGCCTAATCTCTGGGCTGTACATTAAAGTGTTACTGGTATAGCTGTGTCAGGTAGCGTTGTGATTTTTTTAGTGAAATAGTTATACTAGTAAAAGCCAGTCTGGATGCAGTTATACTGATAATAGAGGCACCTGACATCAGCCCAATTATTCCTTTTCTCATATGGGCATAGCTATACATAGCATAACATACCTTTATACCAGAGTAACTGCTTCTACAATTAACCAATGTAGTTAAAGCAGCACAACTTTCTCATGTGGTCAAGGCCTTACATGGTGTGTCTGCTTCGTAATATGGTCCTCAAGATGAATCACATCAGAAAGGCAACATGCAAGATTGCAGGAGTTGACATCTTGGCACAACTTGCATAGTAGTCTTTTTCTTAATTGTCTTGGGGTATTAGTCAAAAGACAAATAAAACAAAATATAGTAAGAACAAAATGAGGAATTGAAGCCTTTATTATTCTTTGGATAAGGTCAGTAAAGATAATCCAGGCACCCACTGCTATCACAAAAAAGGTGCTTGTGTTTTCCTGTCTAGTTAAAGCTGTCAGTGTCCATGACATAATGCACATTCCATAAGCTCAGTTATCAACACAGCTCACAAAGACTTATATATTTTTATGTCCTGCTTCAGCTTGATAATGGTCTCTTGTTACACATTCTTTAAATTTTACCCTCTTACTTTGGAAATGTCAAATGTTCATTTGCTGGTCCTAGATTTTTCATCTAGCACTTTAAGCAACTGCAGTGATTTATACTCTGCAAGTTCCTCCAAAGTTGGTTTCAAAGAGAAAATTAAAGTTCACTGGTGCAGCCTGGCTTCTAAATTAAATTCACTGATAATAGAATTATCATGGTCATATTTTTCAAGGGCCAAACAAAGGAGGAATTGTGCAAAGTCACCTGTCAGGGATAATCTAGACAATATTTAATCCTGCCATGAGTGCAGGGGACTGGACTAGATGATCTCTCCAGGTCCCTTCCTATTTCATGATTCTATGAAAATGCATGTGCACCTATTGTATACACAGTTGTATATGGAAAAAGGAATGGATAATTTTTGTATTCACTTGGCTTATGGGAGGTCTTGAAAGAGGGTTTTCTTTGAATACAACAGTTGCATATAATTTTTCTAAGACCTGTTTCATGGGTTAGCTGTGCAACTTTTATAAATTCTGTACTGATAGAGCAGTTAAGTATTAGGTAATTGACAAAGGGAGATGTTCCCATGGAAGAGCAAGCTTCAGTAAAATATAAACTGACATCTGCATTATTAGCAGGGATATGATACAATATGTTCATGTTTCACTTGCTGTGTGGTTTTAACAAAGTCATTATAACAAATTCTCCCCAACTGGAAGAGATTATTCTGTTTAGATTCTGCCAACTGCTAGTTGATGACAGTTGGTTCCTCTTGTTCCATGTTCTTTGTTGGCTTCCAAAGTAAAGCCCCAGTCTCAGGATATAAGCTCATCCCAACTCTTTCACTGGGATTGATTTGTATCCTGCAGTAAGAAACAAAAAGGGGGAGAGAGATAATCATAATCTACATTATGTATAACGTTGGTTTTCTCTCTCTAGAAAGGTAATGGATTATGTTTCATGTTATTCTGTGCAACTGAGATGTAAGCTTATAGAAGCTATATTGTATCCACCAGTGAATTCTGCAATAGTTAATTTCCTGGTAAGCTGTCCAGACAGAGGATTTTAGGACTGCTGGTGAGTGTGTGGGTGCAGAGTTGGATGCAAGGTGGTGGCAGAGAGAATGATAGGAATATGCCAACCTCCAGCACCCAGGAAAGGGCAATCCAGCTAACTTTAATTTGGACAATGGTGGAACTAGCCCCTGGCCGCTCCCCCAAAATCAGTGAGGCAGAAAGTGATCAATGTCCTTCTTTCCCCAGCAGAAGATCTGCCCCACTGTGTATAAAATTTCTGGAACAGGCTCTTTTTAAAAAAAAAAAAAAAAAGTGCTGTTTACAGGAAGTGTTTTTCCCAGCAGAATTTGTCACAAACTAATTGAGATCTTTCATTTCCACTTGTTATTCTTAAAGTAGGTGTGGCCTGAAGAGAAGTTACCTCTAAGTGTTCCAAAGTAGTCAATCCCATCAGAGAATTGTGACCCTAGGCATGCCTGTATTCACACCCTATACCCTACTGCAACAATATTTGTACAATATATGCCTTGAGATGCATCATATGAAAACTAACACCACAGTGGCTATTAATATCCTAGTGAAACAAATATGTTACATGTGAAGTTGTGAATTCTCTCTGTATGATGTTATTAATACATGTTTAAAACAGACAGCATAGCCAAGGTGACAAACGAGTCTAACCTAGACAAAGAAACATAGTTTTCTCAGTATACATATTAGCAGTAAATAAAGCTATCCAGCTACATCAGTGGGGTGATCCTGATCCTGAATTTGAGACAGAGAGGGAATTAACATGGATCATGCATGCCAAAGAGACACAGAAGACTAAATCCTCAGAAGGCCTTCCTGACTTGCAAAACAAAGAAGTTCTTTGGGAATAAGGCACAGAGAAAGACTCCATCTTGATCCTTCACCTTACAGAAACAAAGAAACCAAGTAATTTGATCTCTGGCCAGGTGGCCAGTAAAAAGCTGAAAAGGAGACTGGGCAAGAGGCACCATCTTGAACAAAAACTATCTTGCTAGATTAAGTTTCAGACTGTTACACCTGTATTTTCACTTTTATTTGCTTGTAACCATTTCTACTTGTATCACTCTTAATTTATATCACTTAATCCATGTACTTTTGTTGAGAAACTTGTTGGGCTTTTATTGTAAATAGGTTCGGTGTAAATTCAGTGAAGTGTCATGCTTCTAGAAAGCTAACAAGCGAGACTGTTTTACCATCTCTGTAAAGGCAGTGAACCCAAGAGGGTTCAGTGAGAGGGACTGGTGCCTGAAGTGGGATGATTTGGGGGCAAATTCAGGGCTGATAAGGCACCAAGTTCAGACTGCAAGGAGCAATGGGTTGGGCAAAGCCAGGGTGAAGCTGTGGGTTACTGAGGTCAGAGCTCTCCATTGTCTCATCTTAAGATTTGTTTGCACACAGTTCACAATAAGAAGATTCTGCTTTGTAATAAGAACCTTCTATACCAAGAGTGGATACTTTTCCCCAATCAAAGAAATGCTAGGAAGCAGACTTGTCTCATGCTATTTGTCTGGAAAGGTTTGCACAGGAGCTCATTAAAAATGAATGGGGAAGAATCGGCAATTTCCCCCACAGTTAGAGAGAAGACTATGCTACCCTTAGTCAAGTTCAGTAGTACCTCACTCCATAGCTAGTCCCATTGAAATGAGAGACTTCATAGAATTAAGGTACTGCTTAATATGACAGTTTGACCAAGGGAAAGTAGCAGGACAAAGCATTCCTGAAGCCGAATAAGAAGCACTAAAAATCAAAGGGTCCTGGACAATTTAATCAATTTGGACTGTGAAAAGTTGAAACCAAAACAAGCCTTAAGGGACTTTGCCCCAACAGTAGCCCTTTGTGTTGGCTATACACGGAGGCTTACACTTTTCAAAATGGGATGTTTGTCTGGCATGATCTGCAGTGGACTCAGACATAAAGGTTAGAGATATTCGTTGCACATGTGAACAAACATTCATCAAAAACCAAAAGCCAAGGAGTTCATCAGCTTCCAGACTGGACTTCCATGCTGAACTCCAGTGCTTGTTTTCTATGATCTTTGTTTAACTAAGATAAACTAGAAGTATTCCTCTCATCCCATGTATTTCATCCAATCAGAACAACTGATTATCACCTTATAGATCATCTTATGATGATCTATAATCGCCTTATAGATTATCGCCTTATAGGATTTAGTGACAGCATGAAAGAATTATGTGACTCATCAGGAAATCTGCTGACAAGGCAGACATGGATCAGAGCTACAAACTTCAGATCCTGATCCAAGTTTAAAGAGGTCCATGTCAAGGGTTTTGGTTCAACTTGGGAAAAGCCAGGAAGTTTTTCGAAGTAGATATCCTGTGTCAGTAAGTGGCATGGTACAGTCTGCAAAGGTACTACTTATTGTAATGGCAAAATAGAGAATAGCCAGTGACTGGTCAAAGAACTTTTATGCTGAAATATGAACTCATCTAATTTGGATCCTAATCTTCATGTATAAATACCATCACAAACAGAATTTTGTAACATTTGTCACCTGTGTAAAAAAGTGGATTCCTACAATAGCCTTTCGATCCACCTTTTGGAATATTTACATAGGTTTGGAATAGGAATTAAATAAAATCCAGGATTTCTGCCAATCTGACTCAGGGGAAAACTTTTTCTTGATCCCAAATATGGTGATCAATTAGACCCTGAGCATATGGGCAAGAGCCAGCAGCCAGACACCTGGGAAAGAATTCTCTATAGTCAGAGCATTTATAGTAAGCAATCAGATCTCCCCTCAGCCTTCTTTTGGTTAAGCTAAACAAGCCAAGCTTTCCTCTCATAAAAGTTAGATTTTCTAGTCTTCTGATCATCCTAAGTAGCCCTTCTCTGCACCTGTTCCAGTTTGAATCCATCTTTTTTAAACACAAGAGACCAGAACTGCACACAGTATTCCAGAAGAGATCTCACCAGTGCTTTGTATAACAGTACCAACACTTCCCTGTCTCTCCTGGAAATACCTCACCTGATGCATCCTAGGATCCCATTAGCCTCTTTCATGGCTGCAACACAATGACAGCTCAGTCATCTTGTGATTAACCAGTACACTCGGTCTTTCTCCTCTATCACTTCCCACTGATATGTCCCCAGCTTGAAGCAAAAATTCTTGTTGTTAGTCCCTAAGTGCATGACCTTGCACTATTAAATTGCATCCTATTTCTATTATTTCAGTTTATCCAGATCTTTGTGTGTGATATTCCAGTCTTCCTCTATATGGACTACATCTCCTGACTTTGTGTCATCCACTAATTTTATTAGCACACTCCCACTATGTGCACTAAGGTCATTAAAAAAAAAAAAAAAAAAAAAAAAAAAGGACTGGCCCCACAACCAATCCCTGAGGAATTCCAGTAGTAACCTCCTTTCAGTCTGACAATTCACTTTTCAGTATGACCTGTTGCAGTCTCCCCTTTAACAAGTTCCTTATCCAGTTTTCAAGTCTCATATTAATCCCCCATCTTCTCCAATTTAACTACTAATTTCCCATGTATCAAATGCCTTCCTGACATCCATGTAGATTAGATCGACTGCATTTCCTTTGTCTAAGAAAAAAATTGATTATTTTTACAAAGAAAGAATTCAAATTGGTCTAACATAACCTACCTTTTATAAAACCATTTTGTATTTTATCCCAATTTGCCTCTACGTCTTTGACTACTTTCAAAATTTGTTCCAAGATCTTGCATATAATTAAGATCAAATGATCCCTTTTCCCTTAAAAATAGGTACTGTGTTAGCAATTCTCCATTCATAGGGTACAACCCCTGAGTTTACAGATTCATTCCTTTACTATCAGACTTGAAATTTCATGTGCCAGTTCCTTTCATATTCTTAGATGGAGATTATCCAGGCTCCCCAATTTACTCCCATTAAGCTGTTTGAGTTTCCTTCCATCTATGATGTAGTAATTTCTACTTCCATATCTTCATTTTCATTAGCCACCCTGGTACTGCCCCAAATTTCCTCATTACCCTTCTTAAGAACTAAGGCAAAGTATTTATAAGTAGAGGTATTCACAACAGCTGGTGTGTGGAGGAGCCATAAAGAATTTTGATGTCTGTGTAGATTTAGGGCAGTCTCAGGCCCTAGGTGGTAATCCCAGGGCATTCGTGCTGCCGCTGTGGATTGCTGAGTTAGACGACTTTCTATGGCTCCGCATCTTGCCTGCAATTCTCTCACAGTGCAGGACAGGAGCTAGACAGCCAATTTTGCAGATTCTATACTTCCTGAAATTCCCATAAATTTATTCCCATGGGTAATACAGATAACTGGAGAGTTCTGTCAGCTTTCTAGACTCCTTCATGTTGCCAAAGTGGCACTGAGAGTGCTCAGTTCAGGCCACATTGAGGGAGAACAGTTTTCACAAAAATCAGGATGAAGTGCATTGTTGCTTCAGGGCTATTATGAAAATCAAAAAATGGATTCCAATACAGAATGTGTGGGGAAGAAAGTCAGTAAAAATACTGGCAATAAAATTGAACAAAAATTTGGATTAGGAGCATAGGCAGATAAGTGATATTGCAATTTAAGATGGAAAATATCAAGGTAATGAATCCTAAAGAAAAAATATAAGTAAATTGACAGGTCTTTGTTAGAAGATACTAAGAATGAGAAAATCTTACATATTGGTAAATAAAGCTAGTCTTCAGTTTGGTACTTAGTGGCAACAAAAAACAAACAAAAAAAATCACCCTAGAACTCATCTAGACACACAATGCAATATGGGGAAGTGATTATGGCACCCTAAAATAGGCTAAGGAGGGTACAACTGGAATAAAGTGATAGCCCCATTTACCAAAAATATGTCACTTAATTCCATGGACAGCAATAAGAACTTATATATGGTTTAAAGGAGTCAGGTGTGTATCTGGGTGAAAATACTACACAGTACAAATGATAACTTGTGAGGGAAGTGAGATCCAAATTTAGAGTTTGTAACTTGGCCCTATCATTAAATACTCCCCTCCTCTCCATTGTGATGTTTTCAACAGTTGCTTACTTTAAAGATGCATGTCTGGATACACAAATCTGGAAACACAGAATGAAACTGACCATACAGGGCAATGTATTTATAAACATAGTAATAGTGCAAAAAGTATTTTAAATCTAGAACAGAATCAAAGGTAGCCTTAGATGACATATTCCGGGGGTTCTGGAAGGATTAAGAGTCCTGTTTTGAAAGATTATTAGTAATCACTTTTCTAAGGTTCTCCTCCTCCAACATCCCAGTAGACTGGACATTTGACCTAGTCCTCCTGCCGTTACATTAATATTAATTTTGTTCACACTTGGGTTTTATTTTTGTGGGTATAATAGGAGATTCAGCTATCTTAGTCCTCCCTCCCTCAAAAATTATGGGCCATGGTTAATTTGCCCCTTGGTGTAAGTAAGAACTGGAAACTGGAACACTATTGACTACAGTAGAGTTATTCGTGGTTTACAGCATCGTGATATCAAAGTGGACTCCAAGGCTCTATGTGACCTATTGTCAAGCATAATGGTCACGTTTGCAAATAAGCTTTCAGAAACTGCAGTATCAACAAACTAAGAAGATCTGCATTGCTGGTTCGTGCACACCTTAAAAAATAAGGACAGTTTCTATTTTAGCCTGTTTACCTTTTAACAGAACTGTGAGCACAACCTCATTCTTTGTCTGAATGCCTGACATGATCTTGACAATGCTGAACATCAGCAGTTTAGGTGGTGAAGTACAGAGGCCCTGCTTAACCACCTACACACCACTTAAATCCCGCACTCTATTCTTTATCCTTAGGTGCCACTTTAAAATTGTAAGTACCTGGACTATGGGAATAGTAAGCATAAAGCAGCAAAATTTACTTGCTTCTGCTGTCAGAAGCTGGCATAGTTGTCAATTCTTCGGAACTTACTGTAAAACACAAAGTTAACTGCTTGAGTGTGGTCATTAAATGAATTTACTACTTAACATTTAATTAGTATTGTTAAGCAACTCTCTAGTTTCACTGCACTGGACTGTTTTCGTTAACCATGATTTTTCGTGGACAACAAATTAAGCCAGTAGAAAATGGCAAACATAGGTACTTAAACCATTTTTATTAACCACACAGTTATTAACTGTATTGGAGATGTCCATGGGAAATGTTCCGAATATCAGAAAAGTTATTCCAACACTTACCTATCCAGTCCTTTTCTCTCCAACACCACATTTAGTTACATTTACACCTGAAGCACAATAGTGGATAAGGCTTTTGATGTCATTATGTTGCATACAATTATTTACACATAAATTATTTATTTATCTCATGTTGCAGAATGGTAGGATGGGCATATGATGTATTTAAAGAGCTGACTCAATATGAGCTTAAAGGGTATAATTAGAACCAAGAATTGCAAGGAAAAGCCAGGGCTGTGGCTGACAGACCTCACTCTATGTTCTTTTCTGAGATTCATGCATCGCTCCTCCCCACCAAGAATATGTTGTGACATATCATGCTTGCTGCAACATCAAAAAGGTACATAACAATAACTAAGATACAAGGGGCCATGCTATTTTTGAAATGCAGGCCTTCAGCAGCTTAAAGAGATTATGCACACATTGCATATACAGATGTAGGATATTAAATGTATGGGTAGACTTTAAAATTTTAGTTTACAGTTAAAGGAATGTTTAAACATCTGTTCTTTCTTTTGGGTTGGAAATTCCACATTTCCTTTGTAATTTTTTCAGACACCTGGCACAGACCAGGAAGCTTACAGCTCAAATTCTTAATTTGCTGCCCAACCTAAACTGGATTTCTTGGGCGGTGATCCTGCTGGGGTAATAAACGAATGGATTCTTTACCCACTAGACTGTGGACGTGGGTAGACAACCACAAGGTTATCATAGCCCTAAGTGTTGTACCCTGTGTTGCCATCAACGAATGGCCAGGAGGTCTACACTGTCATGACGTACTATCCCTGCTACACTGCCCCCCTGGCCCAGGCTATTTGCACATTCATGGCCAGAGAAAACCTGTTGATTGCATTGCTATATGGAGAGTCTAGCTTGCTAATCACCTCGTCTGGAATACTACCAACAGAAAGTCTCCTTTATTTCAAAGCATTTTTGGTGGAGTAGAGTGTCATGAAAGCTATGTGGCCAGGTCAGGTCAATGGAACCTTATTTGGAGTACCTGTGAGTTAGTATTCTTTCATTCATGTGCACAATCAAGTGATGTAAAGCATAAGCAAAACAGTGTTTGTGTAACCACATGCTCATGTGGGGTTTTGTGCACCTATATTGCTACATTTGTGTGCATGAATGCTAGTGTACAGTTCTTGTGCACTCACATCTGGAAAAAATATAGCCAAGGAGACCAGAATCCTTACAAGGTCCTTCTTAGCTTTCTCCCTGCCCTCCCCTAAAAATGCAGAGTATGTTCATCACAATGGATGCCTGTGTCACAGGAAGAGACTCAGAACACCTAAATGGGGCTGTAAAATAACTAAGCTAACATCAGAGCAATAAATTCACTAGTGGCCATGTTCACAACTGGAGCTGGGCCATGATATTTTTGTCAGGTTTATGTTTAGTGTCTTTAGTCATTCAAAGTTTCCATTGGAAGACTGAGTGATTCTTTCTTACCCATGAACCATCATCATCTTCCCATAATCCTCAGAAATATGACCCCCAATATTGGTACTTCCAAAGAATTAAAAACAACAAGCAACCCTGATTGGTTGATTTGTGTCACTTTCCAGGAAGGAGGACACATTGGACAGTGATTTAAAAATAAATAAATAAATAAATAAAAAAAGACAAGCCTCCATACATATTGTGCTGGCCATACTGTTTAGATAAGCAAAACACTGAAAATACAGCTTTTCTATACTATAGAAAACAAATGTTCAAATTACTTCTTTGTTTCATCCTTTTACTAACCAGGTGCTCTAATTAATATATACACATTGCTATAGACTTCCAGGTCACTTAGCATTAGAACGCTTTTTTTCAAAACATGTCCTGTCACATCATCCAAAAGCACTATATGATGTTTAAATATTCAGAAAGCAATTCTCTTCCAAATTGCAAGGGACAAAACTACAGGGTTACTCGTGGATGTACCTGAAGATCCCCTTCTCTTTCCTATGCCCAGATTCTAGTTTCCGTGACACTGTGTATGAAGTTACACAGGCTTTCAGTGAGAGATCAGAATCAGGCCCAGTTAGTCTAAAACTGTTGCTGCAACACATTTGGCTTTGTTTGGTCCACATGTATTGGATTCTAAAGATGAGCTCTCTCTGTAAGGTCAGGTCCAAGTGTCAGGTCCTAAAAGGAAAGGAGATAGAGACAGATAGGATGGGTATCATAGTTTAAAGGTTGACTGTGCCTATGTACCCCAGCTAAGAATTTGGCAGGAGAAGATAGGTAGATTAATTCTTCCTTCCCCTATAGACACAGTCTACCTACGATCTTCGAAGAGGATAATTCCAAACCTTCAATGAAGTTGATTGATAAGGATTTCCAATCTTGTTGCAAACTTCATTACATTATGCTGTAAATTACAGTCTTAATCTGATCATTTTTGTATTAACATTTGGCATCTATATTAGAAAGACTACCGTCATAGGTCTGCTGTGACTACAGTACAAAGTAGGTAGATGATATGGTGTCTGTTTTAATCCTTGATGCCTAATCCCAGAGAGTGTATTCATACTGATATTCCTGGATTCCTGACATGTTAATTTTATATTTTCAACATTGCTTAGTGATGTTTAGTAGAGTAGAGTAGATGCAGGTCAGAGATTCTCTGACAATGTTTTCCCATCACATAGTTCTGGTACATCAAAATCTAAATGAGTCAGTGAGAATTTATTTAATGTTGATGCCGTTGCAACAGAACACAGGTAAGTAGAGTGCTGTTGGAAACCTTCCTGGTTTCCTACCATCTTGCCCACCCACTTGACTGCCTCTGCAACACCTCTCAGACTGCTGGAGAATAGAGCTCCCAGGCTTTTGGATCAGTCATGCACGTAGGCTCACAGCTCCCCAGCAGCCTGGGCTTTCAGGGTCTGCCAGGTGAATGGCCCCAGGGCTTCCAGGGTCTGATCTAGGTCAACCTGCCACATGAACAGCCCTTGAGCCTAGAGTCCATCCCCTTCTGAAGGATTCTGAAAATTTGGGAGTTTGTTCCAAACCAGAATAAAACCAAATTTTGAAATCCTCCATGAAATAGAATTCCCATTTTTGCACAACTCTAATATGGGCCCCTGCAGAGTTGAGGTACTCAAACTTCAAACATCTTAAGTATGCCCTTAAAATGATCCTGCCCAGAGAGGGCGCTCCTCCCCACACACACTGCAGGGATGCTCTCCAGGGTGGTGTTTCAGAGGGAAACTTCTCCTCTCCCCCACAATATATGCTCCCACAACCATGCTAATGCTCTAAGTTTAAAAGCATCATCAGATTGTTCCTTTATGTTCTAATCCCACCACTACCAGCTACTCAACCTGACAGATTTGGTATATCACTTAATCCCTCTGACTGGGTTTCCTCATTTTGCAAAATGTGAAGACTCTCACTCTTGGAAGCACTAATTAATATCTGCTTGTGTGGATCTACACAAGAAATCTACTCAGACAACTAGTTACTTGTTGCAACTCCTTTGGCCTTCTTTAAGAGATAGAGGGAATAATTTGTTGGGAAATCAGATTCTGCCATCTTTACTTGCTTTGCATAGAACCTTGCTTCTCAAAATGGTCTCATTGGCACAGAGAGCTATATGAATGTTAAGTAGTATTGTAAGTGAGCCATTAATGTTCAATTTTGCCTTATTTTCAGAGCAAAAATTGTAATAGGAAATAAAATGGCTTAAAGATATCTGAAGATTTTAATTAGAAGCTAATTAGACTGGGCTTCCTTGGATTTTATCCATATCCATACGTTATCAGTTCTCTAGATCAGATATCTGTGTGCAAAGAACAACAAATGTGAGTATCAGCTGTGGGCAACACTTTGACCGGTTGTCTGTTATCAGGGCTATTTTCTGCTATAGAAACTCTGATATTTTAGTAAAGACTGACCCTGACCAATTCATCTTAAAACAGTGTCTCCAAACTTGGGTTTGCCAAGTTCAAACTGGTCCATGAAATGAACAGCAACTCATCTTATTGCCCAGACCTCTCATTAGCCCAATTCTATATTAACAGAATGCTTCAGTGTCAAAATGTTTCTTCTCAGTCCCAACCCCCCCCCCCCCCCCTTCCTGGTCTTAGAAAGAAGAGAGTCCATTCTGGATAGAGAATAAGGAACTGTATATTTCCATTCTACTAGAGATTTCAGAGTTCAAGCACAACATGGTATTTTAGTCACACTAACATGCATAGGCTTCTTTTTTTAAAGCTAAAAATACTTTACAGCAACCAAGTCAAAGCGACAAACATGCTTTGAATCTAATTCAATGTATTCCTTATTTGTTTCTGATTTTCCTCTTTTTTTATTATTATTATTAGAAGGCATAAATTTCCAGGAGGGCTTATGCTTGACAAGGCTCCATTATTTGCACATGACAAGGTTTATCAAAAGCAGTTGGATTTTTATGAGGAGTCTTTTATGTTTCCTCCATAAAATATAAATAAATGAAAAGGATTAGACTGAGGAAGTAGAGTATAATTCATCACCAATGCGAAGCAGAGGGAACAGATTGCAGATGGATGAACTGAAGAAGAACTTGGCGACTGGTCTGGGAGAGGAAACTGCCTACTCACTCAAACACTAGGTGGACTTAGAGCCATATCATTGGAGATCTGGCTCTCCTTGCCCTTTCCGGGTACTATTATAACAACTCAGCATATTAACCTCACTAATACAAGGTTATGATAACTTACAGGGTCACTGAAGGCACAAATTGCAGAGCCCTAATTGATAAACCATGAAAACACGTTCAAACCAAAGTAATTCAGGTTCATTTTCTAGGGTTTTATTTATTTTTGATGGGTTAATTGGGATATTTGGGAAGGTGAGGAGATAAATGGCAAAAAACAGAAATTTAAAACCAAATGAAATCTCTGCAAACAAATAGTTAGGAAGCCTACAAGGGAAAACCGAGTGGAGAATTTGACACCATAAGTGCCAATACACACCAGTGTCATTAAAGTAAATTTATTGAAGTTACTTTACAGTTACATTGATATAAGTTGTGGCAGAATTTCATCCATTGGAATGAGAGATTTTCCAAGTCAAACTGAGGGCCAGTCCTGCAGTCCCGAGTGAAGTTAATGGGAATAGTTATCTGGTGTACACACACCAATAGAGGACTTCAAGAATGAGTCTGCAACTGTGCACCTAGCTCGTGCACGCATTTACCCAATTTGTGTACGAATTTGTGGTAAGTGTTAGTTATGGTCATTTGTGTAGCAGTTACCCAGTTAGCCACATGACTGTTGTGATTGTATGAGGGCACACAGTTTTAGGCATTAAACGTATCCAGAATACATGTTCCTTTTTAGTGCTGGTCAGAAAACCAGACTTCCATTCGGAAGAAAATTTTAACATTTTCAAATGTTTGGTCCTGATTCAGAATGAAAACAAAGTTCAAAATTTCCTACAGAACAAAAAGTCCAGAGAATTTAATCTTCATACTTTAGCACCAAAAAGAAAAAAGATTGAATTTTACTGGGACAACATGAGAAAGCCAAAGTTATTCATTTTGACATTTCCTCCATCTATTTTGACTAAATTTGACATGATCACATGAAATGTTTCAATCTCAGCAAAGCTGCCTTTTCCAATGGAAAAGGGTTTCATCAGATTTTTCAACCAGCTATTCTACTTTCCTTATGTGGAAAGCTCCAGGGAGTTACCTGCAAAGAAAGCAGATTGTCAAGGGAGAAATTCAGGATGTGAAGTGCTAAGATCGCTGTCATAAGTGCAGTATAAAATACCTAGATAGATTAAAATATGAAAATAGAATCTTCCCTTAAGATGTTGCTTAACTGTCTCTTTATTTTGAAAATACACAATCAGCTATCTTGCACCACCACTCTTATTATTTCATAGTGGCATTAATCTGTTCTGTATTTATAGGAGGCGTGTTTTCTTCCCACACCTACACAAGACTCTGCAAGTCAGTGCAGAGTGTGTTTCCAACACTGACAACAGAAGAGAGTGTCCTTAAAAAAAAACAAAAAACAAAAAAAAGATTGATGCAGTTTTCCAAAATTCCTATAAAAGCTTAAGTTAAATAATAGCTTATGGAATGACAAGTGTGAGGTGGAAATACATGGTTTGAAGTAGATGAATTCTGTTAGCAATTTTCACAGTGAACGAGGCTTGTGTTATACTCAGCTGATCCTTCTGACTACAAGTAGGTGAGCCACTGGGACCCAGGAGAGTAAATTTCAGACATCCTCCTCCTCTGTGCATGTTTCTCATCACCCTCTAGTGCTTCATTCAAAAATCCTAAATAGTAACATAAGAAACTGAAATAGTCAATATATATATTATAGATTTAGTTAGAATAAAGTATCTTATGAAGAATGGGCAAACTACAACCTGGGAGCCACATCTGGCCTTTCAGATGTTTTAATCTGGCCCTCAAGCTCCTACCAGGGAGCAGGGTCCAGGGCTTGACTCATTCTGGTGCTCCGGCTGGGAAGCAGTGTTGAGGGTTTTGCCCCGCTCTGCATGGGTCCTGCAAGAATTAGCATGTCCCCCCTCCAGTCCCTGGGGGCTCCATATGCTGCCCCTGCCCTAAACATTGCCCCTGCAGCTCGCATTGGCCAGGAATGGTGGTCAATGGGAGCTGCAGGGGTGGCACCTGCAGATGGGGTAGCACACAGAGCGACCTGGCTATGCCTCCATGTAGGAGTCTGAGGGGGGATCTCTCACTGCTTCCGAGAGCTGCTTGAGATAAGCGCAGCCCGGAGTCTGCACGCCTGATGCCCCTTATGCCCCAACCCCCAGCCATGATCCCCCTCATGCCCTCCAAACCCTCAGTCCCAGCATGGAGCATCCTCCTGCATCCCCAGGCCCACCTCAGAGCCAACACCCCGAGCCAGAGCCCTCACCCCCTCCCATACCCCAATCCCATGACCATTCATAGCCTGCTAACAATTTCCATACCCAGATGTGACCCTCAGGCCAAAATGTTTGTCCACCCCTGATCTATATCATCCCATTATCCATTTGTAGGTTGCCCCCACAGACTCCCCACTCCATAGGCTTTGCTTTACTCATGCAAGTACGAATAAGCACACATATAGGTGTTTGTGAGCTCTTCAGAGCAAGGACCTACTCTTTATACCAGTCTGTAAGATGCATAGTACACTGCTGGTGCAATACAAACAATCAATAAAAAAATCTAACTTTAGGGGCAGCAAGAGAAATTCAGATGCTGATCTCATTTGAGTCATCCCCAGAAAGCTTTTTGATGCAGGCTGTCTAACCATGGATTTGACTGACTGGTTCTTCCTGGGTTCCTCCTTAGCTATGAGCTCTATATTTCAGGCATTTCAACCCACATGTTCTCAATCCACATTAAATGAATCATTAACTCAGTTTTTCTCCATCAGGTTAGGTGATTTTTAAACAAGTTAAATATGCCCATTGTGTGAAATCAGGTAGCATAAATCTGACTCCTATCTATCAGATGATTGCAGAAAACCAAATATTCTCATTGTGTGGATGAGACGACTAAACATTTTTTGCACACCCTGTGTTACTTACATCGTGGGTCAAAATGGGGAAAATGCACACAAATGATGTGTCAGCCAATGGAAGAAAGTCTCTGACTCAGATTTGGAGGTGGTGATAGCAATAAACATACAGCCAAAGAAAAACATCCAACTTCAGGAAGTATGGCTAAGCTTCCTGTACTTCTGCAAGAGGGATCAGTCTCATTTTCTCTTTGCTTCTCCGATTGTTCTGTAAGCAGAGTTGCGACAGACTCTTCCTTGTGTATGGATATATAGCAGTGATTTCTCCCAAATCAAAATTAATGAATGCACACTAAAAACACTAAAGCAGAGAGCACTGTGTAACAATGAAATATGGAGCTGCTAACTGTTATGGCATGGAATTCTGTCTCCCAGCTCTGGTTCAAAAGAAACCAGTGATTGATTAAAAAAAGAGGTAAGCAAGCAGAGACCAGCAATAATTGTTGTTCTACAGGCCACCAGAACTGTCCTTGAGAATCTCTGATAAGAGAGGAAGCTCAATCTCAAATCAGCCTTTAATCAGCAGCCTCAGTCCCCACTGACCTTACTGGAAGTCAGCGGAGTGCCAGGTGTGACATACGAGGGATGGATGGAATTTTGGGGGCAGAGTGTGAAGTGCAGATGAAGTGACAGGTCAAAGTTGACTTAGGCACCCTCACTCTCTCCTCTGTGATAGAGATCAACAGAATATGCCAGCTCCTTTTTGCACCAGAGACAAACACCAGGCCACTGACCTGTCAGAGGGGAATGGGGATGTCATTAACAACCTTGTATGCTAAGCAGATGCCCCACTTTTCCTTTTGGAAATGACTGCTATCATATGAAACATGTATGTCCTCTCCCTTTAGGTCCACTAGGCCTCCAAAGCCCTGGACAGTTGTATATTTCAACCAAGGCTGGCTCTACCTTTTTTTGCCACCCTGCCACTCTTCTGTAGCAGAGCTACCGCAGGTGTGCCACTGAAAATGCCAGCGGCAGCTCCGCCAGGGAGGAGTGGTGGAGCTGCCTCAGGCGTGCCGCCGAAGATGCCTGTGGCAGCTCCACTGGAGAACAGCGCCACCCTCAGCACCCAAGATGCCACTCCCTCCCATTTGCTGCCCCAAGCACCAGCTTACTAGTCTGGTGCCTGGAGCTGGCCCTGATTGCAACCAGAAGAGGGACTAGACGTGTATGTAAGTTGCCATGTGATTCCTGGATTCACTGCTTAACTGAGATCAGATGTGCAAGAATATCACAGATGTTGTACATATTCTTTCATATCCACAGTGCTTACAAATTTGGCACTTGAATTGACACAACATCTGTATATCAATCAGTTTAGATTCTATGCACCACTCTGTCCTCTTTGCAAGACTGTGATAGCAAGAGAAGGATGGAAATCTGATTTAGCCAGTTTAGCCCTTTGGGTGGGAGAAATATCAGAGTCAAAGCTAACATAACTGGTTCTCTACACCTGGTCCTGTGGTGGCCCCATCTATTTTTGAGACTATCTTCTTTTTTAAAACTATGCTCTACCATGACTGTGTTTCTTGACAATTATTTCAACTACAGTAGCACCAAGGTCTGAAAATGCTAGACCCAGTACAAGCACAGAGAGAGTCTTTGCTCTGAGGAGCTTACAGTTGGTTATAGACAAGACAAAGGGTGAGAGGGGAAAAGAGGCACAGAGGAGTGGAGTGAATTGCCAGAGATCACACAGCAAAATCAATCACAGAACCAGGAGTAGAGCTCAGTTCTCCCAATTCCCAGTCCCGAGCCCTATCTATTATGCCAGGGTGTCTCACTAATGAAACTCAACTAACTGAAGTAAATTTCAATGCAGAAAACAGGACGTTACAGGCACATGACAGATTATGAAGCCACAGCAGGAAGAGTAATGATTGTTAGCATCACTTGTTTAAGAGGGTGAATTTTGTAACCTAGGTCTCCCATAACAAAGTCTTAATTCTATTCAAGATTTTATTCCCACTTGCTGGGGAGGGGAGCATTAAGAAGAAATACTTGAGGTGTTCAGATACTTCACTGACAGACTAAGCAGGTCTGCACAACTCAGAAAGCAGCGAGGGCCATATTACTGCAAAAAACCAGCTACAGGCTAAAAAGCCCCACCCTTACCCCGTCCCCATCTGCTTCCCCCCACTCCACCGGTTGGCTTGCCCCACCCCTATTCACCCCCTGCAGGCTGCACAGTAAGCTCGTGCAGGCCACATGTGGCCCCTGGGCCACATGTTGTGCAGGCCTGGACTAGAGGAAACAAGCAAGAGAAAGAGCTAAATTCATCCAATACCCTGATGAATACAAGTATTTTGCACACTCCTATTCTTGCCACTAGCATCTGTATGCATGAGGCCACTTGTATTGCTGCTTTTAGTCCCAGAAGCGGCAAGCAGAGATGGTAACTCTGCCTAAGGGGCTGTGCCTGCATGGACTAGGGTTTTCCTGTGAAGCAGATAGCACTGGGAAAGGAGCACAGACGGAGAAGCCTCTAGAGTCTATGCTACATCTTGTCTGCAGGTGTAGATGGCAAGTGGTTCTCCCAGCACCTGGGGAGCACACTTGCTCTAGACCTGTGCTTAGTTCTACTGAAGTCTTCACTTGAGTGTATTTTAGCAAAAACACAGGCACATTGTGTCTTTACACAGGAACACCACCTTCCTTGCCCACTCAGGCGGAGCTGCTCCATATACTCCACAGGAGCTCAGGCATAATTTGGATCCTACTTTTCCCCAACAGTGTGCTACAGCAAATTGATAAAATGCTAATCAGCATGATATCTCCAAATCACAGGAGCTATGCTTTTAAACAGATCTGCTTGAAGCCTTTTAAAGGACAGGACAGAAGATTCAAAAGGCTCCTTAAACTATGCAGCCTGATTCACTAACTCATGGCCTAGGGCTGATCTGAATTCAAATACAGCGAGAGGAGAAAGGCCCAATAGCTACACAAGTGAGAACTCCCTAATCAAAACCGCCTTTAATACAAAACCTTTGCCAAAATAACCTTTCAACAAGAGGCTAACGTCGTATTTTGGAGGCCAGATTCATCCACCTTACTCTTCAAGTAGTCTCACTCATTTCCATGGGATTACTCACAGTAAGGTGCTAAGGCTGACAAAAGTCTGATCCAAAATTTCAGTGCTTGTTACTGCACACCAGTCTACATTATTTCTTATCAATAATAGGAGCTAAGTTTTAATAGTTTTCCCCCTGCATAATGTTTTTTGCTGTTCCCTGGATAATAAGGAAGATGCCATTATATTCCCATTACTTAGAAACACCAAAGCCACCAAACCAAAAAGAATGAGAAAGAGCTAGCAAGACTGATTAACAAAAGCATTGCAAAGTTAACTACCTAGAACATAGATATTTTCCTTGCAGACTGTAAATATTAACCAACACATTTGCATTTTAGATTGCTTGTCATCCTAAAGAAGTCAACAAGCATTTTGCAACCTTTGCATACAGAGCTATGCAGAGACTGAGAAACTGTTTCTACAAGTTTTGATTTCTTTTTTATATTTGAGTGGACTGATCATTTTTCATTAGTAGCTTAGTAAAGTTACTTAACACAGACAAAATAAGTTTTAAGAGAATATTTGGTTAAAGCCAATGAGCAGTTACATTAAGAACATAAGAACAGCCATCCTGGATCAGCCCGATGGTCCATTTAGTCTTCCAATAGTGGCTAAAGCCAAATGCTTCAGAAGGAATGAACAGAACAGGCAATCAAGTGATTCATTACGTGTTGTCCACTCCCAGCTTCTGACCATCAGAGGCTAGGGAGACCCAGAGCATGGGGTTGCATCCCTGACCATCTCAGCTAACAGGTTCAAGGAAGATAGGTCCAATAATGGTTCTCATTGTTTTTTAAACTCCTTCTGGGGTTTGGCCTTCACAACATCCCCAGCAACGTATTCCACAGGTTAACTCGGCATTGTATGAAAACATAAGTACTTCCTTTTTTTCTTTGTTTTAAACTTGCTGCCTCAATTTCATTAGGTAATCCCTGGTTCTTGTGTTACATGAAGGAGTAAACAACACTACCTTATTGGCTTTCTCCATACCATTTGTGATTTCATGGACCTTTTTAGTCATCTCTTTTCCAAGATGAAAAGTCCCAGTTTCTTAATCTCTCTTCATATAAAAGCTGTTTCATGCCCTTAATCATTTTTGTTGCCCTTCTCTGTACCTTTTCCAATTCTCATATGACTTTGAGATGGTGTAACCAGAACTTCAAGCAGAACTCTAGGTAGAGGCATACCAAGGACTGATATTTTCTGCCTTATTATCTTTCTTTCCTAATTAGAAACATGATAGTTGAGAATTGCACTTATCCAACCATGGATGAGAAGCCAGGCGACCCAAGTGTCCAATCAAAATGGACAATATTCAAATCTTCAATTCAAGCTACTTTTGCTAAACAACTGCTTAACATTGGAAACTGAGCTTTTCATATTTCTTTTTTCCTGGAAGATTACAAATCCAAAAAAAAGTTTAGAGACCAAAGACATTTTGGGTTTTTGGGGTTTATTTTTTGACAAAAACAAAAAAATTACTGTAATTAAAGATATTCAGTAGAAAGAAACTAGCTTTTGAAAAGCTGTAATGCAGCCATTTCGTGAAGGCTTAGGAGGGTGGCAAGCAGCTTGTGATCTCACCCCTGCCAGACTTCTTCTCACTGAAACACTGCTGTGTGGGTTCAATGGGAGGTGGGGGAAGTGAGTCTGGCCCAATATCCATTACAGTTTGTCTTGCCACTTAAAAATTAGATATCTTTGTTTTAAGTTCAGGAAAATCTTGATGTAATGAAAGAAGCAATCTGTTTGCTGGATATTGAATCACAGCAGCTATGAACTAATGTAACCCACATTTAACCACAACATTGGCCTAGTCAGAGTTTTTACAAGTTTGCATAATTTTAATGGAAAGTGCACGTTCCAAGTTTCAAGCATGGAGATTTGACTTAAGAAGACAGATATACTCAATGGCATGCGTCTCTCCTCCCCTCTCCCCGCCTGCCAAAACCTTTGGCAGGAGGGAAGTCAAATGTGTCTGAAATTTCCTTATAAAACATAGAAAGCAATACCTGATTCAACAGTGGGAATATGTATATTTGAACTATTCAAGTAGTAAACTCCAGTGGCTCAGTTTATTTGAGCTTGAATGCAGTTTAGTGCGGGGGAGGAGGATGGGAAGGGGGGGATTAAAACGAGTTATAGTAGAAGACTTATGATACCAGTGGGGAAGCCATTCCAGATCCTTGTTTTTCCTCTAATAAGGAATTCTTCTGGAATACTCTGGAAATGGTTCCTAAACATCTGCAAATTTTACGCTGATGTTGTGTATGAAGAATACTGTACTGTTTTAGTTTACAGACATTTTATTTACCTGCCAAATTATTTTGTGTTTCACATGGGGGAGACGCAACAATATTTCTCATCTTGCCTTTTGGTATAGTTATTTTATTCCAGTTTCCATCAATTAAGACATGTGAATGCATACTCAAGGCTCAGCTGACTTAAGTTGGTACAGTTGTGTTGATTTCAATGGATCTATTGACCCACCAACACAAGATTCCTTGTACTACAATTAGCTTGCTTTGCTTCAGTTATTCAGTGTGCTCATGTTCAGAGACATTGCAGGTTAATACAGTGAATTTGTATCACTAGACTAGTGACATTTCCTCAAACTTGGGTTCACAGCAACAGAATTTTGCTAAAGAAATTTTTTTGTTCCAACAAAAAAAGTGAAACAATTAAAAGGTACCAGTTTCACCTGATTGTGTTCAAATCATGAACAGCAAGTTACATGGGGTTCTAACTAGCAATTCATCAGAGCAACGAGCTCAGATCTAAAACACACCTGCACTTTGGGAAAGTTTGATTCTTGGTGCAAAATATTCTAGCTCAGACCAATCTTTAGTGAGAAATAAATCAGCCCAAATTTGTTCAAAACTGGGACCAGGTCTTAAAAAAAAAAAAAAAATATTGTGAACCACAACAAATCATTTGTTAAAACTTCAGGTTGAGTTTTAATGAAACCCCAAACTAGATGATTTTGCATGGCTTCCAATTTCATCCCTAACTAGCTTCATGCAATTCTACTACAGAATTAGTTTCAAATTCATGTAGTAGGGTCACACTGGGAATGGTGTTGACACTACTCTTGAGACCATTGCCTATCATATTGCCCAATATCATCTCACTATTTCCTTTTGCTCCCCTAATTGTCTATAGCTTCTTGTTTCTGGTCTTCACTGTAAGCTGTTTGAGGCAGGGACTGTCTTCTTGTTGTGCAAGTCACTGTACACATTCACAATGGGGTGCAGGTCGATGACAGAGGCTCTCCAATGCTGCTGCAGTCCCAATAAGTGATCATCCCTACTTGAAGATTTCTCTATTTTTCGTTCTTTGGTACAAGTGACAGCCTCAGTCTGAGAAAGCACATGCAACTTCAGTGCCAATTCTGACGACAGGCAGAACTGAGGGAGGCAGTATGCGGAGCAGCTGCTAGCAATTCTTTACCAGGTTGGTACATTAAAGAAGCCGATCTGACAAATCAGCTAAGACAGCTTTAAAGCATAGGTCCTAGAGAGGAACAGCTGCTCCTGTTATGCCAGAGGGATTACTCAGAGAAACGTTTTGTGAAAATGGTTATTTGGAAATATTTCAGAGGTATCTTCCTCTTCAGTAGATACTTGATCTCAACAAGTATTTCTGCAGCATGAAACTGTGCCTGTTTAATAAGTTCTTTAAGTGCTCTGCTCAGGATGGATGATGAAATTGCATGCAGATGTGCTTTGAGCACTAGAAACACATCTGCCTTCTAACCAACGCTCACCTTGGGCTTCACAAATAATGTTCTGTTACAAACTTGCTTGTGACTGTCAATAAGTATTACTAAGGCACCGGAGAGTGTGATTTACCCAGAGAAACAATCTTCAGAATCCAGCCCTAGTTTTTTCCTTTTGCCACAAGATCTTTTCCCCCTGCCATCCAGAAAATACATAGATGAAATCATCATATACCCTGGTAATGACCCTAGTGAGGATAAATTGGTAGCTCTCTGATACCGCATTCATATCTGAGATGGTAGCCCATAGCACTGGTCCCAGCCCCATTAACTTCAGTTTGTTGAGGGGACTTGATGAGATTGTGTATATCTGGCTGTGGGCTCAGGGCTATAAATGATACCATCAGCTTTAGTGCAGAATGCCATTTCTGCTCTGTTTGCATCAATAGCCAGTGCCAAATAAATTTCCAAAACAGTCACATTAAAACCATCTAGAAAAAAACTGTGTATTAAGTCATAATTACAAATATTTGTAAGTCTAAGGCAAAAATGTTAGAAGAATCAATCAGTGATTTTTCCAGAGTTTCTTGGTGTTGCTTCAATTTTTCTAGCCTTTATCTCCAGCTTATGAATATTAGACTATAAAAAGACTGAAAACTGTGCAAAACATAAAATAAATATCAGGCCCTTGACTGCCAACGTGTTTTTTTTACAACGGAGAGCATAACAGAAAGGAGGTCAGAGGAGATTCTGGGTGAATTTGTTTATTCATGGAAGTGAGGCCAGACATAGTCTAGGTGCCAAAGATCCCTGCAATATGTGATCAAGCTAGATTCCATAGAGAGTTGAGCAGTCGCAGAGCTGCTGGTGAGCAGATCTCTCAAAAGCAAGAAATAAACAGAAGTATCAGCAGCTCTGGATAAGAAATTCCACTAAAAGGAAGCAAATGGGGTGTCTAGACATATTCCATGGCTTTGAAGAGAAACTCAGGTCTTTGAAAATAATGTTTCTTAGGTGTCCATCTGTCTTTTTATTTGGTTCATAAGTCCTTAGAAAAGAAGCAATAAAATGGACACACAAAAAAGATATGTCTTCAGGAGCTATTTTGGGATGCTCACTCCTTTTTTTATTTAGAGTAATGAACATGAAAAGTTTTGGTTTTCTCATCTAATTTAAAAGTTCATGTGCCTCTCTGAATTAGTCCAAAACTCTTGAATCTAGAAATCTCCTGTGAGGGATGCCCTGCCTTCAACTGGGTATAGACAATTGAGCATCTGTCCATTTATGCCACATGAGACTCCGATCCTCTGGGTACAAACTGTTATGATAACTTGGAAATAAGCTTTCCATCCAGTATTTTTTTGAACTCAAAAGTTTCTAGTTTGGTTCAACTTTAGAGCCAAGATTGTGGTGCCTCTTTTAAATCAATCAGCTGGTTCTTCCAACTGAGAACAGAAGTGGGGGCCAGAGGATAGAGCTGTGTGACTTTTTTGGCAAATAAATCCTTTGAAAAACAGTTTCAATGCCCTGAAAAAAAAATGTATTTGTAAATTTGGGTGCAGTTCAGAAAAAAAAAATATCTGAAAACAACCCCCCCAAAAATGTTAGTGTCAAAAGTCAATTCAAACAAACATTCAAAATGTTTCATTCAACCTGAATGAAATTTTGTTTAGGCAAAAAAAAGATTTATTTAAAAAATTTCAGTTCAGCCACCAAATGAAAAAGTAATTAGTCGCTCAACCCTACAGCTCTATTGTTCCAGACAGTCTGACCTTGTTCCTTATCCTGTCTCCACAGGGTGGGGAAAAGGCTATAGGTGAACAGATTCATTATACAGAGGTGTCACTCCTGGCAACAGTGCTGCCCCATCAGTGAGCTACTTTTGACACTCCTGCCCAGTATTTGTATTGTGGGTGAGTGGACATTTGCCACTCCCATGGAGTATGGGAGTGACAGTCTGGCCCTGGCTATTTCAAGGATAACTCAAGACTAAATAGTAAGTGTATAATCGGTCTGCCTTGTGTGAGGGACAGGGTGCAGGTGCATTGCCGCAGGAGCAAACCAGAGACCAAATGGATGCAGATGCAATTAACTTCTTACCTCTTCCTTGCTCTGGGGAGGAAGTCAGTGACTTCACTCCTTTCCAGAGCAGCTTGTCCCTTCTCCCCCTCCCCCCACACCTCTGTGCACCCAGCCAGCGTGCCGGTTGGGTGAAGTCTGAGTCAGCACACATTGTGCACCCTAGTCCCTTGATCGCTGTGAGAAGTATCCTCAAGTGGCCCTTGCTCTGCACTGTGCTGCAGTGGTAAGAGGAGTAGCCCATACTTAGATGAAAAGGGGGGCAATTACTGTCCCTTACTCCCCACCCCATGTAGGGAAGCATGAACTGTGAAAGAGTAGCCTAACTGTTCTTCAAACTCTTTTCTAATACACACCATCATCCTTTCCCTTATACCCCCTGAAATGAGTTTTGTGTAGAATTTCCCAAACAAGAACCTAGGCAAGTTTGGCATGTACTCTAAGGGGGAAGATTATAGCATGTCTAAGACACCTCAGAGATAGTAATTACAGAAGAGTTAATGAAAACCCATTAACCACACAATTTTTCAGCACAGGAGGTTGGGCACAACTCTCAGCAGCAAGACAGGTTAGATTAACCAGTCACAAAAAAGGGCATGTATGATCTTTTCTGAGACTGCAGTGTCATTTGGCACATTTGCTTACTGCACATAAGGTGGAGGTGACTGGAGATGGGAGAAATGAGTATCCTAGAGAGAACATCTGCAAACTTTAAGAGGGCATGGTTAAGGGGGTCTCCATGATTCCAAGCCTATCCCTCACCACCATCACCACCCAATAACAAATAACTTGTTTGACACAAGAGCAAAATTGCTCTCCAGTAGCTTTGAAGTAACTCATCTTGGGAATTCCATGCTAGCAACTTTGTTACTAGCGCAGAACACTCCATGAAAACCCTCAGAACTGACTGGAAAACTGCCCCCTGTGCTGGTAGACAGCCTGCTGAGAGTAAGAGTTACCATTTTACACCACTTGGGACAGGTGAAAGGACATTAGAATCCTTCCTACACCTTTGTATATCAGAACTACAGACTCTACAGAGGATTTTGCTTTAAAAATTCTTAAGAATATTTATAGAACACGTGAGTTAGGGGAAGTGATATAACATTGAAAATCACTGTTGTAGACCTGAGCCTGTGAAGGATCTTTTGATGTAAAAGTTTCACCTTTAGGCTCTGATTACAAACAAGTTTGTGTGCAGAACTTTGTACATATGCACTTACTCAACTTGTTCATGATATTTGTACTCATTACCCATTTTGAATGTACAGTTACACTACTTACATATACAATTGCATGTGTTATTTATATTTGGTAAGTGTAACTTGATTTAAGCTCAGGAACTATGACTACTTGTAGTTTTCCTGGACTTTTCTGTGTTTTTTCCATTTGTTCTCTTTTATGCATTAATGTTAACAGAGAGCCTGATGCCAATAAGCTAGGTAAATAGTTTTCTTTATTTGATATGTGGTTCTCCCTCTCTATTCTTGTCACATCTGTCCTGGACAATTAGTTATCCTAGACCATTCACTTGCCCCCCTTGAGATCTGACACCTGATAAGGTTACAACATTTACTCTGAGCCATGTTCTGCTCAGTGACCTCAGTGTTAATTTGCAGTAATGCTATTGAAGCCAATGGAGATACTTCATATCTACATCAGCATAGTTAACCAAGAGTACATCCTGACCCTCTGTCACTGCTCTGCACACCTCATTATCCTGGAGAAATCTGGTATCTTTGGAGTTGGTCTGACATCAGAAGCGAAGATTTTTTACTGTCCTCCTTTGTCAAATAGGGCGCTTTGGAACCATCCTCACATGTGTGGACTAATCTAATAAAAGATGCCCATTGGTCCCAGATTTTCCCCCATGAACACAAGCAGATGTTCCTGAACCACATTTAAATACAAAGCTTTCTAGCATTGCAAAGATACTGTCTGGGGGCCACTTTAGGAGCTGCAGATCACGCAGCTGGGATGTCAAACCCCTGACTGCTCACAGCCGTAAGAAGACTAGATTTGTTTGATTCACAATGTAACCTTTTTATTTGTGTTACGACCTCAGCAAGTAAATCACATCTTTTTATCTAAATGTTTGATGGATTAGATAGATTGTTTTTTGGCACTGCCCATACTTTTAGTCCCATAGAAACCATATTCTATAATGTATACAAAGCACTGTATAGTCAGGCACATTTTATCTCGTGTATATTTATAAGGCCAAAAAAAAAATGAATATAGTAACATGTTACTTGTAATATATTTCCCTTGCTGGGTAAGTTTCTGTAAACACTTCTCTAAATCATTTGGGGGAGGAGGGGGTTGGTAAGGAGGGCCACTATTCAGTAACTGCTGAATGTATTTAGATTTATTGTGGCAGAATTTAATTTTGCTGGCAGGGCCGAGATTAGAACTGTGTTGTATATACTTTCATCTTATCCAAAAAATACTTTGAAACAAAACCAAGACTGTTTTCACTGAACACACTCATGAATTCAATATGTTATAAGATACAAAGTAACAGTGATCTGTAAACAGTGAGATAAAAAACAACAGAAGAAGAATGGCTTTATACAACCAGGTTTGATTGTAAATAAAGTGCCTGGGCAGGATGTTTGAGTAATAAATTACCTGTCTGGATCTTTGCTGACACATCTTTTTAGCTTTATTGACTTTCCAGTTTCATGTAAGGAACTTTATTGAATGGCGGGGGGGGGGGGGAGAGAAATCTTTCCCTAGTCAAGATTTTGCTTTTTTTAAAATAAAATAAAACAAAACTAGTCTATTACACAAGCCACTTTGTGGAACTGGGGCCTAGATGATAAGTATAAAGTCATTTAACTTGTGGCATGTGTCAAAATCATGAGAGACAGGAGGTGAAATGTGCATTCATTTAACCACATTTTAACAGGGTCAGCATTTTGTTACACTTATTTTACTAGTTGTTAGTAATGTAATAAGGGAAAAAAAGAAGGATCTTAGTATTGTGTTATTGGAATACAAGTAGCCAGTGAAATCAGAGGATTAGACTTCAACATCAGTTGGAGATGACATTCCTTTCATCCTACCCTAGCATTTACTGCTAAAATGAACAACAGTTCTGCTCTCAAGTTCTAAGACTGAAGCAATACCCCAGCCTGGGTTTGGAATGAGCCTAGATGTTACACAAAAAGATCAAATTTCTTTTCCAGTCGTACAATTCAAATCTCAGGTTTTAAAAACCCCTTTGGTGTTTTCACACCGTTGTCCTATTTTCCTTGTTCAGGTTGCTCAAACTATTGAATTTAACTTTTGGTTTAATTTAGTGATGCTTGAAAACCTGCTCCAATGGCCACTTACGTCAGGGAGATGGAGGTAGAGGTTTTTCCATTGACTTCAATGGAAATTCACTGAGGCCCTAGATAGGTAAAGGTGGTTCAGAATTGACATTTCATTTGAGTTTAAATATACTTTTGTCTGAGTAAGGATTAAATAAATTGTGTGGAATTCGCCCATCAGATACAAGGCACATGAATATATATGAAGTGCTCCATGCCTTTCTCCAGCAAGTTTTGGCCTTGGCTGACTGCAGATCCCATCAAGATCTGTTCTCTGCTAAAGGAACAGAATCACCACCCTCCTCACCCCCAAGATTTTAAATAATTACTTACATCGGACATGACTTTTTTGAAGGCAAGCATAAAGAGAGAATGGAAAGAAAGTTACAACATACCAACCACATAAAAGAGGGTACTTATCCCACATAGATCTCATGAATAACTTTGCAATGCTTTGATAAGCCATGTCATGTCACTCAGTGTCTCAAGACCTGAATTAAAACAGTACTTCATTAAGAGCCTGAAGTGTTGGTTACATTAGAAATATTTATCCAGGACAAAGGACAAAAAAACAAAACAAACAAAACAAAAACCACCACACCAACACGAACCACCAACACATCAATAGTACCTCCCCTACAAATGTCCCAACTACCTACACACTATCTGCAAGGAGAACTGGAAATGTCTCGCTTGCTTGCTGTAAGCTAATGAAATACACATGCCTTTAATGTGCAAATTCTACACTGCATAAAAGAACCACTAACGAGCCAATAGATTAATAAAAGACGCTGACATGTCAGGATGACATAGATTGTTTAGGAGAATAAATTCATAATTTTGTTGTAAAAACAGCCCCTTCTCATCACAGAGAGGGAGGACAATGTTGATGCTAGGCTTAATCCTCCACTCTTGGAATCAGCTGGAGTTTTGCCATTATCCCTTGATAATTCCCCACTCCAGAAATGGACAAAGTTTGACTAGAAAAGGTAACATTTCAATGAACACAAAGAAAAACCACAACAGTGTTCAGTACAGAAGTGGAGGAGAATAGTTATTTCAGTTCTGAGAACTTGAGTCAGCAGGCCTTTGGATCCAGCCCCAAGTCATCACCACCAAGATCTTTACTGTGTCTTTTAGAGAAACCCCTGCAATAGAAGTAGAATGACCCTGTCACAGAAGGATCATTGTAGCCACAGTGCCTTCTAGAGCTTTCCAGTGTACACGAAGAGCTTGCTAACAGCTGCAGTCCTTCAAGGAGACCCACATGTGTTTCCTTGCATTGCTTACTGGTTGTCTAAGCTAGATCTCCCCTCCAGCCTGGCTATGGCCCAGCTTCCCCACCTCCCACCCCTACCTCTTCACTCCAGTTGTGGGCACTTGCAGAGAGTGCTTACAGGAAGCAGTCCCTGCATTCAGCAGAGGGCAGGGAAATGTGGTTATAATTGATCTCTGCTTCAAGTTTTTGTACCACATTCATCCTTAATATTTGATGGCCTTTTTGCCCCATCCTCCTTCCAATCCCAATCAGACTCGCATGGGGACTGTATTTGGATTCTCTTTCAACCACATTACTATTAATATGGACTTTATATCCCTCCATTGGTTTTAAAATGATAGCTCATTCCTTTACTACTGTGTATACAGTTTGCATAAGGCATTAGGAGTATCCAGCCAATTTCATCTTAAATATAGAAACGCTGGTTCTTGCAGCATCAATCCAAGCAGTGGAGTGTCTGGGAGAGAACTTTAATTTAATAATCTGTAGAAGACTTATAACTGTAGCACTTGGATCCTACTGGTGCTGACGTCTCAATATAAAAGTTGTTGATTGGGATCATCAAGCCTGATCCAAAGCCAGCTAGGAATCTATTGATGTCAATGGGATTTGAATCAGACCTATATTGCATTTATTGTACTACTTCTCTTAATCCAAAGCAGGACACATGGTATGAAGTGGAATACTGGAATCATATTCTACCCCAGCACCTAGTAATATTAGGAAATTAATAAGGTGCCTAGAAAGTATTCTAGAATTTACTCAAAATAGTTATTCAGTTGCTGCAGCCAACATTCCCTTTTACAGAGTCAACTGCTGCTACTTAAGTCATAAAATATCACCCAAATCCTTACTTGTTAGTAGACAGACAAAGTAGATGAGTTTATATCTTTATTCGGCAAACTTCAGTTGGTAAGAGAGAGAAGCCTTTGAGCCACAAAGGGCTCTTCTTCACGTTTGGGAAAGGATCTCTTAGGATGAACACCTCCTCACCAGTCTAGCCCAGCCTTAAGATGCGCAACTTCAGCTATGCCAGTAGCATAGCTGAAATCACAATATCTTAGGTCGACTTAATGGACTGTCCCCACAGCAGAGGGTCGACTGCAGCTACTCCCCCGCTGACTCTGTAACTCCATCTCTGCAAGAGGAGTAAGCGGAGTGGACAGGGAGCACGTTCTGGGATCGATTTATTGCATCTAAATGAGACATGATAAATCAATCCCCAATACATCGAGCACTATCTGCCAATCTCGGGGGGTAGTACAGCCATACCCTTAGTGTCACACCAAAACGCCAGGTGGAATAGATTGTTCAGCATACGATATGACTTCACCTACCTTGACTCTCTAATACCTTGGGACCAACACAGCTAAAACTACACTGCATAGAACAATTGTTAGTAGACAGACATCTCTCCTGCAATCTTAGTATTGTGTTCACAGGTAACAGTCAGCAAATGAGAAAGATACCTTAGGATTATACTAAAATTTTTCATAGATGTTGCAAGAAGCTGTAGAAAAACCTTAGACCAACATTCTCCTCCTGGGAATTAAGGTGGTTTGAGTCTTCTGTTCATGAAACATACCAGTTAAAGCAGTTCTTTGCTTTTTATGTCCCACTGTTGATGTTCCCACACAGATCATAGTAATGACTCTGCAATAATATGCTGGGAGTATGTCTACATGCAAGAGACCACAGGCTATAAAGATGGGACATCCCTACCCCAGAAAAAGGAATGAAGAAATGTTCTAGAATTGGGCAAGGAATTTAGTTAACACATTTTGTCTGCTCTGTTTATAAATAGATTGCAAAAGTCTCAGATGCACTCACTATTTCCAGAAGAGAGAGACAAGGTCTGCAGAACATTCAAGTTATAAACATTGGAAGTCTCACAAATTACACTATTTTGGATAGAGAAATTATTTGTATAAGTTGCATAACATAGGGTGGGAAAAATTGGGCCCTTAATCACAATGCAAGACTGGGATCTTAAATCACAATGCACAATATCATGCAAGAAGTCCCCCTGAAGTCAGTGAGTGCTAGTCGGCATAAGGAACAGAGACAGAATCTAGCCCTTAATTTACAGTTTGCACTTCGATGGTGTATGAAACCAAATACAGCGCAATCAGAGAGTAGCAATAATACGCCAGATTGTTTAACCAGCCAACTTAGCACCAGTTTCATAACTGCAGGCCCTGGAATTGCATATTCAATTAGAAGTTCACTTTAATTCAATACGAGAGAAAACTGTGGGCTTCTCATGAATATTCATGTGCATGAACCTCAAGCCCTCAGGTGTTTGAAGACCAACAAAAGGGTCCACTGACAGTAGAATGCAAATTAACTTATGAATTCAAACAATTTAAGGGAAAAAAAAATCTACCATATATCCAGCTCTGCAACATGGAACAGAAAGTAGTGGAACAACCGCCACATAATTTTCTTTGTTCTTACAAGACCCAGGCCTCATAGCTTCACCTTCAACTGAAAGATTATTCTCCTGCTTGTCTGATTACAAATAAAATGGGAGACTGACATATCCAAACCAACCTAGCAATGGAGCCAAAGCCCCAACAGATTTGCTGTTACCACCACTCTAATAATGAACATTTCAGGGAGGGGAGATCTACAGGAGCTCTCATTAAATTACAGTATGGAATGGTGCTAAAAGAAAAATTGCAAATACTTACTAATTTGCAGTGCTCTGTGCATCGACTATCATCTCCATAAGGAAGTCTGGAAGAGAGGATGAATTCAGCATGCAAGACTGCCTATTTTATAAATTTTACTAAGCAAGCAGTTTAGTTAATTTAATAATCACTCTGTCAGGTTACACATAACTAGGGCCGTACCAAATTCACAGTCCATTTTTGTCAATTTCATGATCATAGGATTTTAAAAAATTATAAATTTCATGATTTCAGCTATTTTAATCTGAAATTTCACAGTGTTGTATTTGTAGGGGTCCTGACCCAAAAAGGAGTTGAGGGTAGGGTTACAAAGTTATTATAGGGATGGGGGTTGTGGTACAGCTACCCTTACTTCTGCGCTGCTGCTGGCAGGATGCCACTTTTAGAGCTGGGCACCTGGCCAACAGCCACCACTCTCCAGCCACCCAGCTCTGAAGGCAGCTCAGAAGTGAGGGTGACCCACCACCTGCCCCCAAATAACCTTGTGACCTCCTCTTGCAACTCCCTTTTGGGTCAGGACCCCCAATTTGAAAAACTGTTCTCCCCTGTGAAATCTATATAGTATAGGGTAAAAAGCACACAGAAGATCAGATTTCACAAGTGAAGAGCAGATTTCATGGTCTGTGATGCATTTTTCATGGCCATGAATTTGGTAGGGCCCTACACATAAAGCTATGAGCCTAAACTGAGAAGATAGATTGTCTGCAGTCTAACCCAAAGAGACATGTCACTTCAAAAATCCCCCTACAGCCTCTGCTCTCTGGCCAACACTGATTGAATGTTTGCCTACACCTGCCAGTTCATTCAGGGGGTGGAGAGTGACACTGGCGGAAATCAACTCACTTCAGTGTATTTATTCCAGTTTATACTAGGGTCATAGCAGAATTTTGCCCAGGATCAACAAGGTAGTTTTTGGTAAACTACTGAGATAGGGCCGCTTGCCTTCACCTTACTCCTTTTATCCTCATCCAAGCTATTGACATGGAGACATGGACCTGTGTCCGTGCCCATACATACTACACAGCAGGCACCAGCATGGTTATCCCTTGCTCATTCTTTTTCAAAGAAAATCTTGAAAGGTTTAGAAGCTGAGACCAACACCTCCAAATCTGGGTACTTAGCCTAGGCTCATACAAACATACCTAATGTTTTACTCCCTTTTCCTCCTTCCCCTTTGATAGTCTCTTCCCCTTCCCAGTCTCTCAAAGTTGGCAAGCATTGCTGGGCTCAGGCCAACTGCTACTTTACACTGAGATTGTGCTTTTAAGGCATTACCCTCCAGGAGAAGGTGTGGTGACTCCCACATTAAAGCATGAGTCTCTGCCAAAATTCCTCTGTGGTTTCCAGAGGCGCATACCCCACAGGTGCTACGGCAGATGGGAAAGCAGAACTATTACCCCTGCTTTTCTTCTCCTTCCAGTGCCCACTGAGATCAATAGGAGCCTTTCCATCATCGGTTGCAATGGACATTGTGCTGGGAGCCTGATCCAGTGACCAAAGCCACCAAGCCACACTGTGATGGATTCTGAATTAGAACAATACTTTAGTAAGGTCCCCCAAGCAAAATCTTTTCCAAGATCCCATGAGTCAGATGCCCCAGAACACCCTGTAATGCTGAACTCAGGAGGCCTAGAATGCATGAAACGAAAAAGCAGCACCACAGGGAGAGACTGCCAGACCTGCTGAGCCACTACAATGGCTTTTTCAGTACAGCATGAATGGCAGAAACACCTTGGATCACATGAGTGCTTCACTTGAGCCAGTCTAGTGCTCAATTTTATAAAATGATCTGGGTTGAGATTCAGACTAGTCCCTTGTTTTTCACAGTTCACACCTTAACCTTGCTGAGCCAGATCCTACTGTCTTTGACTTCAATGCAACAGGATCCAGCCCTTAAATTCTGAGAGGAAGACTTGCATTTGCCAACTAAGAATCTGATCATTGCAAGCTATTTGCTATTGTAAATACATTTGTTTCAAGAGCACCATGCTTGCATACATTGAAAGAACATAAAAAGATTCCCATTGTTCTTAAAAATACTCACTTTGGAAGTTCCTCATTCATGCTGAAGTGATAAAATTGCTCATCATCAATTACTTTAGTCCTCCATAAAAGATAGCATGTGTGCTTTCAGCCATACCACAAACAGTGGTGCTCTTAGCCACTCTAATCTGAAGTGACAAGGCGCAGAACTGCAGGAAATATAAGAGCGTCCATAGCCAAATATTCCAAGAGCAGTTGGGCAAAAATTGGAGCCCAATGTTTTTTGGTGAAAGAATCAGATATGGTGACATTGAAACTTTTTGCAAATTCATGTCAATTTTGCTGACTTGTTTGGGGAAAAAATGAAGTGTTTTGATTTGAGAATATCAACTAAAGCGAAGTGAAGATTTTTCAACAAGTAGTGAGTTTGCTGGAAAAAGCATTTTTCAAAGCACTAAAACTATTTATGAATTTGGGGCATGTTCAAATAGTTTTGGACAAAAAAGTGAAAACAAAGATGTCAAAGAAGTCAATATTCAAAATGGTTTATTTGAGCCAAATGAAATTGAGTTTTTCCATTTTGTTGATGAAGGGAAAAAATTCAACTTGGGCTTGAAACTAAATTTTCCCCCTGGTTCAGCCACAGAACAAAACATAGATTATTTGCTTAGCTCTACTAAAATGCAAGGTGATTGATTTTTTTTTTTTTTTTTTTTTTGGTTTATAATGCTTTTCAGTTCTTCCAGAATTGTAAGATATTTCATTAAAAGCTCAGATGGAATTCTAAGCACTTTTGCTGCAGCAGGAACCAGCAGCAATGTTGTCTCCTGGCATGACAGAAGGCAGTCAGTTCCACTGGAACTTGAACATGTCATAAGTCAGGGTACTAGCTATGGGAAGGATCAAAGGAGATGCCTTTTTCAAAGCTGTACCAGTTGTGAGGGGGATAGTCATTACAAAAAAACATTGAGTTTTCTTATTCAAATCCTACACAAATGTATATGTTCAGAGGGAATGCATTTTGCCTCCTGAAAGGTTTTAGAATAGATTTTGGATAATGGTTGTCTTCCTGTTGATTTCTGTGGACTTTCCTTCAATGCATGAGACCTCTGATGCATAGACCACTAAGCTGTCTTTCCAGCATAACAGAAGAGCCTAAAAATCAAAACCCAGTGGTATGCATACATGCACACAGAAACAAGTTTTCATGTACCTTGTATTTTACCCTTTTCTTCACCTCCCCATGTTCCCTATTGTAGCCTTTATGACTGGTGAAAACAAGATTTTCTTTCCTTCCAGAGGTTTTACCTCTCCCCTCTAACTCCCTCTTTACTACCTTCTTTGTCTATTGTCTTCCTCCCACTTTGGATTCTTCCCTTTAACATTCACTCCTGTCCATTCCCAGCATCATCTCATTGCAAGGTCTTTTTGTTCATGTAAGCTAAATACCACCACCAAGGCGAGGACACCTGAGGTGTTGAATCCCAGAAAAAAAAAACACATCTTGAAAGCGGAGTTATTAAACAGCATTAGTGAGAGACAAATACAAGTGAGTCTAACATAGGATGACCAGACAGAAAATGTGAAAAAAAATGGGATGGGGTGTGGGGTAATTGGAGCCTACATAAGAAAAAGACCCCAAAATCGGGATGTCCCTATAAAATTGGGACATCTGGTCACCCTAGTCTAACAGCATAAAGACAGAAAAGTTCACCCCACCTTCAACCCCGAAAAACAAAATCTTGAATATCACTGCAGATTTGCAGTGCTTATTCTTCTCTTTCCTTAGTGTTTGTCTGCAGTATGACCAGGTGAGACTTTGAATGTTTTGTGCTTACAAGCTTTGATTTCTAGGTGCACAACTGAGTCTGAAAGGAAGAAAGGGATGCCCTCCAAAATGCCCTTGTACTTTAACTGTAAGCTCTGTACACCGTGCAGCAGGTTTGCAAACAAGATTGTTACATCCATTAACACTAGTCAAATATTAAAGAATGTCCTAGATTTTACTAGATTTATAGAATAATTTATTCAAGTAGTACTTTTCCTCTCTATGCCTACATTACGAAGTTGGGGTGGCAGTTTGTGATTATGTTCACACAAAATATCATGAAATGTGTACTTGCGATTTTTTTCCTGTTTGCAGAGCTGTACTGTCCCTCAATATCAAATTCAGAAGGATATTAAAATATTTCAGACCATATTCCTCCCTCAGTATGGCAGCAGGTAGCTTTATGTACTTTGAATGAGGCAGTGGTATAAAAAGGTTTTCGTTTCCAGAGGCAAAAATTAGTAGTCTCCTCTGTGCATTACCAGCAAATCTCAAGATATTACATATGGGATGGAATTCATTGAAAGGATGGAATTTGTGAGGAAAGGATGCATGGCTGGCTCAAAGGAAAAAAAAGTCAGACTGCTTGTGAACCTTTCCACATATATCTTCTTCAGTGCTGGGCAGCACACTATTGTGCTTCTCATATTTAAAACAAGAAATCCATTTATTTGTAGGTGTATGAAGTTCAACCAGAACAAATCTTTCAAGCCAAAGTTAAAATATTTTTAGTATGATGAATGTTACATTACAGCCTGCTTGTAAATTAAAAGAATAGAATATGATGTACTGCAAGCAAGATGTATATTTTCCCTGCTAAGTTCTATCATCTATAAATCATTGCCACCACACTTCATTTTTAATTTGAATTCATAAGAGGTTGTGCATTTCTGTGTGTTTTAAAATAAAAATGATTAAAGGATGTAAATGTTTATTCAGGAAGAGGTATGATGGTCTGAGACTTCATGAATTAAAATGAAAGAGAAAGTATATTAAAAGAAAGGAGAACAAATTTGTTTAGATTTCTAGCTAACCCCAATATTAGTAGTGTCCAACTATTGAAGATTAGTTTTGTATTATAGATAGCAGCTAAATTCTGCCTCATACTGAGCAGCCACTGCCCCACTATATGTGGCCAAGTGTTGGTACTAGTACATGATGAAGGGGCTGAATTCTGGATCAAAAATGCTCTACTTCCTTTACTACTTGGAGTAGCTGGGGTTCAGAACTTTGATGTCAGTCAGTTTAAAAATGACCAACACATGGCCTAGTAGACTGGGTGTTTTATTGGTGGTCAGTTGTCCTGGGTTCTATTTCCAATTCTGCCATAAACCTACCTTCAGTGAGTCATCTAATTTCTCTGTGCTTATGTCTTTTCTCACCTAGGGTGACCAGATGTCTCATTTTTAAAGGGACAGTCCTGTTTTTGGGACTCTATATTTCACAGTTGTTGTCTGGTCACCTTACTCCCACCTTTTGTTTTGTAAATTTGTTGGGGCCCAAACCGTCTAACAATATGTTTACAGAAGCTAGCACAAAAGGACTCAACTCATTTGGGGCTGCTAGATGCAACTGCAATACAAATATAACTGTGCTTCCCACCTACTCCCCAGAAGAGCTCTACAGGAAGAAGAGAAATAAATCACTGCTTGGCTTCCTTGGCCACTCTGTAAAAGGGGGAATGTGGGAGGAGGGAAAAGTCAGTTACTGCTGGTTTTCCCCACCTCCTGCCCAGGAAGATTGGAGAGAAATATCCACAGCTTTGTCATCTAACCATTACAAGCCAATCTCGTGGAGAGTGAGTGGTGGCCAGCAATTGTTTCATCTAGTTCCCCTACCTACCATTCAATTCCCCATTCAGTACCGTCAGAGAAGCCGAGAGGGATGCTGGAGAATAGGCACAGGGCAAAAACTAAGGCTGGGTACTAGAGTTTTTATTGCTTGATCTGGGAAGAAGAGGGGAAAGAATCTGGTGATGCAGCTCCCACCCCAAGCTGAATGTGCAATGTCTGTGGAGAGGAAGAAGAAAACCCTGCAGAAGACAAACTTAGTAACAACTAGGAGTTCACAGAATTTCATCCCCCCCACTACCTGCAAGACGGATTCAGGTCAACTTCACTCCTCTTGGAGCTCCTAGGCTGCAAAATTAGGTTAAAAGCTTTCCGCCACTGCTGCCCACATTGCTCCTATTCCAGCCTAGATTGTAATTCCTTCACCCACCTCATTCCACACCTCCTATTCTCCCAGCTTTGCAGTTTTGTGAGTATTATCTAACCATCCTCTGAAGAGGTTAGCATGGGATCTCTGAGGTCAGCCGTCATCAGTGCTCACATGTGAGTTATCCAGCAGTGGCTAAAGCAGCATACAGGGTCATACAGAAGCCTAAGTAAGGCCTTGTCTACACTATGGGAGGAGATTGATCTAAGTCACGCAACTTCAGCTACATGAATAATATAGCTGAAGTCGACTTGCTCAGATCTACTTACCACGTGGTCCATACTATCCTATGTCAACAGGAGATGTTCTCCCGTTGACTCCCCTTGCACTTCTCATTCAGGTGGAGTACAGGAGTTGACAAGAGAATGATCTGTGGTCGATTTAGCAGGTTCACTTCTTCAGTAAGAAAGTGTAAATTTATATAGGCCAAAATCCCATACTCCAGAACCCAACTGGGATGGCTTACATCTTGATTTAGTGCATGTTCAATAGCTTCACAGCCAACCTATGCTTCCCTCAGCCTAGGAAATGAAAGCTTGAAGGTAAATACTAAAGCCAAACCCTATGGAGAGTCAATGCTAATGATGTGTCTTACTCTGTGCCAGATCCTTCTCCCGTTGAATGGCCGCTGCCTATGCACAAACTGAAGAGGCACTAACATCTATAATATAATGTCCAGCATGGTGGAGACATTTAAATCACTTGATTTTTTTTAAAGCATTGATTTAAAGTCTTGTTGAGGCTTTGTAAAGCAATTTGAAAATTTGTGCTATTGCATCTTTAATCTAAAGTTTATAATAAACTAAATTATAAATGGGTATTTTTAGTGCTACTACAGCTAAGATCCCTTTTGTCAATTGCAGTTTCGCAGCATTCAAACAATGTATCAAGAGTTAAGACTCTGATCGTGCAAATGATTAAACAGGTATATAACTTTGTACACATGAATAGTGCACATTGACTTCAATGGAACTATTGAGGTACTTAAAGTTAAGCATGTGCATAATTTTTATTAAATTATATTTTTATTAAAATATTATTAGTCATTGTATTTGTACTAAAAGTACTTAGCGTCAAATTCTTTGTCTGTTTCAAACAAAGTTGTTTTAGAGTTAACAAGGTTAAGATTAAACTTTAGATACATTAACAAAAATAATTTATTAAAACCATTGCCCCCTGCAAAGTTTTTGAAAATAGGAGCCTAAAAGGTGGTCTAAGCCCATATACAGACTGTTTAGAGCATTTCACATTTCTTCATCTGGTGAACATTCAATTCAACAGAAAGTGGTGTTGATTGAAAATATAGCACAGGTGCTTTAATTATCAGTTTTGAGTTTGAGTTGATGTATATGGACAGTAAGGATATTAGTGAGACTCTGAACCAGTCTTTCCAGCAGAGGCGCCAATTAAATGAAAAAATTAAGAAGAAGATAATATATAAATCAGAAATTCTGCTAATTAGGAAACTGAAAACAAGCATAAAACATCCACTTTAATTGCTGAGGTCTCAAACAGGACGAAAATGAATGTATTATTTAAATAATGACTTTCATCTACCCTAATGTCCAGGGAATATTCCACAAAAATTCCTGGACATGGATGTTGATCCAGCTGAAGCAGAGTGCTCCAAACCCCCAAAGATCCATCCCATGTTTTACATTGAATCCAGTGCCTGGTGACACAGAACATGTAGGGTTTAATTTACACTGGATCAGAATCTGTTCAGCACAGGTATGGTCAGTGACACATGCATTTGTGCACGTTTACACTTAGCATTAATGCTTCAGTTTTAGGGAGTCGTAAGCCAAAAGACCGCAAGAGGCTGCTTAGAGAATTATATTTATATCCATCACCCTAAAGAAGGTTGTTTTGTTTGGCATTTCTTTTCTGACTGACTGGCTCTCGCCAACAATGGAAATTTTGTTTATTTGCATTTGAAGTGTTTACTTTTGCTGCAATTGTAATAAAAGCCATCCTGGCAATAGGCAATTTGTAGAAAACAATGGAAGGCTGGAAAGCACCTCGTAATACCGTCCATCAAACTGAGCTTGTAACATTTCTCTTGGGGCACTGGCAAAGTAACATCCTAAAAGAGCAATCTCCTAATTTTTATGTAATTAACATTTACGGTATTTAAATGAATACCTTATATGGTGCTCAATTGACCCCTCTTGTGAGGGGATTCCTTTCTCGAGGCACAATTCAGCACAACCAGCAACCATGCAATTATCTTCTGAACACTGCTCACCCAACATGCCTTTGCCCCCAGTATGCAAAATGAATGCTTTATGTTTTTGCAGAGCTCTACCTTTTTCCTTCACAAATGCATTCTGCTATGGACTGAGGTCCAATCCTGAATTCCTTGCAAATTCAAAACTCCCTTGGAAGTCAGTGCACGGTTAAAGCATTTAAAATTGAAGAGCAATTCAGGACCAAACCCCAAAATGACAGTCAGAAGAAAAAGTGATGCAATTTTACAGTAGACTTCATTTGTAGTAGTGTGTATTCACTTAACATAAAAGAATATAACTTTGTAAATAAGACCGCCTGCTATAGTTCAGGGATGGGCTTGGGGCTTTTTGTTTTTGTTTTTTCAACAAAGGGATTAAAGCACAAAACAGAATAGCTGCCAGCAAGAAGAGATTGTATACAATATTCTGGATCATTTAGAAAGGATTAGACAGGTTCTAAAACATTACAAAAAGAAAAAGTGTTTCTCAAAGGAGCATCTCCTACAGTGTACGCTAATATCTTTGTGGATTATGAAAGTTGATGCTACTTGTTTATTTTTCCACTGTTATGATAGATGTTATAAATATGCCCAGACATGTTTAGAACTCTGTTTCATTTCTCACAGTCAAATGTATCATTTTTAAAGTCCACAATTTAACCAGAGAAGGAAGACTGTGAATACAGAAGTACATACATAAGAGTCCAGCTTTTAAAGTTTCACTTACTTCCAGTTTTAGATCTATATATCTTTAGTACCATTACAACAAGAGGTGAGAACGTTCCTAGCCTCCCACATTAAAAACTCTTCTAAAGAGAACTAATCACAAAACACAAAAGCAATACTAGACTCCAACAACACCAGTGTGTGTGTGTGTCTGTCTGTCTCACAATGGAAGGGAAGCAGTTTCAAACCATAAAGTTTTAAATACAGTTTACCAGCCAATACTCACTTGGTTAGAAAGCCTTTTTTAAACTTTGTTTAAAGACAGCTTGCTCCCATCCATATCGAGTCTCCAGTGTGTTTAAACTGAGTTTGTCAGTTAATTGTAACTTTTTTTAGACATATGTCAATGACCTTCAGTCTAGAACAGAATAAGTTTGTAGGAACAGTTTCTTATAGGTGAAGCTGGAAGTGAGTTACACTTCTCACCAGTGAAAAAGCCATGTTTTCTCCATACTTCAAGCATACAACCAGTATCTCAGGACCCAATCCAAGCCCACTGAAATTAATGCAAGTCTTCCCATTGACTTCCTTAAGCTTTGGATCAAGCCCAAAGTCACAGTTACCTTATGGTGGTATCTAAGTGTTGACTTTTATCGTATGTAGCTTCTGACAGGGAAGAGAGATAGACTTTGGATGGGGAGATTGAGGGCAGAAGAGATACAATTCCCATGGGGCACTGCAGCAGCTTAGTGTCAAACCAAGCCAAAATTAAACATTCAGAGTCTGTTCCAGCCAACAGTTCTAAAACATTTCAATTCAGAACTCTGTTCAGTGAGAAGTTTTGATATTTCAAAGTTTTTGGCCAAATTTGGAAGGTTAAAAAAAAGTTTTGAAATATTGGAACTTCATGCAGGCTGGAAATTCAAACCATCATCAAGCTCTGCTGTCAATCTACCTTCCTATGAAGCAAGACATTTCCTCTTTACCAAGCCTCCTTGACCCTCCAGCAACTGTTTTGAATTAGTGCTCAGAATCAAGATTTGCACCTACTCTAATTTGTCATTTATCTTTACAAGTCCTCAGTTTGTTACTAGTTCCAGGGTTCTGGAGTGCGCTTTAGGTACAGACAAACAAGCTTAGGTGAAAAAGTAAAATCAAAACAAGTCCACATTTCTGATGTGAGAGTCTGTTTTATTTAAGGTTCTTTACTCTTTCTTCCCAATCTGGTTCCTCACGGATGTGCCACTAGTACCCTTGCCTCTGGGAGCTGATCCTCTGGTGGAGAAAGAGAGGAAAGCAGCCTGCTCCACATCCTTCCCAGATGCAGGAACTTTTGAAGTAGATCAGAGGACAGCCAGGTAATATATTCTTCCACAGCTGAACAGCCTTCAACCCTTCCTCCAACCCAGCTAAGAGGAAAAGATCCTGTGGCCTCTCCATCAGTCCCTACTGTAGAATACACAGCTTAACATCATTCATGGAGTTTTCCCAAGGACTTTTGGAACAAGAGTCAGAAACTCCAAAGCTCACAAGCACTTTTCCTCTATTTTCATGAGTTTAGCTGTTCTTGAAGGCAAGGAATAATGTTAAAACCAACCCTGTCCCATCCTCTTGAGCAATCAGAGCCCTAGGAACCAAGTGTTCTAACAACATTCCCAGAAAACCTGCACCAGCCACGGTCCATCCTGAAATCATACTCCTCATCCAATCAGTATGCCCATTTTAAACACTTTTACAGACTTCAAGCAGATACAAGAAAAATCTATTAAGTTGAAAATTACATGAATGCTGGGGCCATTTTTGGAGCAAGAACTCCTATACAAGCAGAAGCTTAACATCTATCTATTCTTATTACTGAAACAGAGGCCATAGAGCACACATATTTCGTAATAAACTACGAAATATGTGTGTTCCTTTGTCTTATCTTTTTCATATTCTAGAAACAGTCAGATGCATAAATAAACACGCTCTCTCTGTTAGAGCGGAGAAATCTGCTACTTCCCATAAAAAGAATTAAATTAACCTTTGCACAGAGGCCCACCACTTAGTTTCTCATAATAGAGCTTAAGGAATGCCTTGGGCTCATGTTGGCCTTATAGGGAGACATTCAGCCCTGTAGTACTAGCCCATATGTGCCTGAACGAATATATATCATCAGGGCTTCCTCCTTTTCCAGATTCAGAGTGCAGCCTAGAGCTCAGACACCAAGAGCAGTTTTGCATTAGAGTGGATAGGTCTTTAGGCGATCCCTACTAGCTGGATCTATTGTTAATTATGACATTATGTCCCCTGTGAGATGTAAAGTCACTTACCAATAACCCCCACATAAATATGGATAATCATTTCACACAATCCCTGACAATACCTGCCCATTCTCACTCCTGTCCTGAGATTTTAAAGTTCAAAAGGAACTACCACAGTTCCCAGAGATCAAAAATGTGATACACAGGATGACTTTTTTCTTTTTTAGAAGGGCTGCGTTAAATTGGATCCTTTCTTCCAAGATTGAGTTTTATAATAGACTTTATTGCAACTGTGACAGAGCTAAGACACATTGTATAGCCAATGCTTAGTGAGTTGATTTACTACCTCACTAAGCCATTTAGAATTTTCCAAAAAAGCTTTGGAAAGCTTTAGTATCACAATTTCTCTCCAAGGTCTGCTTTGGTACCAATGTTTGATTAAATTAAAACCTAATTAGAGTATAAAATGAATGATGCACATCTTTTCTGCAATGGACAGACCCATTTGCATTCCATAAATGATCATTCAGATGGCAGCGTGCCATTCTATTAAATTTAATTCAGGAAGGTCCCAATGAAATTTGTCTCTTTCCCTTGCCCCACATAGACTCTATTTGTCTAGTGCATCAGGTGCCCACATTCTAAAGGATGAGACAGATTCCATTACCTGAGGGAGATAATGCACACAATGTAATGAGAAGTAGCCAGTCCAGTGAACCATTCATTTTCCCTGCTTTGTCCCCAAATCTACTGACATTGATTACAAGGCTTTTTGGCTCTAGGCCTTTGCTTCTAGATGTTAGGGACATCAATCAGTGCCCAGAAATCCATCACTACCCATCTTTCCCCTCAGGTGTTCTTTATTTGTTTCCAGGTATTTCGTTCACAGGAAACTCACTAAAGCATGGCAGGTTTTGTAACAACCAGTGAATTTTAATTAATTATCCCTGTCCAAAGAAAGCTAACTCAAAGGTCTCATTGTAACCAAAGCAATTACTGCATTTTATCTGAAAACAGTGGGATGTCATTCTTCTACTGGGAGTGCATTTCAGACAGGCTGCTGCTGCCCTGTCTTCAGTCAGTGACCCTTGTTGTCTCATGGTATTGATACAGAGAAGGAAAGATCACCTGTGATAGAAACAACAAGATCGTTGCCTGCCATACATTTTTAATGGAGGCAATTCTACCTTAGAAGAGGAGGGAATTGACTTGGCAGTTACAATCTGCTGGTATCAAATGAGCAGAGACAGGCAAGACCTCCATGACTCTCTACCAGCCCCTAAAGGAATCATATGCAGAAAACTAAGCACTGTTCAGTTATTTTAAGCTAGCATCAGAACCTGAAAGCAAGTGAAAGTTCACACAATTATGTTTTCCATTTAAAAAGGAAATGCATTTGCTTAACATTGCCTCAAAGCATACTTGTAGTAGGATCACTTACCCAGTCTGGTGTCAGGTAATTTCTGCCTTGGTTTCCCCTCACAGGTAGACAGCCATCTCCTGACCAGTAGAGTGATCTAAGACCTTGGCAAGTTGCCCCCTTCTAGAGAAACCAAGGGTCCAAAACAAAACATGTCCCTCGTCTTTCCTAGCCTACAGAAATAGTCATTTGTCCTCCATGGTCTTCCTTCCTTCACACTTGCTGCAGAGTGAAACAGTTCCTCCCCTTTGTTATGGGGATCTCTCCCCATCACTTCATGACACTATGGAGTTAAACTTCTTCATACTCTAGCCCACATACCCTAAAACATGGCAAGAGTCTGTCCTATACTTGACTATTTCTCTAAAATTTTCATCCTTCTCCAAACATCATCAAGCAGTCTTATACCCAAAGCACTATGTGCCACTCCCTACAGCTCTTCCCTTATCACCTACCTCTAGGCTCCTTCAATGCCCCTTTTTAGCACAGCACTGCTGCCTTCCCAGCTCTCTTAATTAAAAGCCCCCTTCAAGCCATATCTTGTCTGATCACCCAAACCTGGCCAATGAATTTGACTTATATAGCTCTGTTGCCACATCACTTGATCCTGAACTACACCTCCCATCTAGGGTGACCAGACAGCAAGTGTGAAAAGTCAGCATGGGAGTGGGGGAGTGGTTAATAAGCACTTACATAATACGAATCCCCAAATATCAGGGCTTCCCTATACACTTGAAACATCTTGTCACCCTGCTCCCATCTGTTCCTCCATACTGCATCTCCCAAAATGCCTCTGTTACATGCTGACTCAGGCTCTGGCAGGGCTTAATTTGTAATGAAAGTGGTGCAAGGGCTTAAGCAATTAGGTGCCGGGGCTCAATCAATTTTTTTTACATTCATAACTGATGCAGGAAGCTCAGTGGTGCCAAGGCTATGAACTGCTGAGCCTAGCCGTGCTGGGGCTCAGCCCCGTCAAGCCCTGGCACAAATTAAGCACTGAGTTCCGGCCATGCTTAACTTACAGCTTCTTTTACAGGCTCCACTGGTACTAATATACTGTATACTACATCTAATCATGATAATGTGGTGTGGCAATACAGTTGTGGGGGCAAGAACTTAGGCTAGAGTCTCTGAAATGTACAGTACCCCATAGGATAGACACATATTCGAGGCTGTCCTAAATTCATTAACAAACAAATGTATACAACACACCATTTTGTATTCCATGTCTTATATGATAGCTAGATAGGATAAATACACTGAGATCTATCATCCAAACTACATATTTGAATAGGGAAGGAAGGGGGTGTGTGTGTTTGTGTGTAACATTGGTGTAGTATTAGTTGTGAGACGCAAACCAGGCATTTAACTTGAAGAATGCACATATCTGAATGTTTTCCCATTCCAGCCTTTCTACAGCTTGTATGTCACTAATAGAAAGGTGTCCAATAATGTGGCAGGATATTCTAAATAAGCATTGAAAGATCAGTCAGCTCCCAAGCTCAGTGTGAGTGGCCTGGCTCTAATGAAGTCTACAGAGATATGTTTAATTGTACCAGCTCAGACTGTGACAGGAAAGAGGCAGTAGTGGGTTTGTAAAAACCATGGGTGGTTCAGCCCTCAGTTTCACTTCGTCCCTCCCAACCCAAAAAAAGTGCAAGTTTGGAGACGGGGAGCGCTGGATAAAAGTTTTTGGCTTTTGAACAGCTGTAATTAAACCTGGTTTATTGTTTCACAACCTCACTAAAACCAAACAGACCTCTACAGGACTTTGATATTTATCCTGTGATCGGTACTAATATGTCCCCCTACCATAATATCTGATCACCTCTTTAGTGTATTTAGCCTCTCTGCACCTCTGTGAGATAGGGAAGTATATTAGCCCCATTTTACAGATTAGACATGAAGCAAAGAGAGGCTATATGACTTGCCCAATGTCACACAAGAAATCTGTGATTCATAAAGTGGCATCTGGGTCTCCCAAGTTAGTACCCTAACCACTAGGCTAGCCTTCTGCTCTAGTAACCACCAACTTTCTGGTGGCTTTACACCACCAGAGCTGCCTCTGGGCTTACATAAAAAGTATTCTTGTGTTTAGTCCTCCGCCCCCACCCCACAGAGCTGTCAATTTTTTCCTGCTCCATGGGTGACTTTTATGCAAACTATTTAATGAAATAATTTGCAAATAATTGGCATGTTTCCACAAAACTAAGCTACAGACAACACAAATTGCTCCAAGCATAGTAATGGCAGGGGTGAGCTGAACAAAGCTTGTAAGCAGCATCTGGAGTAGGTATTTATGGCTGTCAGGTGGAAATCTGAGTGTGAAGTACAGGGTAGTTGGGTGGGTGGCTGCTGCAGCTGTTGGTACTGCTTAAGGTTAGGTTGCTTCTGTGGTGTCCTGGTGGGAGGGTGCACTGAGTGCAGCACCTGCTTGGGAGTAGCAGGCTGCTGGAAGCCGGAGATCCTGAGGAACAGGGAGTGCATTGGCCTCTGGGAGACAGGGAGCTTCTGTGAGGATTCAAGGTCTTGCTGCTGGGAAAGCCTGGTGCAGCTATTTGGCTCCTCATCTTGTGCTGCTGATTGTTGCTGGCTCTGATCTAGCAGGGGGAAGTGGGAAGAGGATGCATCAGATGTCTTGCGCATCATGCATCAGTATGTCATGCAGTGATGTTTGCTGCCTAGCTGCAGTTCATCTGGATGTGTGACTTCTCAGCTGGGGTGCAGGAATGTGTGACAGAGCTGTCAAATGTGTGACTAGCACACAAAATGCATGGCCCTTAGCATTCCTTCTCCCCTTATATCTCCTCCTCAGGGGCTCTGGAGCACATCCTAGGACAAATATGTCCTGGGTTTCCTTTTCACCTTCCCTCCTTCCCTGCAAGAGCAACTGTGGGGCAGTTGCCAGAAACAGATTCTCCAGAATGAATACCTATGTGGGGCCGGCAGTTGGCTGCCCAGGCATGTCACTCAGGCTCTTTGTCTGGGCCACACAGCCCCTTCATATGTCAGATACTAGGCAGGCCTTTGGGACCTTTCTTCCCAGAGACTCCAGAACAGCAGGGATTCCATATAAGTGACATTAATAGAGCTACACTGCCCTAGATACCTCTGAACCAAGCCCAAAGGCATTATTCCTGATTTACAATGGTGCAAGTGGTAGGAGAATCAGTCTTGACTTCCTAACCCCGCCGCTCATGGTTCTACAGCTGCTGAAAAACAATAGGCTGGTGCTGGTATTAATATAAATACATACATCCTTGAGAAACTGGCAGATAATTTTCCTCTGGCGTGGTTAATAATAAAGGGAATACATGTATTTTTGAACAGTTTTAATCATGGATATATGAAGTGAAGGAATTATATTAATCTCATTAAAAATAATTTGACAGGAAATAGAGGATTTGCTGCCACAAAACTGAGCTACAAGTGAATAATTGAGCTGTCTTTCCTTTTGTCGTTCAGTATAATCCCTGGCATACCACACAGGCATTTACAATAGTGTAAATACTAGTCTGCTTAGTGTTTGGTAGTGGCGGAAGGAATGGAGAAGAGGTTATCCTTCAGTCATCACTCAGGCATATTCCTCACTGTACTCAAGGGGATTTTTGCATGATTAAGGACTACAGGGTCTTCCTTTTAAATTCAGGTGTCCACTGAATTTAAAATTAGCAAGAGAATTAAATGTACAAGTACATTCTAAGGATGAAGTTCAGGCACCCAGGACTTATGCAGGTGAAGTGTGCAGGGATTTGAGGTGGAAAGGAGGGGGAATCAACACTCTCAAAATAGGACCAGAGTTTCAATGCAGCTATTGTGCCCACCCAACCCTCTGTATTATTTGCATAGAACGTTAAAACTATGTAATCCCCATGGTGAAAAAATGTTGTCGGCATAATCCCCGCAGATAACAAATATGGGCCTTTGGTGGTGTAATGCATGTAAGTGACTATGTAAAACCTGCGAAGGATATCACCGCTATTATGGTAGATAGTTATTTATTAAAACATTATCCATTCAGGATGATCAATTGGTATTTACTTCACATCGAGGAACTCTCATATTAAAGCTAAAGAATTTGCTTTAACAGGCTATTTATTGTCTAAGAGTCCCTCTGACATTATTTGGAATTCAGTTAATATTTAGTATATCAGAGTATATCTTGTTAAATCTAAATTAACTGAGCATTTGGAAACTTTAATTAATATTTAATTATGTATTGGTTGTTATCTGAATCACATTTCTGTAGGGATTTTTTTTTTTATTAAGTGGCAGTTTGCAGCTGGCTTTTTTTTGTTAGTGGAATTTTAGTATCTCCTGCACTTTGCAAATCAAGAACAGTTTTGAAAATGTTCAGGGTAAAGTGAAGGGCCAAATTATGCTCTTATAACAATGAAAAAAATATGGAGTAACTTAAATTAGCCCACCTTTGATTTATACGAGTGTTAGGGAGGGCAGAATTTGACCCAGAGTTTGCCCCTCTCCTCTGAAATGCAAGATTATAGACAGGCCTGTCTAAGTACATCTGTACATCAAACAGGAAGTGTAATTTCCAATTTGAGACATACCCACACTAGATCTGATTGAGCTAAAGCACTAAAAATAGAAGTGTAGGTTTAGTGGTACAAACAGCATGAGCAGCTAGCCACTCACATACATACTTAGCAGCTTGGAATGGTTTGTACTTGGGGTGACTAGCTCCTTATACCACCACAGTTACATTTCTAGGTTTAGCACAAGACAGAACTAGCCCGGATGTATCTTCTCAAGCTTGAAGTTACATTCCAGAAGAAAATGTAGCTGTATCCTTGTCTTGTAAGGAAGGAGAGTGCATCCATTCAAACTAAACTGGTTTTTACTGGACACAGTTGCAGTGATGTGTGTGGTAAAGTTGCCAGAAATCCAACAGGAAATCTCAGGATTTACGTCAATTAGCAGTACAACTGCTCAGCCACCGCTGGCCCTCTCTAACTGGGCTGGCTTCTAACCTCACTTGCACCAGTTTAACACCAATATACTGCTACTGATTTCAGTGGCATTACTCCTGATTTTCACAGGTTTAAGTGACATTTAAATCAGTCCTGATGACCACTGGGAAAATGTGGGAGGCTTATTGTTGGGGAGGCTCCAATCAGCCAAAGCAATTGAAAACCTGATGGAGCTGGAACCTTTGGAATAGGGAAATGTTGCCAGAGGGAGAAGGATATGACCAGGGCCTCCCCTTAGGTCACTATGCCACTGGCAGCCAGGCATAAAGCTGCTCTAATTTAAATTGGGGTTTGGAGCAGTGGAAACACAAAAGGTGGAGTAAAGCCACCTTGTCCCCAGCCCTATCCCACCCTGAGCACAGCTTAGCTGGACAAAAGAATCTGAGTTTAAGCCTTCCCCCTCACCGACACCCAAATTGGGGAAAACACAATTGGATGGCATAGCTCCTGCAGTGCGTAAACCCTGTGTCCCATTAGTGATGCACTTACTGGCAGGTTTGGAAAATTGCTGGCTCTATAAATGAGCCTTGCTATTTGTTTCCTTGTATTTTCCAAGTTCTCTTACCACTATCAGAGGCATCTTTAAAGGTCATGAATAAGTGCCCTCACATTCATACTTTGTATGTACTCTGAGACTCATATGGGTTTCTAAAGAAATTGCAATAACAAATAAAGATCAAAAACACTGTACAAGAGATAGCAGTAAAGAAAGGAAGGAGCCAGAACTGACAAAGAAAAATAATAGTGGAAGAAAAATGCAAATGGCTAAGTACTGATCTCACTGGAGTTTCTCTAGATTTACACTGGTGTAACATCAGCAAAATTTGACCCATGATGTATCATGCCTTTTTGGATGTTTCTGCAAAATCTGATCGAAGCTTTCTGATTTCAACACCAAAGATTCTGGTATTGAGGTTTGTTTTCTTTTTCTGCTGCTTTTTTCTTTCTTTCATATTTATTGTTTGTAGGATGGACTTCACTGAATGTATTTTCTGGCACAGTCCCATGTGAACCCACTCCCCCATCCTATTACTGATAAAAAAATAAGATACTTCAGGACTATTGAACACTGTGGCCCAGATCCTCAGTTGGTGTGACCTAGAATATCTTCATTTGCTTCAATAGAGTTAAGCTGATTTTCAGCAGCTGAGAATCTACTCTTCTGAATGTTCAGACCATCAAACACTTATTTAGCACAGGTGTATCTATGGTGTTTCTGCTCAGGAAAGCTGCATGTTCAAAAAACTTTACACCTAGTTACCCCTGCATGTTGGTCTACTGTTCGAATATTGGCCTCAAATATAAAACAGCCAAGTAACTGAATTACCAGCTAGTTTATGGTCCACTTAGGTTTTCTTCCCTTCCTTTTAACTGGTTGTGTTTCTTTGTCTAAGTGAAGTTATTTCTACATTTTATAAACACAAAAAACACATTTTGGGAAAACAGACAGCCTTAGAACATAAAGTGTCCCATGCTAAAACTCCAGAACCAGGGAGGTACTTCATATTTACCAAGATTGAATTAGTCATCATATTATAGATGGGGAAACTGAGGAATGGAAAAGCTGTTACTGACTTACCTTGAGACAGGTCTCCTGCCATCCATTCCCATACTTGGGGTACCAAAACTTTAAACAATTGTATTTTCTTAGAAGTAAAGTTATAGCCAGCCAAGTAATAACAAACAGGAATCCTGAGCCAAGTAGCAGAAGCAGGTGTCTGCCTCTCAGACCTTATTACCTTCATCATGTATCTATTACTTATTAGTTGCAGATAATATCAGTAATGGTTTGGCCCTGAGTCTACCATTAAGAATTGTTCTGTTTTGGTAGAGGAGGCAAAAGGGGCCTGAATTCTATAGTTCAATGTAATACAATGCACATACTACAGCAAGGTAAATGCATTTAAACCACTCTTATGGTACAATCCTTAGTAGCACTTAGTGTGCAAAAACAAAGCAATGATTTGCAAAAATTATAGCAAATATTTGGCACCAAAAATGATAAATCTGCCTACGCATCAGTGCAGGATGGGATGAAGGGCTGGTGTATATTTTTAATGGTGCAGAAATAACCCACAGAGCCTTACACAGGGGCCTGCAAAGTTTTCATAGCTTAGCAGCTACCAAGCTCAAGTTCTTCAAACTGACACCTGATGATGCATTTTTTAAAAACAACCACCTTCCATCAAAAAATGTCAAAGCACTTACAGTTGATGTAAATCATACAGGTTAGTCAGCTTTTCCAAGGGAAAAGCAGAATACTGCAGAACCTCAGGAGACAAGGGGGAGGGCATGCAACTTACAGCCCAAAACATAGTATGTAGTGCACAATATGCCCTTTTATTAGACACCAAAAGCAAATCTAGTCACAGGGTGCAATATAAACGTGCTTCTCACACAAGCACTTTCTTTTGAATGAAAAGCAATAATAATAAAAAACACTTTCCTCTAATAAAATTCCTAGTAAAAATGATCATTAATGGCAAGTTTTATAACAAATTCTCCTGGTCTCCTGCTGTCTTCTGCACCTGCTGACTGTCTGGCACTGCTCTCCTCCTGGCCTGACCAGCTGTTTAAAATGAGTCTTCACTTTGCAATACTTTTTAACCATGAGAGTTCATGAAGGTTCATTCCCCTGAAGAATGCTCAGTAAGAACTCCCTCCCTATGTACCACTGTACATAAGGTAACCAGATTCTTCTCTCACATCAGCTTTACTCTGGTGTCATTCCGTTGGCCCAGGCTCTCGGTACATCAGGACTGCTTTGCACAAATCAGGCCTCGATCCAGTGGATTCAGCCACTAGAGGATTCCACATGCACAAGAGAAACTTTGGTTTGTATAAAGTAGCCCTTGTGCTTCCTGCATTATCCCTGCTTCCCGGCCACCAGTATAGCAGGTTTAGCTGAAGAAAGAGAGGCATAATGAGGGCTCTTGATCCCTGGATGTCAGAATAGCTGATTTATACTTTAGCCTAAAACTGCACCCACGATCAGCAAGTGCAAAGATGAGTTTACATCCTCCCACTCTGAATTTGTGCCGAGACACCTCGTGCACTGGAGAATGGATGGGGGTCATTTATTTGAGCATAGCTGCTCTATTTATGCCAATGTCAAAGCATAATCAGACTAGCACGTGAGAGCAGAAATGAACCAGGAAGAGCAAGAGGTTATGTGCCAAATGCAGCCAGGTGGAAGTGTGTGCCCCTCCCATTGTAATTCCCTACATGTGCTATATGCTGGAATATAGTATTTCTTAATTCATTGGAGAAACTGACTCTCTTTTGTGTAAGGCTATCTTGTGTTTCAGCCAAGGTTATTGAGACACTGGGCTACCTGCCACCTAAGAATCAGAAACATAAATCACAGCTGCAAATTGACAGCTTTAGCACAATCAACTTTTCCAAACGCCTTTGGACTTTAGTTTTCATTAATCCATTTTTGGCTGGTTCCTCCTACATCCCTGCCTCTCTTTGGATGATCCCACCTGCATATGCTGATATACAATAACCTATGTGAAAACAAAGGACAACCACATGAAAAGGATATGAAAACTAGGGCTGAACAAGCACCTTATTATTGGTGTCTCATCTCTTTTTTCAAGTATCTGCCACAAACATCTCTTTGTTTTTTCATTACATAAATAAGACCTGAGCCCAAACTCATTTTAGTCAATAGGAGTCTCTCCGTTGACTTCAACAGGTTTTGGATCAGGTTGTTAGGGAAGAAAGGACTTCACCATTATAGGTTCACTTTTTTTAAGTCTTCAGTCAGGATTCTGTTTGAAAATCAGTTAGACCCAACTAACCCACATCCTACAGCTGGTCTCGTGGTGATGAACCAGCTACGCTATTCAGCTCTAATTTCCTAGGGTTAATTCTTTATTTTCTAGAGCTGTTAAATTGTGCAATGTGTTCTTGCTCAAGCTGGGTGTCTAAGTAGGAGACATATAACCTATGGGTAGGAGAGAGGTCAATGGAATAGGAAGTGTACATACAACTTTCAAATTGCTAGCTATTCTCCTGGCTGGAATTGTCCTCTCTTAATTCAATTTTCAAAGTGGATTACTAGATTCACCCCACCCCAAGACTCCTACTGACATGAAGTGAGAATCAAGCAGCTAAAAACCAATACTGTACAGCTAAGGTAAGTGACACCCTGGTGGATTATTGGCAGATGTGTTGAGCACTTGGATCCAGATTCTGCAATTTTGAGTGGCTTCCAAATGAGCAGAAAAATGCCATGCAACTTCCAAGGTCTGGAATTCAGGAAGGGTCCATTCAGGATCCAACCTGATTCTTCTCCTGGGTTTCAGTGGAGTTAGGCAGTATTGCTTTAGCATCGAACCCTTACTTCTTATGGTCTTCCTCGCCGTCTATGGGTCCTGGGCCTATTTCATGATTATCCCTGTGTTGCTTGAGGGTCAAAGTAAGGGACTTCATTTATGTGGAGTAGCACCAGGGAATCAAAGGGTCTCTTTGTAGAAGAAGGTGCTGTTCACTGTAAGAGTATTTGAATCTGACACTAAGTGGATAAAGAGGAAAAGGTAGAAACCCCACCACTGAGTTAATCATTTATCTGGAAGTTAACCTTTCCCCCCACCCCCAAGTTTCAGGGGAAGTATTTATTGCAAAGAGAGGATCAAGCCAGAAAATTCATAGCTGGATCCATATTTTGAATAATCCAAAATTAGAAAGTGTTGGCCTCTAGGATTTTGTTTTAGCCTATTATAAAGCCAGGGCTTATTTGCAAACTGCATACCCAAGTTCAGATTTTAAACCACCCCAGAAGTTTGGAGCTGGGATTTTAGTTGGGGCCCATCGTGAAATTTGTGTGACAGCACAAAAGCCATATCTGATTCAGATCTCATTTGTAAGCATTTGTAATTCAAATCCTTCATTTTCAGACATTATCCCCAAATAAAATGTACTGCCTAAATGTTCGCAAATAATGCATACCAAAGGGTATAAACATGGTGAATTGAAATTCCATTTCTAATTCACCAAATCATTAAGGGAGTAATTTCCCCCCAACTCTGTTTGCTACTTATGTGCTGTATTAGTGTCCGTTTGTCACATTAATGTGCACCAGTTTGTTCCAGAAGTAATTAAGTTTGCATAAATTTAAGAATTCTGTTTCTTTACATTTTCCCCAGAAACATAACCATAAACAAATAAAAACTTCTTGAACCACTCTCTTTTATAAACAGATCAAGGATTGAAAAGCATACCAACATGGATATCTGTCATTCTAGCCAATATCACCTCATATCATCCCTGGCTAACTAAAACTCCTCTCTAATCAGAAAGGATAATGGATTTGTTTTGCTGGGCATGCAAGGTGATTGTGCGAGTGACAGATGTCCAAACAGCAAATGTCCACTCTTACCATCCACTCTCAGCACTCTTTACCACTGGGATTACACAAAATGGGTTAATTACAGATGGTGCCTTGAGTTCTTATAGTCGTTAATTTAGTTTCTTTGGAATGAAAATGGCAGGATTTTTAAACACTGATTCTTTATTCCTGTGGGCTGACATGTGAACACTGACAGTCAGAGACTACAGCTAGTGGAGCTCCATTTTCCATCTTATTTCATGGGAGATTTTAAAAAATGTTAATATAACTAGCAGCTTATATTAATGGCAGGAACATTACCATGGACCTAATGGGGTAAGGCCCTCAAGGCTCATAGCATCTCTGAAGCACAAATATGTATTCTCTGAGATTTAAGGTGAAGGTTCAAACTGTCCTTCCTCAGGAAGGGGTAATAGCCTTCCAACTATCCAGCTCTACCCACATCCCTCCTTCACGGATGGGATCCCAGAGGATGAATTATTTCTGCTGTTTGCACACAGCAGGCACACAGGCTGCAGGGGAACGAAAGAGAAACAATAGTTAAGGGCCATACAAAGTGATTTTCAAGGCAGTAATAGCAGACAAGAGGAGCTCAATTCAATGACTTTTATCTTAGCTGCAATGCTACAAGGTGCCTAGGCAATCCCATTGACAGCCCAGTCACACAGATAGTCACTTGCAGGTACATGTGGCACAAATGAGATGTTAACCATTTGTGGGTAACATTCAACCACAGGGTCTGGTCATCCTATAAAGTGGTATTTTACAGTACACAAAGTTCCTGAAGGTCTCTCTTGCTCTTTTAGACGGGGGAAAATACTGGCAGTTTGATTGTATTTTACATACCATATGAAAAAAAGTGCCCCGTTCTGCAGTCAAGCAGAGGTAAGTGGATTTTCTTTCACAGTCTCTCTTGGTCAGTGATTGGTAAGAAAATTGAGCAGCATACCCAGATTTCAAAGAGAAACAAAAGAAAAGCCAAGAAGAACCCTTGTCCTTTGAATGAACATTAGATCTTGAATCATTGGGTTGAAAAAAATAACACAGGGGCGGGGAATGAGTTGAATGTAAATCGTCTAACTCAAAATCCATACCACTCAATGCCTTCAAGGTCTGAATAGAATACACATACCTGGAAGTGGGTGAGGGGAGAGGTATGTGGGAAAAATCTGCACGTCAGAACAAAACGCCATTGACTTGATCATCAAGCACTTATTAGACTTGGTAGCCAAATCTGCTTAATTATTATTATTTTAATTAGTAGATGAGTTCATTTTGAACCAATGGAATAACATGACTGCTGCTTTCCTGCTGGGAGGTGGGGAGAAGGGTTGGTACGACAGAAGGGTAACTATAGAAAACTGGCAGAGAACATTTTTATCAATAAAGCTGTGCTCAGAAGAGTTACTAGCTGAAAATCTTTCCTTTTCATGTTTTTGAGTTCTCATCGCATACAATTGTTTTCTCCGAGGGATTATACCTGATCCCATGAAGCTTTCCCTGCCAAGACAGCCTAGCCTCATTGTGGAATAAGAGCCGATGATAGGCAGAGACCACAAGGGAGACCATGGCGGCTCCAGGCCCCTCTCTCCCAGCAGGATTTTGCTGCTTAGCCTGTAGGGGTCACCTGAGCTAGGCTTACGGGCTCTGGGAAGGAGAGGATATTAAGGTGGCAAATATTTTAAAAATGCAAGCCCTTTGCCATTTCATTATGAGCTTCGTCAATGAAATAAAATAGATTCACTTGTGTATTTCCCAATGTGCTGGAAACAAAAATAGCCACAGTTATTGAACCAGTGGGGAGGCACGATGGATATTTCAGCTGCTAAGGGGTGAGAAGTCCCATTCAAAGATTCCTGTCAAATTCTTCATAATGGACAAATTCTCAAAAGAAAACATACTTTCTGAACTGTCATTTGAATATATATCTTGCTCCAGCCAAACAGCCCACTTACAAAGGGGTTATTAATTGGTTCACTGATTGGTGAGCTGGAGTTTAACAGCTTAAGCTTATCTGGAAGGGGATAGGAACAAAGGTGCCATGCATATCATCATTCATACTGTATCCCCTCTCCCCTGTCAGCATAGCCAAACCTCTTTGCAGCAAAAAGGATGTGGCATGAGAGCAACTGGGAAGCTACTAAAAGGAATCTCCTTCAGCCTGTATGTTCATTGTGCAGGTCAGAAGGACCTCTAATGAACCCAAATATTTCAATGGAGGGGGTCCATGGACTTGTTTTCTTCAAGAAGTCACATATGAGGTAGAAACAACATGAAATCTGGTCTTTAAACAGCATCCAGAACTTGAAATGGGATGCAAAGGCCCAACTGCATACAATTTTGCTCTGCTGAATGCCTCCCTGGGGTGTTAAAAATGCCTGTGAAAAACACAGAGGGCCAAATTTTCCAAAGTACTCAGAATCTAACACTGAAGGAAAATTTTCAACAGAGTTCAGCCCCTGTTGTCTGGCTAATTCATTTAGGTACCTAGCTGGGAGCTATTGTGTGCTGAGCTCTTTTCAAAATCTGGCCACGCTAACACAGTTGTTTGAACTGCCAGCACTTGCCTCTGAGCTGATGCTGCACACAGCCCAGGTATCAAAAAGCACTGAATACAATATATTTAACAGTTACATGTTATTTTAGTTCTGTTTGATGTAATAGTCAAATTTACTTTGAATAATTTAAAATAAAAAATAATGGAAATAAGTATATGCATTTAGCCAGTAGAAAAGTCTTTTTCTCAAGGCCATAATTTGCATGATTTCTATGGCAACTTGCTATATAATAAACACAGACAAAACCAATAAGGGAAATTGAGAGTGCTGTGTAGATGAGGGAAAAAAAGTTCAACATATCACTGAAATAGTTTGCCAAGAGGTCAGTGAAGCAATTGGACAAGAAGAAACATTTAGGAGGCTAGTAGCACAGCATGACCCTATACGTGGGGCAAAATTCGGCTCCCATTTATGAGAAAGGCACAAAATTCAGTTCAGCCTGTTCGGAGAACTGAGGGAACAGAAGCCCAAGAAAAGCCATGGAGTGGGACTCTTCATACAGCACATAAGGTTGCTCTTCTATGGGTATCATGGGGAGAACAGGGTAAGACCCACCTCCTAACTATGTGGCTCCACCAGTCAAAAGCCATGTATAAAAGTCACAGCCCCTGTCTGTGACAGTGGATGTGTTGGTTTCCAGCACCCAATCACTAGGCTGGGGTAGAAAATCCCATCCTCTTTAGTCATTCACTTGAGCCTTGTCCAAAGAACCACCATTTGGACCAAGGACAAGGTTGGACTCAGATGACCCAGAAGGCTTTGGTAACCCTATCTCTTATGATTTTCTGGCTTATGGTGTGATGATAGGGTTGGTGCTGTCGCATTAGTGTCAGATCAGACGTCACCATATTCTCAGCACAGCGCCAGAATCTGGCTTTATTTTCCAGATCCTTAATACATGACTACAGAACCACTGAGAATTACATTTTAACATGGGTCTAAAGTTGCATGCACTAAACTATGGTTAGCATTTAGCGTATACAGGCATGTCGCATCTTAGGCGCATTTAACATACGCGATTTCCGCTTTACGCGGTCGACCAAAAAAATAAGAAAGGGAAAACTAAAATCATAAAAACTTTCTTTAGGGCAGGCGATTTCACCCGCCATTGAAGTCAATGGGTTTCGGCTATACGCAGTTTCCATGTAAAGCGGAAACTGCAGAACAGAACCCTCGCGTAAGACGCGACATGCACTGTATAGCACTTTAAGTCTTAGCAGCTATATAAACCTGAAAGGCCAAAATCACCTCTTGGCTCTGCACATGTAGCTCCAGATTTAAACAGAGTGCACTCTGGGTGCACATAGATTTCTAACTTGTTCACAAAATACACAAGCAAAACAAATAAGTGCAGATACAGTTTGGCATTTTCCGGGGTTTTATTTAGAACTCAGTATAAAATCCGTTTGGTAGATACACTATATTTTGGGGCAAATTCAATCATTTACACTGAAGTCAATGGAGTTACACCAGTATAATGCCGATGTATGTGAGAGGAGACTCAGGCCTAATGTGTTCAATATATATGCTCACGGCCAAATTCTGCCCTTAGAACCAGAGTAAACCCCAAATAACTCCATTGACTTAAAAGGAGTTATTCTACAGCTAGGGCCAGAGCCTCAGCTGGTACAAATCACCACAGGTCCATTGAACTCAGAGCTACACTGGCTTACACCACATGAGAATCTAGCTCCTACTGAAGCCAGAATTTGGGCCCCATTTCTGAAAATGAAGCCCTCGACATCTGCTCTGTGTTTGCTTGGTCTGCTGCTCTGCCAGTGAATCCCAGGCTCTAGGGCAGCTCTTTGAAAATTTCAGCACATTCTTTGGGTGTAAGTGATGGAACGAGATGGATTCCTGTAGAAACCCAGCAGTCTGCAGGCACCAAAACATTAGCCAACACTCACTGAGAAACCAACTTGGAAATGCCTCAGCCGAGTTGATGACTTGTAAATGAGGTCACTGTGTGCGCTACATGTAAAAGTAAAGACAATCATCATGCTCTGGGATCTCAGAGGAACAAGTGTGTAATTATTCAATATATACATGGTAGTTAAACCGTCTCTGCAACATACCTATTTAACTCCTATTGAAATAAATAGGAGTCATGTGCATGTACTAAGGGGAATGTAGACCCCACAGTTAGTCACTATAATAGTAATAAAAGGTCGTTATAAGTCCATGTAGTCTCATAATATTAAAATGCAGAAGCTTACATTTGTTAAGTAGAAGAGTCTCAATACAGCTATCCAGTGAGAAGCATTTCCAATCCCTGTTCTCCCTCGAAATTCCTGGTGTATACCATCTAGTCATTTATTCCTGCATTCACTTATAAAAGATTGGCCTCTTCTGGTAAGCTAATGCCTTTATTATATGTATTTAAATTTGGTTTACACAGACAGAGAGAGAGAGACACACACTGTTATTTTATTCATTTTCATTCCCCTTTCTTTTAACCCCCAGACCTTTTCCTTTAGGCTTATCATCCTCACTGCAGTGGGTCCTCTCTGAATTCCAGGCAGGTGACACCTGATGGTAATGGCAGGATGGCACCCTAGCTGCAAGCAATCCAAATAGCACAGGCTTCTCAGTGCCAACGTTGGCTATTATGTCAGTACAATTTGGCATGGGCTAATCTAATCCTTGCCATCTGGGTTTATTTTTTATTCTCCCTGAATTGGGATGAAAGATTAGGGGGAGGGAGAAAAGCCACAGTCCCTTAGCCTCACACACTGAGGTTTAGAAATGCATGCTGCTTATTACTGCAGTTCTAATTCCTGACTCAATCAATAGTACTGAGACTCAAACCACAATACAAAGATATATGGACTGGCTCCAAAAAGCCATTAAGCCATCAAGCCAGCTTCATGCCAATACCCAGCACTTTTCCTGGAGAAGGAAAGAGTGTTGGAACTCACCCTTACGCTGAAATGATACACTGGAGCTTACATTTATACTATTAGAAAGAATCTAAAGAAAAATGTGCTGGTATTTTACCATTCCACTAAAATCAGTGTTTGTAATAAATCCTCTGCTAGACTAGACTCTTTATTGCTGATGTCCATAAACTGTTTGCTTTCTTTTCCCAAGCTATCTGATGTTTTAAAAGATCTCCTCCCCCACCCCAAAATCCTGATATGAATCATATGGACAAAATAAACAAAGTGCTCTGTTAGAGTTTCCCTTTTTACAAATGAGCCATAAAATTCTCCATTAATCAGCCCTGCCTCCCCAGGGGACTGTCTTCATTGTTGAGGTTTCCTTTTCCATTTCTGATCCCTGTTTTGTTGAGGAGATTACAAAAAAGTCACAATGCAGTAAACCAAAAAGAATAAGCTTTTGAAAGCCACCCTCCTCTGCACAGGCCTTGGGCTGAGCAGAGTTTTGAGCAATGCAGTAGCAAGCTATAAAATTAAATGCTATTTTTTATCTTTTCCCTTCTAGTTAAATGACAGCCCCATCCCACCTCTCTCCCACATCCAGAGAACATGGTGTTCCCACCTATTTAAATAAATAGAAATTCCTTAGAACAATAAAAAGGCCCTTCAGGGTCTCCTGGGGTAAGTATTCATGACCAGAAATAAAGAAACAGAATTTACTATGAGTCTGGCATCTCAGAGCATTTGCCTCTTATTAATTCCTGAGGAAGGTGTCAGTTCTGACACAGCTAGAATATAACTGGAGGGCATGTTCCTTTAAAACACGGTTTGAGGAAATATATGTCTACTGTACCTGTCTCTCTCTCTCTCCTGTATATGTCTCAACTCCATGTACTAGCATAGGGACAGCCAGCAAATCTCCAGCCTGTCCCTTATCAGAGATGTAACTCTTTAGACACTCTGACACGGGGTACCCAACTGTGCACTCAGTTTTGAAGGTATCAACAGAAAAGGGGTCTAAGAAAATGACATAGTTCCAGGAAGTGTGCCATTTAGGGGGAGTGGCAGCGTGGAACATTTTCTTCCCAGTGCAGTCCAGTTTTCTAGCTGGCATTTCTATGTTCATTAGTACTCACAGAAGAACACATATCTGTACAACCTCCTGAAGTGTGGAAGCATTCAGAATCCACACTTGGACAAGAGTCCACAGCTGGCCTGTGTAAACAGGGCCAGATCCTCAGCTGCTATAAATTAGTGCAGCTTCACTGAAGTCAATGGAGCGATGTAGATTTATGCCATCTGAGGATCTGGCTTACATCTTCAAAGAAACTAATCAGAACCTTCTAACCAGATGCCCTTGAACTTCAGGATGTTAGAAATGTGGCTCTAAACTTTGCAGCTCAGGCCCATTTCTAATTAAAACTCAGACTGTTACCTTGCCTCTATGTTTTCCACCATCCTCCACACTCTTTGGGGGAAATGACATAAGCTACCTTCAGGGATACATTTTTAGCTGCATTACTTTTTTAACATGCAAAACAAATACTCAAAGATTTTGTTCATCTCAAGGTTGGCTTGAAAGCCAAACAGTTTTATCTCAACAAAGTCCCAGCTAAATGCTGCAGTGTAGAGCCCCATGTGTAAGGCAAGCTTGCCCCTCCCAGTGAGGCCCTGTTGATCTATGATCTAATCTAGGCTCTTTAAATAAGCTTTAGAGTGTGTAACTAAGAACCCCTTTATCTGTTATTAATGTCTCATTTTGTTATCGCCCCAAGTAATTTAAATGTACTGGTCATATTTGATTAATTCTACTATAAATCTCCCTTCCTCCAAAAATGTGAAGCTTCATAAGAATGTTTTTTCATGGGGAGAGATTGGGGGTGAGAGGGGTCATATGAGCTCAGCAGCACTCTAAGAACATGAGCTTTATGCACATAAAACACTTAAATGTCTGGACATGCATGTGATGTGACTCACTCACACCTAGCAAACAATTTATCTCATTCAAAGACGACAGAAGTGTAAATTTCTTGAATCACAGATTTTATTAGTACAAACATGTTCGACTTTACTCACATACCTTTTGACTTTATTAGTGTATCTCATTTTATATGTCCTGCAGGCTTTGGCAGTTTTTTCCACATTTTATTGACTCAGGCTAGCAGGCAGAAAAATGACTATCAAATAAAAAAGGAATTTCTCATAATCTCTCTAAAACTAACATTGCTTGACATAAGACGGCACCTGCCACATACCTGCCTCTTTCTCATGGCGGTTTATTTGTTCTGATTTAACAGAAGATCACACCAGAGATCTGATCCCACTTCAAACTGAGCTGTCTAAAAGGTCTTGGGTTTCCACATGCAGTGTCCTGCCTGAAATCAAAAGAAATGCTCATTATGCATATTTTCATTTGCTCTTTTGTCACCCAGGAAAACTGTTCCTGAAAGGAAGCAAAAAAAAAAAAAAAGCTACTGAGGAACAATTAGCTGCCTTGGGAAAAGTACCTGCCAAGCCAGCTCTTAATTCACGTACCCAGTTGCCACAGAATTCCTAAGCAAATTGAATGTGACTTATCCTGTCTTACCCAAGACATGTAGAGACTTTGTTTTCTGGACAAAGAGAGAGATATCACACAAGTCACATCTCTTCTTTCTAAACCTTCCTGAGAAGAGCTGTGATAGAAATATTCACTTTTAGTAATCTTTGAAATGCCAGACAGTTCTGTTGTTCTGCAAGTGAATTAAGATACAGGGTTAAAATAAGGAACACCACTTTATTCTAGCTCTAAAACAAAAGTGCTTGTGCAAGAACTTTACTCTCTGCTGTAGTTGTTTGAATGTGTTATAGACAGTACAACAAATCTTTTGCAGGCATCAAGGTTGATTTGTAGTGAACACAAACTACAGAACTGAGCCTTCAAATCTATATTTGCTGTTAGGGAGGCTGAAGTTGTAAGTATCTCTTAACAAGGAAGTGTCTGCTCACTAAATATTTTCTCAAACCAGAATCCAGCAACCCATTATAAATCTGGGCCCGAATCTGGCTCAACTGGTATAGTCCAGCAGCCATGTGCCAGTTTAATGACCTATCACAGTTGTATACCCAGTTAAATCAGTGTTAAAGATGCAAAACAGGAAGAGGACCTGTGAATCTGATACTCAGATGCGGGGTTTGAAATGCCAATCTGTACCACTATTCCACAGTAGAGAGAGCTGTTATTGGACTTGTCTCTCTGGATTTTTTAAATGAATGCATCTGGAAAAATATCCATCCATCATAACTCAAGATTGCCAACCCTTCCCTCACTTGTGAAACTGAGACCTGAAAAGTCACTTCCTTTGTCTCCTACACACCAGAAGAGTAGTTGCTATGGAAACCAACAAAACTTAGTTCCAAACAGTGCATAGATTTGATATCACTAAAGCATAGACCTTTGGACTTTGAAATTATTTAAGCCACGGTAATGGAACGTTCTGAGCCCCTGAGTGAATACAACTATGGAGATATACATTTTTTAAGGAAGCAAAACACATTCTTGGGCATTATTTCAAACTATTGAGTGCATTTAATGGCAACAAAGACTCCATTCATAATTTAATGCCACATCAAGTTGTGATGCATGGAAAACCAGACAAGACACCAAAGACTAAAATTCCTCTGATGAAAGTCACTAAGCCCAGTGTTTCAAAAAGACATTCCATCTAATTCCAGGCTAATGTATAAGCCCTAACTAGTAGACAGTATAATGTGGGTCAGGGCAAGTGCTTCTGATGCAAGCCTTTGTAAAAGGTCCAGGGATATAGCCTATTCCAATGGGGAGGGGTGGTGAAGTAGTGTATTCTGGACTAACATGTCCTCGCCACTCCTTGTAACGATCCCTTTTATATGTCTGATCATGTTTTCACTCGTGTACTCTCCTCCTTCTTCCAGTATTGCCTTGATCTTGTGCTGGTCTGTGTTCCTTTAACAGCATCCACAAACCTTGTAACACAGAGAGCCTGGCTGAAAGATTTTCCTGGAGCCTTCATACACTTTTCATATTACTTTAAATACATTTACATAAGATTTTAATCAAGAAAACGCAGGTGGGTTTATTATTTTTTAGAGTTCCCATACAACACAAAACATCACCTAAGGGCTGCTAAGGAAGAATTATCAAGATTGGCATTAGCTCTCTGAAATACAATTGCTTGATGTCCTGCTTCAGATATGAGGAAATCACGCACTTTGTTTTAGGCTGCGAGGGCCCTGCAGTGTTTTGATTTATTCAGTTTTATTATACCAAAGGTCTGTATGTGTTTGTATGGTCTGTTTACAGGTCTGTTCTTAAGCACTTCCAAAGTGGTTTGCACAAATAGCAGCTCTCTTACACAATTCAAGATATCTGTCATTTGACAGGCATGTATAGACATTCAGAGAGCTCTGTTTGGAATAAACGGAGGCATAGTAAGCCAATTTATTCCACAGCCTCCGGTTTCTTGTGTTCAATTGAAAATGAGTCTGCAAACAACTTGACCATCTTTTTGTCCCTTCTGAACCACTGACCCTGAAGCTCCATGATCAGTTCAGCATAAGTATAACTCATGCTTCTTGAAAATGTGCTGGTGAGGGAGAAAGGCACCTTCAGAAGAATGACCTGTGAAAAAGCTTGCTCTACTCCACTGCACCCCATTCTTCTGTCAGATGCAAGCAAGCCTTCCACCTCGCTCCTTCCCACTGTCTGGGCAGCTGCAGAGAGAAGGCTTTGCTCCCCGACACCTGAAAATAATACTTTGTCAGCTGTTGAGTTTCCATGTGCCTTCAGACACAGAGAGTGTGGTGAGCTTTGCTGACAGTGGAATCGTCACAAAGTCTTGCAGAGCAGCGCACTATGCGGCATTAGACAGAGAACTAGATTTCCGAAAGCTGCGGAAGCTCCCACATATGATCACAAACAAACAAAAAAACAGCTTAGGAAATCTACAACTACAAAGGCAAGCACTCAAGGTAGGAAATGCCAGAATTAAAGTTGCCTGTGCACTCTTAATTCAGCCCTTCTGAACATACACATTATGATTGTGTTACCCAACCTCAGTCGGGAAATCTATGGCAGAGGCCAAATTAAGTATGTAAGATCAACCTTAATCTACCATTTCCTAATTTTGACTTTTGAGGGTAACATAACTGCAGCCAGCTGACAGGGCACTGAGAGACTTAATTAGTACCTGTTTGTAAAATGCTTTGTGAGCTCTAGATAAAAAGCACTATTGAAACACAAAGAATTATTATTATTATTTAAGGAAGCAGGGCTATTACAATAGATGAATATTTCATCTCCTTGAAACTACAAACAGAATTTTAGGTAGGAAGTATGAAATCACCTGAATTGCAATTTACTCAGGCTACCATCACTACTTGTGCAATTTTTTAAATGATTGCTAGTGATTGGGATCTTAGACATCTCATAAGACAGACAATGCCATCCTATAATCAATTTTTCTTTCTCTATTGTGTCCGTGGAAATCAGTTAACATGTCAGCAGAGTAAATAATAATGTAAATGTACTAATTACAGTATGTGAACAAGAAAGTAATAGGCTGGATTGTGTCCAGTCCTGCACTGGTGTGAAGGTAGCGAGAAAGCATAATGAATGTTCTCCTCTTTCACCGTTGCATAGGAGCTTCACATAGTATTTTTCTTTATGCTCCCTGAAGCAGTAGTGCTAGCCTACACCCACCTGCTGGCAGAGAAGAGCACACACTGTATCTTTGCAAAGGATAGTTCACCAGCCATATTCTCTTATACTCCCCAAAGCTCTTGGGAGGCTTTATGCTTGAGTCAAAACACAATATATCCATGAGCACCCACGTCAAAGAGATGAACCTCTGCACTGACTCCAACACAAGGCTGTGCCCAGGAGTGAAAGTAATGGGGTATGGGCTGGTACGGTAAAAGGTAGTCATCAGTATCGCCCCATACCGCTAACTTTAAAGTGCTGCTGCAGCAGCACTTTAACGTTGCTGCCCCTTTTGCGCCCCCGAATGGCAGCCCTGCCGTGTCCCTACATCACCCTGTTGGGGGTGAAAAAGAGGTAGCGACATTAAAGCCACAGCAGCGCTTTAATGTCACTAGCCCTTTTGCCCCCCAGTTTTCGACGGGAGAGGAGCGGGGAAGTAGCTGCCCAGGGGCCATGATTTAAAAGAGCCCAGGACTCCAGCCGCTAGTGGCTGCTGGAGCCCCAAGCCCTTTAAATCGCCATCGGAGCTTCAGCTGGTGCAGGCCAGGGAGCATAAATGGACTCGCTGGGGGATGCTGACCCCCAACCCCAGACCTTCCACCTGAGGCCCCGCCCCTTCTGGGGGCAGAGTGGGCCCCATACCAGTAAGAACTGTATTTTACTTTCACTCCTGACTGTGCCCTAAAGTCAAAATGTAGCCCACAGACATCGAGCTACAGAACAGATTCTGTGCTGCATTTCCTGAAAGATACAGCACAGAACATTTGGTCAAGGCAAAGAGAGAGAGCAAGGGGGTTGTATGTCTACTTATGGGCTTCTGAAGAGACCAAAAATCCCCTAGTATAAGTTATAGCACCCCAGAGGTTGCTCTAGTTTAAAGAAGCCTAACTACAGTTGTCTCTGGACTGCACTGCTGTACCTATTCACCCTCCTGCTCTGTGAGGGTGACCATGTAGGATCACAGCAATGTGGAGAGGCCAGATTGTGTGTGTGTGTGTGTGTGTGTGTGTGTGTGTGTGTGTGTACACAGAATAGAAGCCTATTATCAACTGGAAAATAAAGCTCTTGGAACTGAAAAGTTGTGAATTATACCTCATTTCTTGGCTTCCCATGTAGGCACCACATTATCCGCCTGGCCTCCTTTTTCCTCACGGACCTGTTCAGCTATAAACATGTTCAGAGTTCTTTTGTAATTGAGGATCACTGGAATGTCACAGTGCCCAAACATCTTATTTGCAGCTATTAGGACTTCTTTATTCTTGTCACAGCTCTGTTATTTGTTTCTTGGTGAGTAAAATGAGTGACCTCAGAGCAGATGTGCAGGGAGTTCCTGAGCATACCTAGGGGAAATCCTTCATCTAGGCAGAAGCTGACAGAAATTGATGAATACAACCATGACAAGGAAAATGTATCAATATTTTCTTTAATTACCCTGTAGCTTTTACGAGCACTTTCAGGTTATAAAAATCTCTAAGAACTGTAAGTATTTCATTTCAAGAAATGAAATCATGTCATTGTCTTTTGGGGAGGAGGAGAGGTTAAACACAAAATCATGCCCCTGACTCAGTGAAATAGTCTGCAGAAAGAAAATAAAAATTGCTCCATATACAGCAGAGTAGGAGGAAAATTCATCTGCAGGATTGGGTGGCTCAGGTGAGCTCTAAGTCACCGCAGCCTAAGCTTGAACATGTACATTGCAATTAAAGATCCACAGCTGACCCATACCAGCTGACGCAGGCTGGGAGGCTCAGGCTAAGGGACTGTTTAATTGCTGTGTAGGTGTACAGGCTCAGGCTACAACTCAAGCTCTGGGACCCTCCAATCTTGCAGAGTTCTCTAGCCCAGACTCCAGTCCAAGCTCAAAAGTCTAAACCACAATTAAACACCCAAGCCCATGAGCCCGAGTCAGCTGGCACAGGCCAGCCACAGGTGTCTAATTGCAATGTAGACATCCCCTATGCTGATAAGGTTAGAGTTGTCACAGATCTTTGATATATCCTGCGAAATGACTGGATAGCCTCATTCAGTTTCATTAATGGGTCAGTATATCAGTGTTTTAGAGGCTAACACCACTAAATAGCACTATGACGCAGGGTGCCTCAGAAAAGAATTCAAAGGGGCACCAAGACTGACCTTGTTATTCATAACAACGTTGCCAACTCTTGCAACTGCAAGTCTCATATTTGGTGCTTTTCTGAACATCTCAGTCCCTGGAGTCATGTGATTACATGAGACTCTCAGAGTCCATTAAAAAGCAAGTTTCTAGCTCTGCGGTTAAGCAGTGACTCAGACATACCTAAAGAAAAGACTGAGAATCCAGAAGATTAATCCATGTCACACTGTCTGACATGGCTTACAACGGAGAACACCCATGTCCGGTCAGACTGTTAGAAAACAGAGCAACACCACAAATTTAAGTGGTATATTCTGTAATTAGATTTCACCAAGCCAGTAACAAATGTGTGCTTTTGGATTACTATATTTGTTTCACCATGGTGCCACAGACAGTCCCTTTAGGCTCTCCAGGTCGTCTTTACCACCCAGACAAACTGGACTTTGTGATGAAAGGTTATTAAAATAAAAAAAATCACCTCACATTAAGTTAGCCCCAATCCCAAAGCGTCGGTCACTTACCCCGGATCAATGGATATTCTGGATCTCACACCAAAGACACAGCTGAGAGCCAATTTCTCTAGTAAACTAACCAAAGGTTTATTAGTTAAAAAAAAGATTTGAGAGTTATTGAGAGGTTAAAGCAGGTAAAAAACATTAACAGATGAGTCAAAGTTTATAAGTCCAAAATGATAGCAAAGATGCAGCGATCTGATAGATTTCCATAAGTCTCTCGAGTTACCCAAAATAACTTTAAGGCTCTCTGTCCACTTTTCAGTATTAGGATCCAAAACGGTTCAGAAATACAGGATCATGCCCTGGATCCAATCTTATAGTTCTCTTCCCCAGAAACGAATCTGGCAATTTTCTCCATCACAGCATGGACTTTTCCTCTGTTGATGAAATGCAATCTGGGTCTGTGGATTTCCGATTGTCAAACATGATGAACCATGCTTTGAAGTTAGCATGCTTCTTCATTTACAGTTCCAAGACTCCAATCCTGTTTGATGGGCAATCCAATTACAGATACCTGCATAAAGCATTTAGTTACAGCAATCCAAACAATTTTTCATTAGCTTTCATGAAGTTTAAACACCAAGTTTACACCCAAGGTTAATATACTGTGAAAAGCTCCAAGTTTGTACTTGTGGGTCCTGCACTTCCTGGCAGATTTAGGGCCCTCAGAAACTCATCTAAGCTCCAGAGTGACCTCCCTTTCTCAGTATAATTGGCAAGAGTCACCGCCTAGTGAGTTACCTTCATCACAGGCCAGTATGGAAGATGGAAAAAGTGGGGAGCCCAGACCCGCCCTCTACTCTGGGCTCCCGCCCAGGGACCCTAATAGTATCAGCTAAGATGGCTGACCTTTTATCCACAAAACACAATACAATTCCCTGGGCTACTTCCCCACAGCAGTCCCTGCTTCTTCAAACTCCACTTCACCCTTACCTCAGGGCCTCCTTCCTTCTGGATGATATGTTGTCCACCACTCAGTCTCACCAACAGCACAACTTCCTGTCACAGCTCCTGACACCCACAGCCACCTGACTAACTGGGAGGTTTTTATCTGGTTTTATCTGATTGGCTTCAGGTGTCCCAATCAGGCTAGCTGTTTCTATTCCTTTCTAGAAGGTTCTTAATTGGCCCCAGGTGTCTTGATTGGCCTGGAATAGCCTTTGTTTGGCTATCCAGGGAACAGGGACCTGCACATCCTGAGACTAATATACCTGCCTTCCAGCACTCTCTTATATCCTTCTGGTCTGACTCCGTCACAATACCTAGAGTTAATTAAATACAGGTATATACATAATGCAATTTGATAGCATTCAACAGGTTAGAGATAAGTGAAGACAATATCATTCACATTTCCTTTTAACTTAATTCACACTTGAGTGAACTAATACACTTAACATTCCTCTGAGATGCACACAAGCAAGTTAACTGGCTTATTGCTCTGACCTGACATGGTCTGTCAGTTCACAATCCAAAGTGTATTATTTTTTTAAATCTCATGATTTTTAGGCCTGACTCATTGTTTGAATATGTGGAGTTGACACTACTGTGTGGTCCCCCAGATCAAAGATAAAGACACAATGGTGATATAGAGTGGGGACATTAATATAAGTCCTTCTGTATTGTGTAGATACGGTAGTATGGCGCATTTCACAAGCAAGTGGCTGGGGTTCTTTCTGGGATGCTACACATGGCTTTATTCCATACAAATCCAATGTTAAGAACCTGAAAATCTTTCTTTGATTAATACGGAAGCAAGAATTGAAATAATAACCAATCTGCCACATATAACATGTTTGGATGGGGTGGGGGAGATGACAAAACAAGCTTGTTGTATTACCACTTGCTAAACAACATGAAATTCTAAGTATTCTTATAGAAATTTGTATTTAAGCTAAATGCTTTCAGATTACATGATCAAAACTAAAAAAAACAAACAAAAAACCCTTCGCATCATGTTCCCTAAGGCTTATAATAAAATGTGACATTTTATGAACCTTGAAGAAAGTAGATGTTAATATTGACATAAATGTATATGGGTTTGCAGTAAAAATGGATTAACTCCACAGAATCCAAAAATTGTGTGTTTTATTTATTTATTTAAGGGCTTGAAAGATGTTCTAGAGGAAAACACACTCCCCATTCTGGAAGTGAAGAAATAAGCAAACAAATGAAGCACAGTTGCCTTCAGCAGTTCTGTGATAACATGAGGAAGTTTATATTTGTCAGCAATCTTAGACTTTTTTCCTTCCTCTTCCAGTGGATAACAGACACATCATGGAGATGATCTGGAGAAGCGTTAATACTTCTATTGATGGATGATCTTTCTGAGAGGGGGCCTAATTCCATGATAGGAAGTGGCAAGGTCAAAAACAAGATGATGTAAGTATGGAATAGGAGTCCAAATAAATCCACCATCAGTCAATGAAGAAACAGCCAAATCCTTTTGCACCCAAGTCATGCAAAGTAGTCCATAAATCTGGCAGATCTGGCTACTGAAGGAGGTGCCTCACACTGTTTGATGCTGTGATAAGTGCACATTGTGGATATTTTTGCTAAAACAGTTTTAATTGACAGCGTTGACACTGAACAGCACCAGAAGCCACTGGAACCTTGTCTATACCAGGGTGCCTACCAATACTAGCATCTGTAACCAGTAGAAGTTTTTAGGCAAGAAACCCTCTCAAAATATCTGCAGACAGCTTTTGGCCCCAAAAGTCCTGCCCAAGTTTCAAGGTTTGCTCTGCACACCTGCTTACCTAAACCTAGGATGGAGCTCTGTCTATTGTATAGATGCAAATCAGATTTTGTACATTATAACAAGGCTACGACATTTTTGCTGGAAATAAGGACAGAATAAAAATATCAGTATTACATTAATTTCTCTTAATAATGCTGTGCTACATGAGGTCACATCAGTGCCAGTATCACTTAAGATTTGAGGCAAGTTTTTCAAAAAGTAGTCTCTCAAATGCATGCCAACCTCTGCAAATGCACTTTCTGAACTCAGCTTGAATACACAGGGAGCTAGAGTTGATACATGCAAAACTCATTTGTCACAGTGGGCTTGGCACATGAACATTTCATCATCGGAACACACACACACGTTGTAATCCATCACCTCCATGAATTTGCATACACAAATTTGTGTAAACAGAAAAGGTGACTAGGTGATGCTCTTCTGAAAATACGTCCCTTTGAGTCTAAGGAAATTAAACAAAAAAAAAAATCACTGTGTACACATATATTGAAAAAATTCTGAACTCTCAATAATGTCAAGTAAGGAGTACGAAACAGGGCCCATACCTGTCGTTCACCTGTCTCTACATTTTGTGTATTGGTTTGTGAAATTTTCTTTCTCCATTTATTCCGCATTTCAGAATTTTATAGCTTGCATTTTTCCTGACATTTTGCTTGTTTTGGTATACTTTTCTGTGCTCAGCATTTTAATTTTGGTGCTGTGTTTTTCACCCTTTAATCTTCAGACTTCTAACATCACTTTTGCTGAAGTGATGTTTGTCTCCACTTAGGGCAGTGTGTAGAGCAGGGGTGGGCAAACTACGGCCCGTGGGCCACATGTGGCCCGCCGGCCATTTTCACCCGGCCCGTGAGCTTGGGCTGGGGTCGCAGGGCCAGAGGCCCTGCGCTCCTGGCCCATGGGCCTGGCCAGCCTGCCGCGTGTCCCTGCGCTCGAAGCCGGGCCCGCCCCACGTTCCCGGGCTGGGGGCTGGGCCCGCCCCACGTTCCCGGGCTGAGAGGCGGGTCACGCCCTGTGGTCCCCGGCCGGGGGGCAGGTGGAGCGCGGGAGCCACGGGGTGCTGCGCTCCCGGGCTGGGCCTGCCCCGCACTCCTTGGCCGGGGGCCGGGTGGAGCATGGGAAGACGCTGGGTCCCGTGCTCCCCAGCCGGACGCCGGGTCGAGCTTGGGGAGTAGTGGGTCCGCGCGCTCCCCAGCCCGGGCCAGGTCCAGTGTGGGGAGCCGCAGGGCCCTGTGCTCTCTGGCCAGACCCATGTGGAGGAGCACCCAGCTGATTAAGGTAATGGGGGGGAGGTTAGGTGTTGGGTTCCCGTGGGTGAGGTGATTAGGGTGCAGGGATATCGGGAGGGGACAGTCAGGGAACAAAGCAAGGGGGCTGAGATGGGGGTGGGCTGCCAGGATTTAGTGGTTAGGGTCGGGAGATCTTGGAAGGGGTAGTCAGGGAACAAAGTTGGGGGGGATTAGATAGGGGGTAGGGTTGGAGGGTGGGGGGGATCTCGGGAGGGGGCAGTCAGGGAACAAAGAACAGGGGGGCTTAGAGAGTCAGTGGGATTCTGGGGCAGCAGTTAGAGGGGGGGTGGTCTCTGGAGGGGGCAATCAGGGGACAAGGAGCGGGAGGGAGGGGGTTGGATGGGTCATGGGTTCTGAGGGGGGCAGTCAGGAGGTGAGAAGTGGATGGAGGTTGGATAAGGGGCAGGTTCAGGCTTCTCTACCCAGCCCTGCGCACAATTTTTAACCCCAATGTGGCCTTCAGGCCAAAAAGTTTGCCCATCACTGGTGTAGAGTGTCTACACTGCATGCCCATCTCGCACAGGTATAAATAGCAATGTAGATTGTAAGGCGCTGCTTAGGCAAGTGCTTTAGTACAGAGTGTCCTACATGCCTGACCCTAAGGTACATACCCTACACTACAACCTGTATATGCCCAAACAATGCCTCCCATGTCTACCCTGCTATTTTTAGTAGATTAGTGTCCTGATGCCAGAGCCTTTCCCCACTTCCTCCCTCTTTCACTGACAAGTATAGCTACATATCACAGTGAGTGTGGACACAACCTGCCTTTCACTGCATTGTGTAGCTACATGTACCCAACATGCCACCACAAGCGCAGGCAAGTGTAGGCAAGGTCTATAAATCTCCAAAGACAGACGTTATATAAATTACCTGTCTCTCTTTCCAACACAGTCCAGTCTTTTAGTTTCAAGTTCTCCAAAGCTTGATATTGGTATCTAAAGGAACTTAGAATTTCACTAAGTCAACTATCTGATAATGGAAACAATATGAAGTGAAGTACATTTAACCAGCCAGCAGGTTTAAAGTATTCAAATCTGTTTTCTTCATCTAGACACTTTGAGTCAAATTCACAGTTATATTCCAGCATGGTAATTGTGAAATTTTCCTTAAAAAATACATGAGTAAGGAATATTACACTATTCACAATACAGAATATTAGTACTGAATTCAAGAAGTGCATGCCAAGGGACATCAGGAAATATATATAATGTTACTTTAAAAAAAAAACACTCAACTTCAAAAAAAAAAAAAAAAAGTATGTCTAAATCCCATTTTCAATTATTTTTGGCCTTCATATATTCTTCCTGAGTTATGTGAAGAAAGAGAGAATGTATCGCCGATAATATTTTAAAGCTATCACTTAATGCTCCATCATACATCACCACAAATTTCAGCTTCCAAGTCTTTCAGCAGTTATACAGTGGTAATTTATGGTGCTAGCTACTAGTTTTATAGGATGATTATCAGAAGGGGAATAGAAGCTGGCTTTTTCTGGCTCTCTCTCTTGCTCGCTTCAAAATGAAAGCAGAACAAGACTGCTATAAGGTGAGAATTTCCCCACTTTTATTTGGTTTTCGTTTTTCCTTTCAAGTCCTCTTCACTAGGCTCCCACTGTATGTGTCTCTGGGGCACATCTATCAAGCCTAAACTGACAAAATGGCTGTGGCCTTTTACTTCCTGTTTTTAACCATCCTAATTCTTCTATTATGTCACAAACCATAATATTCCTTCAATATTTATAAATTTATGTCAGGTTTGATAAAGCTACAGCAACTTGAAGTGCAATTTGATTATCTCATACTTAACAGCTCTCAAATATGATGGGATTTAATACCTACAGCATATGAAAACACATCCCCCAGAGCTCATTAAGCGAATTTTGATAGTAAATAAAAAATTGCAAATCCCCTTCTCTCTCTACTTGTCAGACAAAAAAGCATCACATCTATTATTAAAAACACTTTAAATAATTATTCCAATTTAACAAAATATGTACTCTACATTTCAACACAATGAGACAATCTTTAGAGTATAATCAGAGTTGTCATCTGCAAAAGGAAAATAAAGGAAGTAGGTTACAAGAAGGCACATTAAGATAAACAGAAGCTTGGATCTATTTATGACAAGGAAAGATCAAGTTATGGAGCGTATAAGCAGGAGCATTACAGAAAAAAAAGGAAAATAGATGCACTTGTTAATAATTAAGGATTGAAACAGTCACATAATAAATATTCATAATAAAGAGATACCTTCACTCATTAGAAATCATTTCCAGCTTGCAAATTCATACTTGGTATTCCTTTCCCCCGCTATCGCCACCTCCACTATTCTTGTTATCAAGGAAGAAAGACCATAGCAACTGTTGTACTACACAACTGGCCTGTTCATAACACTGAAAAGTTAGGCGCTCAAAGGTGAAAAGCACACAAAGGGCTTTTCTTTCATTACTCACTTCTACAGGTCTGTAAAACTAAGGGGATTAAGAATGTAGGTCCATTGATTACAAGCCTCGGAAATGCCTTGAATGGTGCATTTGATACTTGTACTCCTTTATAAAAAAAGAAAGTCACAATGATTTATTCAGCATACGAAAATAGTAAATACAAGAGGAGCTTGTATGAGTCCCAAAGATCTTCAAATGTAGAGTGCAACCTTAAACACCAGTGAACTTTTGGAGGTTTTCTATCCCCTCAGTGAAGCAAAGAGGAGAGGTGTTAATTATGAATTGCATTTCAATATAAAGGCTCCATGGAGCACTCAGTTATTTGAATTTTCAGAAGAAAAAAATGGGTCTTTCATGAGACAAAACATTCTCAAACGATTCTATCCCACTCAGAATTCATAGTTATGCTTAATCTGCTGTTTCTTTGGCTCATTTACAGGGACTGTTGGCAGGTAGTGAATGCAAAATCATTTTAATAGGGGATCCCCTGAGAATGGGAGCAAAAGTTTTGAGCATTTACAATTTCACAATGAAGTGTGGCCAGCTGCTAGGAAACCATCACTTCCCTGCTGTAGCTTACTAGAATGAAATCAATTGCATGGATATTTTCAAGTCAGCAGTCTGTAAAGGAAGAAACTAGACCATCCAATGAGCCCTGAGGCATACAGGACTTGTCAAACCCACCACTGATCACATTTAGAACTTTGACCCTAAATTAAGGGCCACAACCAAACTCAATAGATCAGGAAAGAGATGAGATGAAAGTGCAAGTTTGAGGGAGACAGGAGGCAGAAGGGGGACTGCAGTAGAAGGGACTGGGGCTACAAATAGGCTATTGGCTTATATCAAGTTCTTGTGCAAGTTTCCCTACAGAGTGATCCAAATTTTCAGCTTTCCCAACCCCAGTTATCTTCTGAGCAGTGACTCTTAGTCATGGCAAATGGTGCCAGGAAAAAAAAAAAAGAAAAACAGAAGAAATGGGCCCCGTCCAACTCCCACAGAAGTCAAGAGCCTTTCTATTGTCTTCAGTGAGAATTGGGTCAGGCCACTTATTGGCAACTGTGTCTGCTAGTGACGTGCTAGTTTACAACATCATTATCACTGATTCGCAGAGAAGACAGGGATGGGCCAGATTCTGCTCTAATTTACACAGGTGCAATGCAGAGGAAGTAATCATAATGTAGTCCTTGGAGAACATGGAAAGAGAAAGGAGAAAGAAAGAGAAAAGAGAAAAGAAATTAACTTGAGCACGGTCATTCTCGAAATGATAAAGAACTAGCAAAGATGTCCCTTGCCTTACTGCATTGCTCCCTGCCCACTGCATTCATTCAATAATGTCAGCCTCTCTTCCCCCTTTGTCTGCTTCTCTTATTGTCACCTTTATGCCTTTTTTCACACTGTTCCAGGCACGGAATGTCCTCCAGGAACCATTTCACCTAGCCACTACCCTGTCCTCAATTATATCCCTCTTTACACACCCACAAGAAACAGGGTCAAACAAAACCTTTTGTTTTGTAATCCATTCATTCATTTAGATGGTGTTTTCAAGGGAGTCCAAAGGATCTGGGAGTCTAACACCCTGGGTACCTTTGAAAATCCCAATCTCAGGGGGTGGAAGGATGGGTTTGTGGTGAAGGCATTAGATTGGGATTTAGGAGACCTCAGTTTACTTTCTGCTTCTACCACAGAACCCCTGTGTGAATTGAGCCAAATCACTTATCTGCCTTTTGCCTCTTCTATGAAACAGGGACATTAATGCTTTCTGACCTCACAGGGGTGGGGTGAGGACAACATTCATATTGATCATGAGGTGCTGAGATACTAAAGGGAGGACAAGAGAGTGTAGAAATACTAAATCATCTGTTTTAAGACCACAAGCCCATGCAAAGATCACGCATGCAAACAGGCTATTCAGTTCTTGATGTGTGTAGGAACAAACAAGACTATGAGCACACTTACTCTCTTCCTGGAGCAGATAGGTGGAGAACAGGGAGTGGGGAACAAGCCAAGCTTCAGCCAGCACAGCTGAGCTGGCACAGGGGAATGCGGTAATTTGTTGCTGGTATAGGCCAACAGTAAATTAGTACTCCCAGGAGCAGGGGGGTAGCGGGAAAGGAATTGTAATTCAAAGGGTACTACACTTGGGGTGATGCAGCTTTTGCACCACCCCTTGCTCAACACTCAGGGTTGTGCCAGATGTAACAATCTAGAACTTAGTATTCACGTGAATCAGTATCAGCTTAATGGTGGCATGCACAGTGCAAGGTACCATAACCTAGTGTGTTAGTGATCATAAAGGGCTAGCTCATGTCTCTCACAACACAGGACAGTGTGAGAAACCACAGTGCCCTGTACTCATAAATCCTCCCGTCTCCCCCAAACAACCTTGGATTTATGAGCATAAGGCACTGTGCAAGCACTCTGATAGCTATCCTCAGCCCTTTCCAATTGCATGCATCAGGCAGCTTGTGATGTCAGCACTATATAGTTGTTTTAACATCTTTCTAATGTTCTCCTTGTTGTACGCTCGATTCTGGAAATGTTCAGTTTTATGGTTTAATTACACACTCAGATGATGCAAATACAATACTTTGGCTGCTGTAAAAAAAATCCAATTTTGTCGCTTGGCATCATGTCTAAGTGTGAAGCAATTTGCAGTGAGGAAAATTTTGCCACCTTCTGAATGGAGCCAGAAATCTTGATAATGTTCAGTTTTGACTGCTTCTAGTCTTGTGGTGCTGCCAAACAGTTCAGTCTCCTTTCTAATCTTATTATCTTCCTGTGATGACAATGCCAGAATCAAGGGCAAAGCCAGAATTCTTTACACGTGGATTTTAAAAACCTGTGAGAATTACTCTCTATCAGAGATTAACACATTATATTAAAAATGTCTAGTACTAGTATAAATCAGGCATAGGACTCAGATCACTTGGAGAAGAGACTGAATGTGCAATTGAAAATCACTTGTAGTTCAGGTTCCAGATAGATTCAGCTGACCATGGTAACTGGTTACAGGCATGCAGTCAGAAAGAGTTTACAACAAAAGAAATCATTGGCCTGATTCAACACTACATTATTCCCATTATAAACTCTATCAGTTGCAACACAGTTACACTGGACTCAAACTTGAGTAAAGAAATGGGGAGTCAGGTCCCATATACACCAGTATTCAAATAAGTGGGCTTTTTTTGTTGTCTTAGTGATAAAATATAAAAAAATAGCTACATTATAGTACAAATTTCAAATGACTAGCTAATAGACTCATAGAATTGTAGGACAGGAAGGGACCTTGAAAGGTCATCTAGTCCAGTTCCCTGCACTCATGGCAAGACTAAATATTATCTAGACCATCCTTGACAGGTATTTGTCTAACCTACTCTTAAAAATCTCCAATGACAGAGATTCCACAACCTCCCTGGGCAATTTTTTCCAGTGCTTAGTCACCTAACAGAAAGTTTTTCCTAATGTCCAAACTAAACTACCCTTGATGCAATTTAAGACCATTACTTCTTGTCCTATCCTCAGAGGTTAAGGAGAATAATTTTTCTTCCTCCCTCTTGTAACAACCTTTTATATACTTGAAAATTTCTATCCTTTCTCAGTCTTCTCTTCTCCGTATTAAACAAAGCCAATTTGTTCAGTCTTCCCTCATGGGTCGTGTTTTCTAGACCTTCAGTTGTTTCTGTTGCTCTTCTCTGGATTTGTCCACATCTTTCCTGAAATGTGACACCCAGAATGGGACACAATACTCTGGTTTAGGCCTTATCAGCTCAGAGTAGAGTGGAAGAATTACTTTTCATGTCATGTTTACAACACTCCTGCTTATACATCCCAGAATGATATTTGCTTTTTTTTTTGCAATGGTGTTACACTGTTGAGACTCATATTTAGCCTGTGATCCACTATGACCCCCAGATCCCTTTCCACAGTTGTGATAACCCTCCCCCTGCCATTTATCTACCCTTTATGGACACCCAGACAGTCAGTTAGCTACAAAATCCCTTTTAGTAGCTGTTCTCTACTTGCTCTTTTTATATCAAGCAATAGCCTAAGTTCCAGATGTATTTTCTTTCTGTTTTTAATAAAATTTATCTTTTTAATAATAGGATTTGGATTTTTGTATCCTAAGAGGTTTGTGCATGTTGTTTAATTAGCTGGTGGCAACAGCTGATTTCTTTTGTTTTCTTTCTCAGCTCTTCCTCCCTCTCGCCCCTTCAGTGAAAAGGCTTGAGGGTACCCCACAGGGAGGAATTCCCAAGTGCACCTTCCTGGGTTTAAAGGGATTATCTTTTTGCTTTTGGGTGGTGGCAGTGTCTACCCATCCAAGGTCAGAGAGAAGCTATATCCTTGAGAGTTTAATACAAGCCTGGAGTGGCAGTATTAATTTTTGGAATCCTTATAGGCTCCTATCATCTACCATCAAAGTGCCAGAGTGGGGAATCAGCCTCAACAACTGTACTCCTTCCTAGGCAGTCATCTCCCTTTTGTATGTGTGCAACTGATTGTTCCTTCCTAAGTGGAGTACTTTGCATTTTTCCTTATTGAATTTCATCCTATTTATTTCAGACCATTTCTCCAGATTATAATACTGGTAGATGTCGTGCTCTCACACATTATAGTAACCTCGTGATCTTTCAACACAGACAAGCCCTTGCATTATGCGCAAAATTATATCCATCCTACAGTGTGCTGGAGGGGCAGACAAAGGCAGCCTTTGCAGGGGGAAGCTACGCTTAGGATGCAAGCTCTGTGGTGCACAAGAGTGGAGAAGATGCCAGCCCCAGTGCCAGTAATGTCTGCAGGAGACATTTCTGGGTTGACTGTACTAGGGAGAGCATTTGCCACCTTGTATTAAAGGGTATAACATGCTCCCCCAGCAACCTGGAAGCATGTCTTATAAAATGTATAATGCTCCAAGACACCTCCTCCCTTTCCCTATTCTAATCGGCCTATAAGGAGGCATAAGTTATCCCTTCATGATAACTAAGTGGGTGGGGTTACAGGAATTAGTCGGTGGAAACCAAGTCTGATCTCACTTACTCCAGTGTGCTTCTAAAGGAGGTTCTCTTGATCAACACCATTGTAAGAAAAGCATCAGGGTCAGTGAGAATAAAATTCCCAGTGATGAACTAATTACACATATTGGCTGGAGCGCCAAAAACATATTGTCCCCAGAAGGTTAACTACTGAGGTGCACCATGGCTTACTGTATATGGAATAGGTCTGGCCACAATCAATGCATAATACCATAATCGCCCAAACAAACATGAGCATCCCCTGTCACACGCTTCACTAGACATTACTCAAAGACATGAAATGACATCTATATTACAAATACATATATATGGTAATCCTCCTTTCAGGTCAGCTTTTCAAAGGATTTTCAAGGATTGGGACAATTTGGGGAACTCCCAGATAGTTAAACCCCTGTATCACAGAATCATAAATGTCAATAACTGGTTCTTAACCATAAAGATCAAAGCCAAATCCCATTTCTTCTTAGATGTCATTGTGCTATCATCATTCTGTTCATTAACTTTGCATTCCACATCATGTTTTTCATTATCCATTCTATTCAGTAAGTATAGTTCTGCAATTAATTTTGCAGTGTTTTTGCTCATGTTTTTTTCCTGTCCCTTAATCATATACAGTGTGTCTTTCCATAAGAAAGAACAAGCTTAACATGGTTGACAGATGCCAGTAATATGCAGCACAGTCATGGAATCTGAGTGCCTAACAGATTGTTATATGATTACCAAAAAAAAAGTATTTTCCCTGCCTGTGATCCTATTACAGATGGAATAAATATGAAAAGATGCAAGATGAATTCTGATCAGTAATAAACGCGCTCATTCTGGAATATATTTATGCAGAGCAGCCCTGGAGTTAGGAAATCAACGCATATTTATCGGGAGAAGGTCAACTCCTCAGTTCAGGTATCTTCTTTTAAAAGGCCAGATTCTCAGGAGGGGTAAATAAGCATAGCACCATTATTTTTAATGGAGTGTTGCCTATTTACATCAACTGAGGACCTGATAATTTACATAATATGTAGAGAAAACAATTGGAATAAATATGAAAAGATGCAAGATGAATTCTGATCAGTAATAGACATGCTCACTATGCACTGGCCTAGGCCTCAGGAGATCCATGTACGGTTCCTAGCTCTGCCACAGTTCTCCTATTTCTTTGCCCTTCAGTTCCTGATTGACAATACTACTTTTCTGTCTTGTCTATTTAAATTATAAGTTGTTTGGGCAGTAAGGGCAGTCAGTCCCACTCTGCATATACAGTGGCTAGCATGACTGGGGTCTCTACGTGGTATTGTGTACAATTAGCAGGAATCTAAATGATTCACTAAAAAAATCATCTTCAAAATTCTGTTGAAAGAGTTTGACGCTATGGCCAGCTCTCCTTTGTTGCTTCCCCTACTCCTTCCATATCAAAATCAAACTCCTCGTTCCCGCCTTCAACGTAGCTCCTTCCTTTCTCTTCCCATGCTCTCTGCTCCCTCCAACCTGCTTGCCTGACTTCCCCTTCTTCTACCATGCACTTTCTCTCCTTCCAAGGTCTGAGATTTCACCCACAAAAGAATGGGGGCTAACTACTTAAAAACAGACATACAATTTTCAAAGGCATTTCAAAACTCAATCCAAGAAGTTCATAGAATATCAAACAATGTTTCTATATGTTTTAATGAGCACGATCATACCAACATGACCCTCCGACATCCCTATTCCCTGCTTCTGTCTCCTCTTGTTGTTCTTGACGTCCTGACGGCCAACCCTCACTCAGTGAAGGAAACAGCTCTCACATGAGTAAATAAATGCGCTGTGGCAGCAGATACTACACTGACTATGAGAACCACAGTAAAGCCTAAACTGAGAGGCCAGTGGATTCACTTCATACAGTTGGGGAAGAACTATGAAAACAGCATTGTATAGCACATGGAATAGGGAGGAGACACTTAACAACATGGCAGCTCCCCAGAACATGGCAAAAAGGAGTCCATTGGTGTTGATCCCATGCAGGGCAGCATTGTATAATAGCATGTAAAGGAGATGATGAAGTAACAGAAGCTCTCCAAACCCTTTCTCCAAATTCCTCGCACTCAAGTAGTTCAAATATGCCAGACAAGTAAGTAGGACCATGTGCATACAGGCACATGCAATCATGTGCTGCGAATGAGACAACAGAAAACTAAACACTCTGTCAGAAAATAAAAATTCAGTTTTAATATGAGGTTCAAGACACCACATACACTGTCAAATATAGTGCTTTTCTTCAGGCATGAGAGAAAGGAAAATTGTCAAAATTCTCTAGATTTGCTTATCTCCTGCTTTTCTCTCTCTCTTCCCTCCTAGATTTCTCCCTCACCCAAACAGAATCAAACTTCAATTTAAAAGCATTCCTCCTGGTAACGATGTTGAAATAACCCAGTTAGAAAGATGGATCCCCCAACAGACAATTCCTAAGAGATGTTGGTCATGTAGGCATGCGTGGGTTGGTGTGAATGAACTATCAAGAACTGTCAACATATGTCTAGAATTACCTTGGAAATACAAGGGAAGACCAATGATCAAATGTGCAACTTAGGTAACCAACTACAGAGCACCAATAGTGAAGAAGTTCATGTTGCAGTTTGTTAACAGTCACTTGGCCTAAATTTGTTCACATGTGATCAAGTAAGCAATTTTAAATAGTGGACTATTCATTAAAAAAAATGACCTGTCAGCAAAGTATTTAAAACAGAGAAAGGGGTTATACTTGTTGTTGAATTATTTCCTGTGAATTGTTCCTCCGCCTCTAACTGGGATTCTGTAGCTTCACATTGTATCATTTCATAGAGTAAAATAATTAGACGATCACAATAATTCATATAGTTACTTCAGCAACCTTCTACTAATCTGCAGGGTTTTAAAATCAAGCTGAGATCTCGCTACAGGCCTAATACAAATAGTGGTATTATTTAAAGACTATAATGATCAAATATAACACTGGGAAGAACTGTTCAGCAGAATTTTGAACCTATTTCAAGCTGTAAAATAACCTCTGAGACGTATCACAGGTCTACAGGACAGAGACAAGCATGAGCTCTTCTAATTCCATTTAATGGCATTAATTCAAGATGAAAGCTGTTTCTAGGATGTAAAATAATGTCATGGTAATATTGCTGTATTATCCGCAAAGAATGAGTGCAGTTCAAAGTGGTACCCCAAGATTTTAAACAGAAGGTGAAATTGGATCAGCAAAGACATAGATGAAGGGCAAAGGCGTTGAACTTGATTCATCACTGCATCATTTTAGTCTTATACCAGTGAAACTTCTTTGAGTTACAATTTTGTAAGACATAATAAGATGAGAAATCGGACTCACTGATTTTAATATATGAGGGGGTCCAATACAAAACATTTTAGTGTCAGGTTTTATTTTAAAAAAGCATATACCATTGAAGCTAGTTAATTGACTAAGGCATTAAGACAATCTGACACGGATTTAGAGAGAAGAAATACAGTATAATTGCTAAAGCTCAGGAATTAGCAGATCTGTATTCTATTCCTGGTCGAGCTACAAACTTGTGTGTGATCTTCACCTCTTTGTGTCTTTGTTTCCCTATTTTTAAGGTACGGAGGTTTCATGATTCCTACATCACAAGGTTATTGCAAAGCTCAAGTTGTTAATGTCAGAGTGCTTTGAGATTCTCAGATGGAAGATAGCAGGGATAAGGAAATAATGTTAATGGCTATTCCAATTAAAAGCAATAAAAGGGAGTTTTGCTGTTGAGTGTAAGGTGTGTGGGGGGGAATCAAACGTATAATGCCAGGAGGGTAACTCTAGAAAACAGAAACCAAGGAAACCTAGAGTACACCAAAGAGAAAAGCAATGCTGTTGACTATAATGAACGTCCATGAGTTCAATGATAAAAGTTTTGCCACTGACCAAAATCATGATTCTAACTCCCCATTTAGGAATTTTAAAATTACATACCAATGATGTGTTACGGGTTGATGACAAGACACTGCACTCACACATTACATTCTTCTGAATCAGTGTTTAATTTAGATTTAATTGGAAAATTCTATATGATTTAAATGCCAAGTTATGATTATAAAAGATATTTAGTGAAGCTTCAGCCAGCAATCCTACCACCTGTGCATGCCAAAACTCTGAACCGCCATGGTGTGATCTGTGTGCGCTTAGCAGCTTTGCTGAAAATCAGTAACAAATAATACTTTCTACAAATGCTGCCTCTTGGAGCATTTGTGAATCACTCACAATCACATTGCATTTGTCTTAGATGCAATCATTATCCAAAGATATCAGCAGATTTCTATAGGGCTAGATTCTTCCCTGAACTGAGCAGCCGTGAAGGGCCATAAAGAATAATCAGAACCCCGCCTCACACCTCTACACAGACTCCCCAGCCTGTGTGTTCAGCACACAGACATAAACAGAAGCAATGTGCCTGCTATTCAGTGCTCTCAGAGTTGACAGTCAGGGAGAGGCTAGGTACTGGCATGGCTACTCCACCACCAGAAGGTCAGCTAAGGTCATAATTTGCTATAGATGTAGGCAAAATTATTAAGACCTGCTACATTTTCACAGCAAGGGGGAACCAGGGAAGGAAATATGCCACTCTGTGGCATAGTGGGTTCTCTCTGGTGCTCCTGGATTTGTATAGCTATGCACAAATGCCATGCACAGTGCTAGGGCAAAGCCACAATATAATCCTCAAGGAAAGGGAATTACTGGGAACAGGAGGGCACAATTTCATCTTATTTCCTTACGAAACCAATGGAAAGGATGGTCCCAAGTATGAGCAGCAACAGCATTTTTGCCTCACAAAGGCCCATTGACAGAGGGATCTTCTGTTTTTCCCTATTCAGAGAAGGGTGGGAGGCGGGAGAGAGATGTCAAGATCTCCAATACCTTCCTCTATGTGAAGGGAAAATCCAGTCTCCATCCTCAGGGGCTTAGGAAGTGGCAGGAGTAACACAAACACTTGAGATCTTCACGCTTGCTCCTGACAGACCCGGGGAGGGGGACCATAAGTGAGCTTCTTTACCTGTCTTCACCCATCTAGGCAAGCTAGAGACAGCAGGAGCAAGAGGCCAGGCGCTCATATTCAGTCCTACTGTCCACAAGTTTAAGGGAGGCTCAGTTTCCGTTTGCCACGTACACTGAAGGACAAATCCTGCAACCTTCTCTAGACATACTCAAAACTCCTATGAAGTCTAAGGCAATATTTCCTATTTAAATTTTAACTAAAAGGACTGTAAAATTTGGCCCCATATGCTGATTTGACAGTTCAAAGTTGCTGCTCAACTGCATTAGCATCTCCAGTAGAGAAACTGCCAATGGGACCACCAGGCCTCAATTTGGAGTCTGGAGCTTAGACTTATTTTCAGAAGAGTTATTGGCCAATGTGCAAATGAGGATTTCACTAAGTGAAGACAAGTTGGTGTGGACTTGTCCTTCTCACTCAGTGATTGTGGGCATGCCTGCAATATAGGGCCCAGGATAAAACCTTTGAGCCTCCATGAGCTTAACACTGAAAGAAGGAGCCCCACTTGGCACTGAGGAACAGTACAGAGAATCTACAGACATTGCTTCAGTCTCAGGGATAAAGCAACCCACTCAGCTGGCACAGCCCCTCTGCTCAAGTGAGAGCAGCCAATGTAACTGCATGACTGTGTATCCACTCTCATCACACTCTGTGCATCCAGTCTCACTCACACTTCTCCCTCACCCACTGCCTATGTCCTACTTCCTAACCTTGCCCCTCCTTTCTGCAAGAAGACTGTGTAACTTTTTTTCTGGATCAGGAGCCTCTATATCCACAGGAAGGAGAAGAATTTTAACTTATGAAACAACATAAGATAGTAAAGAAATTGGCCGAACATTATAGACACTAGTTCTCCCTTTAATGATCTACTGTTAAATATTGAAATGTGTTCTTTATTAAGTGGTTGTTTAATTCTAAATGCAAGACTCAGCCCTGCTTGTAACATATAAGGCGCATGATGTGCAAAGCCATCTGCATTTGCAGTCACTGGTTTTACTAGTGCATATATGCATATGCCAAAACAGGGTCAAGCCTGAGAAATGTCCTAACTAAATTCAGCTACATGTGTTACTAGTCAACATCAAAACCCATAGGGCTTTTGTGGGCCTATCAGATGAACAGCTACTTCAGCACAGGTATTTATTCCTGGACTAAATGATCACCTTTTTTAAAAAAAAAAAAAATTCTCATAGAAAGAAATATTTCTGGATTACATAAGCACGTATCTGTTTATTCCACTAAGATCTGTAACCTCATACTTGCTGCAAATTGGGAAAGAACACAGCAATCATATTTTAAAGGTTTCTTAAAGCCTAATCTAAATTCCTACCAACTTTTTTTTGTGTCTTCCCAACCCATATTCTCAGACAACAATTGGGTTATGTATAATTTAACTTTAATATTTCATTCACCAAATCCATTCCACTCTTAAAAACCTTTTTTACTATTACATCTAATCTCCAAGGGGTTAATTACTGGAAGATCAATACATTATATTAAGTAAGGCTGTCCTTAACAAAAAAACCCCACCATACGCTCAGAAGTCTTGCTTTTGTTACATTAATAAAGTTATCACCGTCATAATGAGACTCAAATTGTGTGCAATGAGGAGACCAGGTCTAGGGGTTTAAATACACTTTCTCTTGTAGGTGAACACCTCTCCCACCCACTGTGTAGAATCCAGCTACAAAATGGAGATTTAGAGTCACATGGGCAAGTCACATGTTCATGCATGACTCAGAACTTACAGGTAGCAGCCATTGTTCACATACTACCTTGAACTGTCCTAAGGTAGACTTCCTATGTGGATTGGAGCCTCCCAAGATCAATTGTCCCTTAAGTGCTTTTTCACTGGGCAATTAACTTGCACATTCCTTTCTCAAGAAGTTGACCAAATGCTTTACTACAGCTACTTAGAAATCAAGCAAGTACACAGCCAATATTCATAACTTCAAAACACAAAAATGAAACATGCATACAAATATGAGGAATAGATTCAGCAGATTATAACCTTCACAGGGATATATTACATGGCAGATGCAACATAAAACATATTCCAGTTATTTTGTATATACATTTATAAGCATATTTCCATAAAGCCTTATGAGGTGCACCATCACACTTTCCTTCGACATGAAGAACACACACACACACAAAAAAAGAAGATCTTGGAAACGACTAAGCTGCTGGTGTGCTGAAATCACAGCCTATCATGCTGATCAATACTGTCTCATTGTTCCCTTATATTCTTCTGTCTGTATCCACCTGTTCTCACTTGTCTTATGCTTCCACTGTAAGCTCTCAGGGGAAAGAGCTGTTCTTTTGTTCTGTAAGTACAGTGCCTAGCACAATGAGGTCCTGTTCCATGATTGGAGCTTGTACAGGTTACAATACTACCAAAAAATAAATACTAAACACAATCAGTTTAAACATCTGTAGGGCGACATGCATGGGCCTGCAGTAGGAAAGGCACAGCCCATGCTTTTGGAACATGGCTTTTTCAGAATTTCAGGACCTATAGTTTAACAACACATTTTCTTGGAAAACTTATTTTTGAGTTGTCTATGTATAGTCCAATACATTCTAGGGCCAAGTACATTTTAAAGTCTTTCGCGTTGCTTTATACTGCACCAGAATCCTTCTCAGTAATTTCTAGCCCACCAGCTATTCATTTTGTACTACTTTATGTGTTACCTCTGTCACACCTGGAGAGGATCTCAGGATAATTATTTTAGATTCTTAAATAAATATTTGAAAGTAGAGCCTGGAAATATTGCTTTGGATTGAACAAACAGGACTGAGGTTCCGATTTTATGAATTGCAATGCTTGTGAAAGGTGCTTGTCTGACAGCCATTGTACTTAGGTGTGACACTCCAAGTACATTTCCCAGACTTGAAGAAGAGCGCTGTGTAGCTTGAAAGCTTGTCTCTTTCACCAACAGAAGTTGGTGCAATAAAGATATTACCTCATACACCTTGGCCCTGGAACTGAAATATTTATTTTACAGAACCCGTACATCACAGGCAGCGTCAGCAGTTCAAGCTTCCCTCAAACTGCTCTGCCAATGTGCTACCACTCTGACCTACAGAAACTATCACTGGATGAAAGACAGTAGTTAAGTCTCTGTACTCACTCAGTCTGTGTGGTCTTTACTGCACCTGTCAACAAGAGTCTTAAATACAGCAGAGATTTTCTAATGTGACACTTGTCATCTAGAGAACAGGTTGATGAATGGGTTGAGACCATCAACTTCTTTCGTACCGGGCTACATCCATCCATCAGATGATAATAAAATTCAGGCATTGCCACCCTAGATTGGATTTGAATTGGCATCCTACAGGTAACAAGTAGAGCTGTGCAGGAACTGGATATTCTTTTCCACATGAAATTCTATTTCAAATTCTTTTCCTTTCTGATGCAGAACAACAACAAAAAAAATCAGTTTCCTGTGAAACAAAATGCTGGCGGAAAAGTGTTTCTGGTCAATAAAAATATTTCATTTAGATTAAATTTAAGTATTTAATTCCCAGTTTGAATTTTTCTTTGTTTTATAATATATATGAAACAATTTAAAAATTGGATGAAATGTTCCATTCCAGAAAGGTTCCATTTCAAGTGTATCTTACCACTTCTTTCCATTTTTCTTTCAAAATGAAATTTTGTTGAAAATGACGTGTGTGTGTGTGTGTGTCAGGGAGATCTGAAGAAGAGCACTTTGGAGCTCAAATGCTTGTCTCTTTCACCGACAGAAAGTATACCAATAAAAGAAACTCTCTCACCCATCTTGTTGCTTTCATAGCCCGGGAACCAACGCTGCAAACACTGCATTTCCATGAAACATTTAGGTTTCAACTAATCACCATTTTTCAACACCAACAAAGATCTGATGGAACATTTTCAACCAGCTCTAGTAAAAAGCTAAAAAAAACCACCACAAGTTAAGGTTGCATATAAAGAAGGCTTTTTCATCCACAGATCATGAGCATGTTGGCTAGGGTACCCAAAACATTACAAGAGATGATAGTTTCACATTTCAGTTTCACGATATTACCTTTATGGAACAACAGTCTGTAGATGTATTCACTGAAAGGTACATGGTCCTTCTCACATGATGCATTAAGTGACTCATAAAAACCACACTGAGGTTTATTTTAACATCATTCCATTTCTATCATTGGTAAGTAAAGTTAGATATTTATTACTGATTGGATCATCACTCCACTGCACCTACATTTTAAGTTATTGGGTGTGGTAGATAAATGGAGGACAGGGTCAGTTTGACTATAATCTGATCAGAATAGTCTCTCTCAGTGTGAGAAGGCAAACAAGTTTTTAAAAAACACATTTTGGTGAAAGTTTAATAGCTATGGGGAATTTTGAAGGGTGGGAAGCAGGTGTTGAAAATCAGAGTGCCAAAGTTAGTTAAGGCATCACTTAAATAAGACAGGCTAGAGTCAATATGAGTTGCCTTTCCATAACCTTCACTATAATCTTAATTCAAATTTAAGATTACTTGCAGCCAGCTCATCACTGTGAAAGCAGTTGTTCCTAGAAGGGTCTACAGTGCTCGTGATTTCCTTATATCTCATGGCATGCTGCCTTCCTTATAGGAATTAATGATTCAGCCAAACATGTAGAGAAACACTGTACAGACTATGGACCTCTCAAACCTACCTTTTAAAATAATTTTACTGGTTTTTTACTTGTTATACTGCATTTAACTGCAGTAGTACTGGACTATGTGCTGGCTCCTGTTTGACTTGACATCGGTTAAGCTGAAATAAACTGGGAATTCCCAGGTCCTGCTTGAGTGAATAATATTCACTTGTGGTTTATGTTTAGCAGAAATGTAAAATACAACTATATACAACTTTTACTTCATTCTGAACTCTGACAAGTACATCATGGTTTAAAAACAAGGGGAACAACATTGTTTGTATGCTAATAAATTGAAATCCAGGGAACTGTTGAAACTAATTCAGAAATTAATAGCCACTTGTTTGCTATACCCTGAACTCTATACCACGATGCAGTCATAGAGCAGACTTAGTTAATTTTAATATTCCAAACTACGAGCTACATATACTCACTCCAAGTGGTAAATTATACCATGTGATGCCTTATGGTTTTTTATGGAACCACTAAGTGGGGAAAATCTGGCCCATAATTTGTTACTCTGATATGGCTCTCTCTGGACATTTACTTTAATGCTAACCGCTGTAAACATGACTTTTTTCAGGAACCCGTAGATAGACATTTAGTCCCTGGAAATATTAACAGTTAGCTATAAAGCTTTACACTTCAAGTATTTGTTTGAACTCACATTTTAACAGCTGTTTTGCACAGAGTAAGCGACAGATGAATGTGAACCAATACCCTAAATCCAAATGCTTATGGGGAAGTTGAGATCTACATCTGAACTCTGTGATTTGGGCCTGTCTTTAGTGGAAGTAGCTTGGTTGCTGAAGATCTACATCTAGGGTCTGAACCTTCATCCACTGAAGTCAATGGGAGTAAGACCAACCCCCTATCACACATTGTCACACAAGCATTTTTAAGGAAAGATTGTGTTCGCAGGGACTGAAACTTTAGCTGTGGCAGCATGCTGCTCATGTCTGAGCTCTGAGCTTGCTTCGTTATTCCTCCCATGAGAGTTCAATGGATTTGGTTCAAGCACCATTGAACGTGATGCTGTATTAATTGCCCTGGAGGGTAGCAAGGCCTTTGAACTGTGGCTGTGAGTGATATTTTGCTGTAAGACATATGTCAGCACTTGGCTGGTTAACTCTGGAGCTGCGTTGTACAGCATGCTGGGACCAAGTATCTGGAAAACTACTTTACATCCTAATCTTACATCTGTTTTCAATCATAGTGTGAGATTGACTGGCCATTCTATCAGAGAACGATCACTCTGAATAGTCAGAGTTTAAGTAAAAATATTGTATTGTCAAAGAATATTAAGGATTTGCCATCTTCCCTTATAGTTTCCAAAACCAGCTAGCACACGTAGGCCATGGGGTGATGTAATGAACTGATGCTCTGCCCTTTTGACTTTGGAGGAATAGAGGAGTAGCCATCAGCATTTTGAAAACAGCAAGTAAAATTCAGCTGGTTCTGCAGCTTTCTGCTAAAAGCATCCTCCCTGCTCTGAACACAAAGTCACCACCATCCATGCGCGATGCAGTTTCCTTTCCTACATCACTTTAGCTTTCTTGTAAAATAACAGCTTTTGGTTTAATTTAACTATATGACAAGTCACTGCTGTCAGCACCTATCCTGTTCAAATTGATGGTTTGTCTCTTTTAGTCCTTGATTTGTAAGAATGCCTTAAGCTGGCCTCCAAGTTTGTGAATGTAACTTTGTGCCTTCAATTAATTGCAGGCACAATTCACAGAACTTAGTCAACTGTAAAATAGGGATAATGATAAACTTTGAGATGGAGTTAATGATATTGACCTCCCTCACAAAGTGCTTTAAAAATCTATGGCTGCGAAGTGCAATACAAGAGCTAGATACTGTACAATTATTATCTATCTACCTGAAACAGTAGTACCAAAAGGTCACAACTGAGACCAAGCCACATTGTATGTCACCAAGCACATACACAGAGTGAGAAATAGTCCCCTGTTCTAAATAGCTTTCATTTTAAATAGAGAAGGAAGTATATTATCTTCATTTTTACAGATGGGGAACCAAGGGCCAGAGAGATTAAATGCCTTGCCCACTGCCACTGGGGAAGAATGTGGCAGAGCTGAGGATTAAACCCAGATCTCAAGTCTCAGTCTAGTAGCTAAACTACAAAACTCTATGAAATGTGGGGACAGACTCAGAGTTCATATCTGAAAATCAAGCTCTAATTCTTTTGCATAGATATTTTCATACTTTATTTTTTAAAAGTTAAGATAAATACAAAGAATTGCCCAGATCAGGGCTATATATACAGATCCCATTATCAGGTAATAGGAAAGATGTAACTCTCCATGTAATCAACTCTTTAAAATAATCACAATACAATCTGTCACAATTTTTGCTCTGGTAGGGGAAAGTAGGACTGCAGATAAACGGGATTAGAGACAGAATGAAGCTGTAGCCCAGCCTAACAGAACAGTTTGGCAGGTATGATTTGAGGTGAATTGCTTGGCAGAGAGTTTGAAGAGTGCACATAGATTATTGGGACTGGACCATTGGCGATGTATAGCTAACATGTTCACCCACAGTTTAGAAACACAAACACAGCAGTTTAAGGATTACTGGTGAAAATGGCATAGGCTCGCACGAGCCCTCGGTTATCTGAGTTGGTCCCTGTGCCTCATAAAGAGCTTGAGCGATTTCCAACCTTTCATCTTAAAAGGGTGCAAGAATCTCCTCCACCCTCTAGCCATGTGCTCACAAAAAATCCCCAGGCCATGTCTCTGCATTGTGCTGCAGTCATGGTAGAGATGAAACAGTCACAGTTGGGGAAGGAGAGCAGTAAACTCCATTTTGTAGGCCTGTCCAAAGGTACTAAAGCCATGTCTACTTGTTAAACCTTTCTGCTGTCTTGGAGAATGACTGAGCCATGCCAACGGTGCATCTGTTGTCACCATGGCAGATGCTGCATGCCACACCAGCATCTCAAGAAATTAAGATGGGTGGGAAGGAAGACGAGATATACTATGTAGACCAGGAGTGGACAAACATTTTGGTTCGAGGGCAACATCCGGGTTGCAAAACTGTACAGAGGGCTGGGTAGGGAAGGCTGTGCCTCCCCAAAGAGCCTGGCCCCTGTCCTCTATCCACCCCCTCCCACTTCCCGCCCCCTGACTGTCCCCCGTCAGAACTCCCGACCCATCCAACCTCCCCTGCTCCTAGTCCCCTTCCCGAGATCTCCCCACACTAACAACCACCACCCCAGGAACCCCACCCTCCAGCCAACCTCCCCTGTTCCCTGTCCCAACCCCTATCCACACTCCTGCTTTCTGACAGGCCCCCTGGGACTCCCATGCCTAGCCAACACCCCTGTTCCTTGACCACTCCCCTTATCCAACCGCCCTCTGCTCCCTGTCCCCTGACTCCCCGCCAGGACTCCCTGCCCCTTATCCAACCCTCCAGCCCCAGCACCGATTCCCTTACCATGCCGCTCAGAGCAGCATGTCTGGCAGCGACACAGCCTGGCCGGAGGCAGACACGCTGCTGCTCTGCCCCGCAGGAGCGCGCAGCCTCACTACCCGGAGCACTGCCTGTGCAGCAGCATGGCTGCAGGGAGGGGGAACAGCAGGGGAGGGGCCAGGGGCTAGCCTCCTCGGCTCGAAGCTCAGGGGCCAGCAGGACAGTCCCGCGGGCTGGATGTGGCCTGTGGGCCGTGGTTTGCCCACCTCTGATGTAGACCCTAGTTCTTCTCCCTCAGAAATTATTTTGGTTGCTTATCACTAAATAGAACCATGACAATGAAGCAATTGTTCAAAGATTCTGTCTCTTTAAATATACAGAAAACAAAAGAGAGAGTGTGCTACTGAGGATTGTAAAGAATTTCAAGAATATTTGGAAGGGTAGAGGTCTTCTTCATACTCCTTAGGTACTTCCATAGTATCTGGGCGCCTCAGAAACTTCAATATAGTTATCTTCACCACACCCAAGTGAGACCTAGATGGGGATCTGAGGAACAAAGAAACTAAGTGACTTGCCCAAGGTAGTCTGGGGCACAGCAAAGAATTTAACTTTGGTCTCCTGGGCCTCAGACTACTTCTCTAACTAGTGGGAAATCCCTCCTCTCTTCTTTTCAAAGCTTATCAGCTTTATTTCCTCGGATTATGACTATTAATATTAAGCAACACTGTTGCTAATCTTCATAGTCATTGTCTGGATGAAATTGGAAGTTGTACATTGAGGTGAGTGGCATAAAAAGGCCACTGTGGATTCACATAATAAGCACAAGGCATATTATTCCCGATGCTATAAATAAATCTAGGCCCATACAGGTATCTAACTAATGGGAGATAGTGCACAAAGTGGAATGTATATAACCACTATTCACAGACATTGTGTATAGTAATTATTGAGTAAGATATCTTGGGGAAGTAAGGGTCTTCCCCTAGACCCTTATTTTGAATTCTAAAATATCAAAACAAAATAAAAAACATTAACTACTCTTGCTAGAAGTAAAACTGCAGGTTTACTTTTTCATTTACTGATTACATGACTACTTGAAATATTTAGGACATATTTGAAAGTTGAAAAGGTAAACAGGGATGGCATTTTAACCTGAAAGGAAGTTGTCTTTTTGTGTCTGTTGCAATATGTCAGACACTGGTGTCTAACAGAGGAGTGCACCGTGATAGAAAATGTCCACAGTGTATTCATAGTCATTTGATCTAGGACATAGAAGTAGCCTATATGTTCATGGTAAAATGGACTAAATAACAGATGTTTCATTACTGAAATACCTGAAGCTTTGGGCATTAGAAAAATATAGATAACTTCCTCTAATGACTTTCCTTATCCAGCAAGCTAGGCCCAATTCTGCTTCCACTGAAAGTGTATTCCCTCCACTCAAAGGTATGATCATGCTTATTGGAATAAATGGAAAATTTCATATGAATGTCAATGGACATTGAAATGTAGCCCAGAGTAGTCTCCTTAATGAGCAGCAGAGTATATTGTGTGCCATAGTGTTTCCCACCTTGTCATTGGCCCAGCTTAGTTATTGATATAGTACTGGGAGATATAACAATTCAGGTAAACTTGAACTATTGACTGCCAGAATCCATCTGTTAGCCTAAAGGTTGTCTGTACATGTCCTAAAATGTTACCACATATTGAGCTTGGAAGGAAAAACTGCTAGCTAGTAGTTTTAAATCTGAACTGTCAAACAAGAAAGTTTCTGCAGTAAGTAGCTGTGTAGTTTACTGGCATTTATCAAGACAGTCCATCAGGCTGAGAGTTCACATGTAAATTGTAAAGTAAATCTGACAGTTAAAATATTAATGCATCCGCCTGGTTGTATCTTATGCACTGCAATATGTTTTTAGAAAGCATTCTTGATATCCATTTCAAATCTAGCTGATTTTTCAGGTTGACATCACCTAATCCTAAATCCAATTTGAACTAGCTATTCAGAAATTATTCTATTTCTGTATGGTAAATGTATTTTAGTGAGTGTCATTTGCTTTGCTTGGTAGCTAGTTTTTTATTCATTATTTTCCATGATATCACACTTGCTTCAGTGTGATACATGACTCTCAACACCACAAATATGCTATACCTTTATAACCTGGGTGGGCAAAATTTTTGGCCCGAGGACCACATCCGGGTTGTAAAACTGTATGCAGGGCTGGGTAGGGAAGACTGTGCCTCCCTAAACAGCCTGGTCCCCGCTGCCTATCCACTCCCTCCCACTTCCTGCCCCCCCCGACTGTCCCCCTCAGAACTCTCAACCCATCCAACCCCCCCACTCCTTGTCCCCTGACCACCTCTTCCCGAGACCTCCCTGACCCTAACTGGCCCCTAGGATCCCACTCCCTATCCACCCCTCCCTGCCCCAACCTATATCGACACCTCCGCCTCCTCACAGGCTACCCCAGGACTCTCTTGCCTATCCAACCCACTTGTTCCCTAACTGCCCCCGCAACTGCCCCTTTCTCCCTGTCCCCTGATTGCCCCCCGGGACTCCATGCCCCTTATCTAACCCCCCGGCCCAGTCCCCTTACCATGCCGCTCAGAGCAGCAAGTCTGGCAGCCACGCATCCCTGCTGGGGCCAGACACACTGCCACTCTGCCCTGCAGGAGCACACAGACCTGCCACCCAGAGCGCAGCCCGCATGGCAATGTAGCTGCAGAGGATGTGGAACAGCAGGGGAGGAGCCAGGGACTAGCCTCCCTGGCCAGGAGCTCAGGGGCTAGACAGGACGGTCCCGTGGGCCAGGTGTAGCCCATGGGCCGTAGTTTGCCCACCCCTGCTTTATAACTTCACTCAAATAATTGACTGCATCTTCTGCAAGCATTTGGATTTGCATTGAGACATCACCTTATAGTCTTGCTCTGCAGTTCTGATTCTACACAAAGAATAAGTCTATGGCCTGAGAAATGATATGCAAAGAGGAAGATGGCCAGGAATAAATTGAATACAAATATCCTGCTGTCCCAAGGAAATATCTGCTACTAAATCTCAACAATGGACATGAGGCCTTAAAAACCCCTTAGCGCCTATGGTCCATGACCTAAAACTACAAGGAGGTTAGCACCTTCAGAGGATACAGAGCAACTTCAATTCCTATTGGGCAATTCAATTCCTATGGGCAATGAGGACAGTCAGCACCTCACAGGACAATCTCAGCACCTTGCAGAACTGGGCTCCCCAGGAGGTAGAGGCTGATTTATTGGGTTCCACATGTCCTAGAAAAAAATAGTCTCAGAATTCTCTTTATACTATTAGGAGTCCTTTGTAATAGGCAGGTTTAACGGAGGAAGAATGGAAAAAAAAACCCCATTGTTCTGAAATATACCTTATAAATACCAAATTGTAGGCTATGAGAAGGCACAAAATTGAAGGCATTCCTAGTCTATTGAACAGGAATGTCTTCAGTCTTCATAAACATTAGTATTTTTATTTACTCTCAGATTGGAGGGAAAAAAATAATATAAAAATATAAGATAATAATATACCCTTTTCTATATCCATAATATATCTTGAGCACTGTTTTTAAAAATGTGTTCAATGCCGACACAGGATTCATTCTCCTGTTTGTGAACATAGATATACAAAGATTGTAACCCAGTGGGAATTTGAGAGATGAAAAGACAAAAATAGCATCCTCCAATCATTGATTTCAGTAATTGTATATGACCTTTATTTTCAAGTTTACTTTTTGTTCATTACAAAACTCTGCTTCACTTCATATCCCAATCAGACTGCATTATAAAAAGAATTATCTCCCTCGGTTTTAGAAATAAGCTCCTGCCTCAATCTTGTTATTCTATGTTATTTATCAAACTACTCCATCTGCTCCATAGTGAACCTTTAAAAAAGTTATATGTACAGTACAAAGAGGCAAAAGAAGAGTTTTGTCTTTTTTGCCAACCTTGTTTGAACTTGCACTAAACACTAGATTCTGTAAGGAAGAAATGTACATCTAATATTTGTGAAATATTCACACTACAATACTTCTGGGCAGTATTTTGTCTATAAGAACCTGATACAATGACAAGACTCCGGTTGACATCAATAAGAGCAGGATTAAACCCTTGAAGAATATTGTACTACACATACTTGACTGGGACCCAAGCTCTCAGAACTGAAGAAGATACAGAGAATACCAGATATATCCTCTCATAGGGGACTATAACCTGCATTTCAAAAAGTTTTTTCATCAGATTCTAATCTGGTACTAGGATAATGGTGCTTCCCAGTAAATGTTGCATATAAAAACATCCAGCACTGTTGTACTTCCTGCTTTTGACCATGATGAAGATTCAATAAACCAATGTACTAAAAGAACAGTTATTTTCAGTGCATTTGCAGTCTCTGATTTTTCAGGCTGTGATTTAAACAACACAGACATTTTGTTAGGTTACCAGAGAAAATATCATTTCTCAGTGTTCTAAACACTGAATTAATCTTTCTTGATAATAGGCTGGATCGTAAACACACTGAAGTAAATGATAAAGCTCCCACTGAACTTCATGGTGCAGGACCAGAGCTAAAGCTGTTAAGTTACTTTCTAATATATAAGCAAGAGCATTCATTTTATAAGAATATTATCCCTCTCTATGTGATCCCACAGAACTGGTTGGTTGTTCTACCCTTAAATTCCTTGATTACCCCGAGATCTTTTGAGGCCTATCCCTGGGTTCCTCATCATTGCTCAGCTTTTCCTTGGCATTACCCTCCTTCCCTACCCCACAACGCTGTCCTCTTAGGCAGCACACCTCCCACAGGGTTCCATGAAGGGGAAAGTGGGTAATTTAATGCTCACTGTGTCCAATGGATTTTCAAAGAGTTCAATTGCACTGTAAGTCCTGGGAGAAGAGGAGAGCACTGGCTAGGTTCAGCTCTTTCCCTCCTCACTGAGACCACAGCAGGGACATTGGTACCGCTATTTGAAATTCAATCCTCACCATTTAGAACAGGAGAGAGGAGCTGTTGCTGCCACCAAAAGCTCTTCACTCCCTTCCATACTAAGACCAGTGGGGAGATGTGTTTATTTTCTCCTTTCTCTCCACTGAACTCATTGGTGTAGGCAACATTTCCCTCCTTCCTCATGCCATATGACTGAGAGGAGGGGGAAGTAACTGCTAGAGACAGAGAAGAGCAAGCTGTGCCTGGAAGGGAGTGAGGAGGACCGATCAGCAGAAAATCCAAATATCAGCCAAGAAAACAAAAAGTGTGGCCATATTTGTATTGCTAAAAATGACAAACACTACCAAGGATCCAGGGGATAATACATATTTGCTCTCTCTCTGTCATTGTAATTATCTCTAATTCGCTGCAATTCCTAAAGTAGGTAGTATATACCATTATAAGAACTTAGGTTGTAATAAAATTTCTTCCAGCAAAAATGACATAATACACCTTAAATTACTGTCATAGGATTATCAGATTTCAATAGTATTGCTGCCTACACTAGTCATTCCTCTATTCTTTCTCTGACATGGTAAATTTTGATGACAATGGTCTAATCCCTGAAAAATCTCCCTTTGGTTTCAACATCAGCATTTCTCAATGCTGACCTGTGTTATGTTACACCATTCCACATGGTCAAACAATGACCGAGGACACATTTTTATCTCTAATGCAAATGTCAAGTTATTCGTCTTTCCTAAGGGGAAAAAAAGAATCTCTGTGGCTTCTCTCTTATTCCAATATCAGTTATCCTGTTACTGAGGTCTGTGTGAAAGAACTTGGCTTGGACGCTCTATTAAAATTCACAGGCACCTTTAGATCTGGAGCTGAAGGATTCCCATCAGCCTCATAAAGTGCCCTGAGGAGAACATTTGAAGCTTGCACCATCCTGGATCCCCACCATCACTATTTGTCACAGGTAACTGACCCCATACCAACTGACTGCCTTCTGAAACAAAGTACATTAGAACATTTGGACATTACAGTAAATCTTACTAACAACAGGTTTCTTGATTCTTCTGATTCCACTGTGCCTCTGACTCACCAAGTTACCAATAGACATTTTTTCCTGCTCAGTACAATAACTTATTTTTCTTATGAGACATGCTATACAAAAATATCATGAAGCACTTCACAGCCAGTTATATTCTTTCCAATTCAACTTGAGCTCATCAATGTGGGGAGACAAAGACTTCCTCCCCTCCTCCCCAGGCCAGAGTGCTCAATAACTTGCAGTTGAGAGCACACTTAGCTCTTTCCCATCTCAACATTTATAGGAATATTATTTAACCTTCACCTTTACCTCAGACAGTAAGGATGGTAAGTATCTGTATCCCCAGTGACAAATACTGTAGGGCAATTAATACAGGGAGAAAGAGAGAGCGGAAGCATCTTGTCCAAGCAATCCAATGTTAAATCAAGATATAGAATGCAGGAGTTCCTATTTCTAAGAATACAGAACAGCCTACAGAGATCACAGACCACAACCCTCTCCATGAAAAATCTAATCAAACATATCTTGTAAAAGTCTAGATAGATTAAATGAGAGATGAGGCTTCACCCTTCATTGTCTCCACATGAAGAACTGGCCACCATTTCTTATAAAATAACTGAAGAAAAGGTCCAAGGGAAAACAATGAAAGTTGCTAGATGTCTGTGAAGGTGGATTTATAAGTCGAAGGAGAAGCATAAACTGGCCAAGCAACCTCAGGGGGTCACCTCATAGCCTGAGATCTCACTACAGGTTTCTGCCTCACTTTTCCTCTTCTTCAGCTCAGGATACCTTAAATCAAACTACTAAACTGCTCTTTTCTGGTTCAGCCACACCCTGCCTTGGGACTGGATGTATTAAAATAACAAAAAACCATCAATCCCAAAAATCAAGTTGTCAGATCTTCATCAAGTCCATACTCCCATTGTCAATCCCACCAAGGTCTCCCAGGCCTTCCCTGCCCAGAGCCTTTTCCTTGAAGACTCAGGGATTCCTGCTGGAGCTTACTCACCCTCTAGAAGTCTTTGTGACTCTCTCTCTCCCTGAGTATCCCCCTTCTCTGCAGCTTCCTGCTGCTCCTTATAGGGGAACTGGCTCTTCCATACCCAGTTGGTTCTACTAATTAAATCCCACATCTCATTCCAGGTGTGGGAGGCAGGGTTAATTACATGGGGCCAGATACATCCAGGCCTCTGGCCCTTAAAGGTGCAGGTCACCGCATTACAAGGAATATTTTAAAAGTTTAAGACTATTTTGTTTAAAAAGGAAAAGAGCAAGAGGAAGTGATTGAAAATTGGATAAACAATCACCTGTAAAATTTAAAAATATTGACTATTTTCTATTTTATAGGGGGATACAATTTTATTTCTTGCAAAATATTTTATCAAGGGCTGTTAATTCTCCTTTTTCTACAGGGTGCAATGCAATTCATAATATCCTCCCTATCACACACACTTTCCTTTTTTTTCCTCCCCTTTGTCTTTTGCTACTCTGTAATTTTTCCAAAATTAAGGAAGTTTGAAAAGTTACAGCATCATGGCAAAAGGATAAAATTAAATTAAATTTAAAAAGGAAAATGTGAAAAAACTCTAGACATTATTTAGTCTATTCTATTCAGTGGCTTCAGTAAAGTGTTTTCAATATAACTCCACTATTTGGCAAGAAAAAAATGCGGTCAAAAAATGTTGACCCACTCTAGGTAAAGCATATATGATAAAGAATAGTTTAATTTAACCCAGTTGTGTGATCCTATTTACCTTGGCCCATAATACAGCACAAATCAAAATTTGGACCTTGATCTTACAAAGACTTATACAAGTGATGAAATTTATTCATGTGAGAAAGCCCACCGAAGTTAATAGTGCTACTCACACGTGTAAAGATAAGTACAGTAGACTCTCGATTATCCAGGATGATAGGGAAAAAATTAATCCTGGTTAATAAAATCCTGGATAATCACCATCCATAGGAAATATGGGGCAGGGGCGTTGGTTCACCAGCCACCCTGCGCTGGAAGGAGGGGGTATTGGTTCACTGACTGCCCTGTGCCCTGGTGGGTTTTTTTGTGTGTGCGCTTGGGGCAGCAACAAAGCCAGAGCCAGCCCTGCAAGTTACGTATATTTTTTTTTTGACATCCTGGTTAATCCACTTTCTGGTTAACCCAATCTTGGATAATCGAGAGTCTACTGTGTACACATTTTTCGTGGAATCAGGGCCTTGACTGAGTTTTGCCTAGGGTTTTTGGTTCATAATCTGAAATTCAGCTAAGAATAAAATATGTTTTAATCCAAGTAACCTAAAAAGAGGTCATATGAGCCTCTGAGATCATGGCTTTACTGAAAAATGAATGGAAATTATTCTGGATAGTCACTCTAAAGCATCACATCAGCAGCTGACCTTTTGCAAGGCAGAAAGGATGTAGCATCTAAACACAAGAGGTGTACACAATGCAATATGTACCTTTCTTTTCTCTTACTACAAAACAAAAGACATTCTAGCTGAAACTAGACATTTGCTCCTTGTGTTTAGAAAACCTAACAGCTTCCATATTTTCATTTCTGCTCCTCGCATACAAGTAAACAAGGTCACAGAAGAACAAAATGCGGAGCTCTCATGTTAAATCTGAGAGGTGTGTGTGGTTTTTTTATAAAGCAACAAAAAAATATAAATCAGATTTTTGTTGAAAAATATAGACAATGCTCCCTCTGTTACTGAACCTCGAGAAGAAAATGCAGGTCACTAAAGAAAACTTGAAGGCATGTTGTCATCCAAATATTTGTATTGATGTATGGGAAAGAGGAAGAATCACTGTTGGGTTTTTTGTTTGTTTGCTTGAAGTCTTCTAAAATATTTTCTTGTAGTATCCATTGTACTGAAAATCAGCCTCAAGATTTTGCATGCTGTATTTGCTTTCTCAGTCATCCCCATCTCTTGCATCTAGTTTCACTGGATATCAGTTGAAAACTGGGTTTGATCCTGCGTGGTAACAGTGAATGGTACCCACAGACCCAAACAGGAGAAATGGTCATGAAAAGCTATAAAATCTTGCAGCTAGAGATGTGAGGGTGTTTCAGATGAGACTTTCTCATGCTCCAAATAGCAATTTTTTTCCTAAGAGAACTGTCTTGTTTCCAAAGGAAATTTGCAATGCCACTGAACCACCAGACCATGTGAGGTCTAATATCTAGTATTCATCTTGATTAATTTTGCCTTCTAAGCCACTATGCACAATGTAAGGTGATAATTACAATGGAATTGAATAAATGTAATTTAACAGGATGGATAAATTGTTCTGTATAAAATATTGCACTTTTATTACCACAAATTTAAACAAACCCCATTTGACCTTTGAAACGAGACAATGATTCTTCTTCCTCTCACACCCCTGTGTTAACTTTTTCACCCTTTGGGGTTCCAGCATTGATTCTTCTGCTCAAATTATCAGACAAGAGCTTGTTCTGCCCAATCAGAAACTGGAAGCACCATCAATCTCACAAGGGAGCCTATTTCTCCAGTCCTCTCAATTAACATTGAGACATTTGGGTGCTTCTCCAAAACAAGTTGCTAAATCTCTCGAGGTTTGGCCTGTGCTAGGAGTTGGCATGGCTAGCCAGAAAGTTGCCATCAAAACAAACATTTTAACAAAAATCAGAACATTCTTCACAAACATTGTTCATGAACAATATTTTCCAACCAGCTCCAATAATCTGTAGAAACATGTAAATATTAAGTATGTATGCATGCATGCTCTAACAATAAATACTTGTTCAATACGTTTGCATGCACTACCAATAAACTCTAGTAATTTGTATTTAAAGAGCAGGGAATTGGTATTCACGCTTTCTGACAAATCAAGTGTTCCCCTAGAAATCACAAGGAGGCAAGCTATTACACTGAGGTCAAAAGTCAAGATATGGCAGTAACCTACAAGCTTAATGCCTTAGCCTAGGGGAGGTGGGGTAGGTGTGTGTTTGCGCAGGGGTGTTGCTGCTAATGTAACGGACCAATGTTGAATCCCTTATGTCCATGTTTGGGACACAAACCTCTGGAAGGTGATACAGCCATGCACCATGCACCTGAACCAGAAACAGTAGTTCTCTGGTGATGTTCAAATCTTTATAGACAAATAGTCCTTTGAAAGAATTAAAATTACAGTACATCAAGCAAACATTAATCTTTTTGCATATGATGGTATCTTGATCAGGATTGAAGCCCTACTGTGCTACGCACAATTCCTGACCCAAAAAATTTACACTCTAAGGTCCTGCTGATCCTAAAAGCACAGTCCCATGAGTACAAGAGTTCTCCAATGAGGATCAAATATCAACATCAGGGTCTGAGACAGGAATATCAAGTAGTAAATAGATTTCATCTTTGTGAGAGTGGAATACTTGTATGAAAATTATGTCTTTCAGTTTGACTCTCTCTCCTATCAAGAGTTCTGTATTTATGATCAAATGTCAGATTGACATGACTAAATTGTACTGATTTGCCAATACTATTAGCTTTTCTGATCTGATAAAAGTGATAGCTTCAGAAATATTTTACTTTCCAAAGAAAAAGGAAGATCTAAATGTCCTTCTATCATTATTATTTAACATTGATCATACCCATGAATTCTTCAGTAGTGTTTCACTTGAAGGATTGCATTAGTGATTCACAAAGTACAGAGATGGGACTGAGATGCCATGCCAATAGACAGGGAAATGCAATTTATTTGGTGAAATTCAAACAATGCCAGTAATTGTATTTGTTATTACTCTCATAATTCCAGTCTGTTTTACCTCCTCCCCCCCCCCCCCCCCCGCACCCAAACAGGAATCACTATCACACTAAGATATCTAAGAGCAGGGCTGGCCCTCAACCTTTTGGCACCTGAGGCAAGGAGCTCAAATGATGCCCCCATGTCTCCTCACTTGGGCCAAAACTTGGAAAGGTCTCAATCTGCATTCTTTCTGTTCTACTCCTCTCATGGTACTGCTCTGCTACCTACTCCAATAAAGGAGAACTAACAACTTAAAATGCCTTGTTCAAAAATTTTAAGTAACACTTAACTTTCAAATGCCTGAACAGCAAATGTAACTTTTCTTCTCTGCAGGGCCAGCCCCAGGCACCAGCCCACCAAGCACGTGCTTGGGGTGGCGCCTTCAAAGGGGCAGCAATCTCGGGGCATCGGGGCGGCGCTCAGGTTTTTTTGTTGTTGTTGTTGCTCCAGCAGGGCAGCGCTTGGAGTTTTGGGGGTTTTTGGCTCCAGCAGGGTGGCACTCGGGGTTGGAGTTTTGTTGATGTTGTTGTTGGATTTTTTTGTTTTTGGCTTGGGGCGGCAAAAAACTTAGATCCAGCCCTGCTTGTCTGCATAATAAACAATGGAATTTGTATCTGAATAATCAAAATGGTGCTTTCTGTGCCTTCTTGGTTGCAAAGATTTGGACTGCTTCCTGAAGGTCCACAGTCTGGGACAGTTCATGCTCTATTGAGATAGTTGCAAGGCCAGCCAGTCTCTCCTGTGTCATTTTGGAGCACAGATGTGTTTTTATTAACTTCAGTTTGGAGAAGCTGCGTTCTCCACTGGCAACTGTTAGAAGTGTTAGAAGTATGCACAGAACAACAAAAGCATTTGGAATGAGGGTGGTCATCTTATTTGTGCACATATATTCCAGAACAGCCTTTAGAGTTGATCCTGCTAAAGTGTATCTTGAAAGAGCTTTCAGTTCATTACCTAAATCATTTGCATCAATATCGCACATGTCATCATGTGTCAACACTGTCTATAGTGCCCTGCGTTGCTAGTGTGGGTCTTCTTCAAGTATAGTGAGGAGTTTTGGAATATCATACAACTTCCCAAATATACTGTTGTTTTCCTTGAGCTGCATGAAATGTTCTTCAACTGATTGTATTGCACAATCTAGCACCCAGTTAAAGAATTCAACTTTGAATTGTTGTTTGTGGTCTCTTATGGGATTATCCCATGCCTCGTAATCAAAATGTTGTCTTCTTCTGTGGCTCTTGTATTCTTGTATGGGTGGGAAAATAGCTTCAGTGTGAAGTTCCTCTGCCAACTTCTGTGCACTCTTCAGAACATTTTGAAATCCCTCATTTGACCTGTAAGACTGTAGGTATGACTTTGCTTTGACCAGTTGTTCCATTGCTCCAGAAATATCAAAGTCAATACCTTGGAGTCTCTCTTACAACATTTATTTCAAACAGTATGTCATGCCACAACATTAAGTCATACAGAAATTTGAATGTGTATGTTTGCAGTGATTCCATTCCCTCTGCCACTGTTCTCCCGTGAACAGTTCCTGTCATAGCATTATCCTCCATTTCAACTGTGGCATCATCTATCTTCCCAATTTGGTGTTTGATGGACTTTATCACCTCCACTGGACTTTCCCATCATATGGCACTCAATGGTTTCAATGTCGGAGAGGAGGTTTCCAGATGTTGCTTCGAAATTTGCCATTGATGAGTTGATACAGAGAAAAATACATAGATGCTTTGAATTACATTTAAAAATTCAACAGCCTCACTAGAAGCTGATGCTGCATCACTGACCACCAAGGTCAGTGAATGAGAACTGCAAGGGACAAAAAAAGCTCGAGGTTTTAACTCTCGGATCCGTGTCTGCACTCCTCTGTTCATTCCTTTCATATTGACAAAATTTTCATAGCTCTGACCTTTCATGTCAGCTATTGCGATTCCCATATATTCCAGCTTTTTAAGAAGCACATTTGTCATACAAGCTCCTGTAGTATCGTCAATGCCAATAAATTCTAGAAAATGCTCTCTGACAGTCACCATTGCAGGGACATTTTCACTATGTTCTGTTGTTATTACAAAATGCACCATTAAAGTCATTTGTTCCGTATGATGTCAGGTGTGCAGTCCAGAATAACAGAGTATTATCTTGCTGACTTCAGATCTGCCACAATCTTCTGTTTGACTTTTGTTGTCAGTAACTATATAATCTGATTTTGAATTATTTTTCCAAGGTACTGGTGTGTGTACATTTCTTGGATGGTGACTCTTCTTAGATGCTCCTGGCGTACAGCATCAAACTCAACCATCAGCACCACAATTTTAAGGAAGTTTCCATTGTTTGACACATACAGCTGATCTGAAGTGCCACACAGGGCTAAGTTTTGGGTAGCAAGCATTCTCACAAAGGCAATGAGCCTTTTCAGAACATTTTGCCAGTAAAGAGACTGATGCAATCTTCTCTTGATGCTGATCATCTATGGTGGCCTTTAACATCAGTCTCATCTCAAGCTCTTTCCACCTATGGAATGCCCTCTGGTGATTTGCTGCCTTGTCATGTCATGCCAGATTTCTAGCCAGATTTTTCCAGTCCTTTGTTCCTGTAGAACCCAATGTGTCTGGAGCATTAGACTGGAAGAGTTTGCAACAAAAACAGTATGCAGCATTCTGAGTTTCTGAGTACCTAAGCCATGGCCTCTCCACTTTGCCACCATTGCAGATTTCACACCAGTAATGTGTTGGATGGAAACTTCATGTTCCCCAAAGACAATGAAAATAGAAGTTTTTCACTTGCTGTGGCCCATGCAGTACAAGGAAGTCCCTCAGGCTACTGCTCAAATGGGTCCACAGTCCTGGATCATCTAGATTTGAGGAACTAAACTCAGCAGCAGCTGTTTCTTGTGCCTCCATCACTTTCTTCTCTGATCTACATTTTTCTTCAGGAATCATGGTTACATCCATTTGAGACGGAGATATGGATGCTGCAGTAGCTGCCAGGTCACCTGCACTCTCACTGGAAGATCAGGCATCTCCTGATCATTCACATCCTCACCGGTGCCAGAAGGCTCACTGTGAACATTTGTGTCTATGTATCTCAGGAGAGCTACTTCCTGCTTAGATAGAAAAGCTTCCTTTGCTTGCTTGCTTTCTCTGAATGTTGCCCCAGAGGGACATTTTCTTTCACTCATGACTGCTGTTCTGTGCCAGCTATCTAGTGGCTTTCAACACTCAATTGAAGGGGACAAATAAGCAGGCTGGTAGCAGGGCCTGAGTGAGGGAAGATATCAGCATCTTAAGGGTCTAACTGGCTCCTACTACTTCAGCTGACTGCCTGTTCTCCTCAAGTGGGTTCAGGGGAGCAGCAGGAAACAGGAAGCTCCCTGAGAAGCTGGTGTTAATCAGTCCAAGCTCCTGGGGGTGCTAGAGACGTACATAAGAGGCTCCTCCTCCCTGCAGCTCCTGCTGCTTTCTGTTATTCCCTCTCACCTTTTCTCCTGCCTGCCTGTTATGTCTCTTGTGCCCTCTTTCCTCCAGCCCAGCACTCCACCTTCTCTGTGCATCTAGAGCAGAGAGAATACATATGCACCAGAAGCAGACACCATTTTCTATACTTTGAGTCCTAGTGGGCCCCGTCCTCCCCACACACACAGTGTGGCACCTGAGGCAGCCGCCTCAGTTTGCCTCATGGTAAGGCCAACCCTGTCTAAGAGTGTGTCTACTCTCCAGTTGGGAAGTGAGACTGCAGCATTTGTAGATATGTTATCTTGAGAAACAACAGCAATAAAACGAAGGCAGAGAAAGTGGCAGCATCTCAAGTATGCACTAGGGGTCCTGGTAACTTGTTACTTTTGATAATTTTTATCCAGCAAAAATGGAAAGTAGATCAGGTATATCCACACATGCTGCAGTCACACCTTCCTCTTGCAGTGTAGACATATCCTAACTCTCTGCTGCTCCTCCGTAATGCACTAAAGACACACACACACTATGATGCACTTATGGTAGGTTTTTAAAAGGCATTTAGTACTGTCAGAAAAGCATGAAATACTAGACTATCAGACCAGCCTGTTGACACGTAAGGAGCTTGTTTCAAAGTCGTGGAAATCATGTATGCTTAGCCCTGGCAGGGGTGGGCAGAATTTAAAGCACATCACCCAAGAAGCTGTCATTCACCTCCTTCCCCTTCTCCTAGTATAGGTATACGCAGAGAGCAGAATAAATGACTTCAAAGGAAAGGACACGAGATACAATAACGTAGTGCTATTAGGGGAGAGAATTCAATGAAAATCTTTGCAGATTTAAAAAAAAACTCACAAGAAAGTACTGGGACCTTCCGGAACACTTGTAAAAGTAGAAGAGTTAGATACTAGTCTGGGTACTTACAGAAGTATGATTTGGTTGCTCATAAACCAAACCTAAAAGTCTCACAGACAGAAACAAAGAAAGAATCATAATTGACTTTAAAAAGACATTACATGCTATGGCAGATTCTCAGCAGGTATAAATTGGTATTGCTGCACAGAAGTCAATTGTCCCAGTTTACATGTAGTCCTTAGCGTTCAACAGAGCTGGGATAATAGTGGGAGGCAGCATTCAAAAAAAATCTGAGAATCCTGAAAATCAGATGGATTTGGCATTAGCACCCTCCCCACTTCCTTTCAACCTCTCTCCTTTCGCAGAGTTCTGTTCATGTGACTGTTCATGTGAAATGAATTTCAGACCTTTGGTTCAGATTCATTTAAATAAAAGACAAAAATGCACTAAAAACACAAAATGAAAGTTTCTAGGTGCAAGCTGCAGGAGTTTATGAGAATTTGGTCACCTGGTATTGTTCTGTTTACCTTTTGTTTAGCCCTTTCACACAGCTTGCATGATGAATTCCAAATACAGTATCTAATATTCACTACATACAAATGATGAAACACACCATACGCTGAAATCTGATCATATAACTTATTCCTTATACAGCTCTGAATAATGAACAGATTCTTCAACAAATGCCTGGACAATTTGCAAAACAACAATGGACTCAGTTCACTGAATCAGCTATTCTCTATGAATGATTTCATCAGCTCTAGAACCTACACTGGTATCATAGCTGTGCTCTTAAAGGAGTGCAACAGACAATCAGAGAAAGGAACTGAAAAGTTGCAAAGATAGCCACCATTTGGAATTTTAATCATCGCTTTAATGCTAACTTCTAATTTGTTTTGATTGTCTATTCTGATTGCAACCTTCTAAAGGTGAATGCTGTCTTGTAAACAGCTGATCATGCTGTTGGCATCTAACAAATATTAATACATTTTAAATCTATGCAGTTTAAGAGCACATCTAAACTCATCCATGCATTTTAACAACAAGATATATCTCTATAGCTGGTTGAAAATTTTCCAAAGTAACATTTTTTTCTGTCAGAAAAAACTGATTTGTCAAAACAAATACTTTATGCAGGAATCTGTCAATTTTGTTTCAACCTTACTGGGACAGAGCATTTTAAATTTTCATTTCAAAACACCTTTTCATTTCAAAGTTAATTTTATATTGTTATAAATTATAATATGAAATATAAAAGTATTTTGATTTTATCAAAATGGAATGTTCCAACTGACTCAGAACACGTTTTTCTTCAAACATTTCATTTTGTTGAAAATCTTGATTTTTTTTTGTTTTGATTCAGAATGAAAATATATAATAATAAAATATCAGACTTCCCCCAGAATGGAAATTCCAAGTTTTGACCAGCACTAATACCTATAAGTTTAATTTTAGAAGTTTATAGAAAAATGTAAAGCTACTGCTAAATGGAAAACTTGAAAAAGTAAAACCGGCACCACATTTTATATTATGAAGAAAGACTAAGATTATTGCTTCTTGTGACACTGTCATTATTTCTCAAGTTTCTGTTTGCCAAGAATGTGTTTTTTATGAAAGACTCTTCTATAATGAAAACCTTCAGGGCAGGGCTCACAAAAAATGAGGCCACCTTGTTTTTGTACAGATGAGGATTTGTATATACGAGTTCTGTTTACCATGAAAACAACAGTATCACAAGCACGTAATTCTAATAATATTTACTGGAATGTCTATGATTATCAGAAATTAATTATCACTAGAATCCATTTCTCAAACCCAACAGATAAATAGGAATTTGAAATGTCATTTATCTGGAAACATCTGAAAAATGGAAATTTTCTCTCGCGATTTGAGTGGCATTGAAATTGCTTGCTCTGCTCATCTGATTGTAGCAATGACTCTGGCATTCCTTATACAAGATACACTACTTAATGAGATAAAATGCATGAAGATGCAGTGCGATTAATGTAACCCTTTCCCACGACCCCCCAAAACCCACCTCCAACTAAAACTAAGAAAGGGCATATCAGATAAGCAGTTTTGAGAGATTGCCAGTATTCAGGACCCCCTCAGTGTCAGGACATTATGAGTTTGCTTTTGAGAAATATCTACCACAGTGAACTGTGAAGATAATGACATCAAAAAATGATCTGCACCTCAAAAGTAAAGATAATTATTCAAGATGAATTTTTGATGCCCTCTCCACTCGCCAATTAGTTTGCTAGTCACCAAAGAGCATATATGGCAAGGGTATTTGAGCAGAGCATTGAAAAAATAACAGGAGAAAGGGAGATGAAAGGGGGCCCAATCCTCTACTAATTTACCCCATTTTATGGGGTTATTCCATGGAAACCAGAAGAGCTACACTGACTTTAAACCAGTGTAACAGAGAGGAGAATCAGGCCTTTGCTCTTTATAGCTGTTGTTGTGATTTTATTGCTTACTAAAACAGTAGGGTCACATCCTCAGCTGTTATAAATTGGTGTAGCACCATTAAAGTGAATTTGAGCAATAACAAGGCCCAGTGCCAGACTGGGCACTAGCATACCTTAGAATGTCCTCTTACATTGGCTGTCCATGGCCCACTCTGACAGCTGGGAATCAACTAGACATGGGTATAGCCCAGTCTTGTCTTATTTTACCCAGCCATGCCCTCTACACCACAAAGCGGTGTGGCATAGGAGCTAGCAAATCTCAACTGGCTGGAATTTGAGCATGCTGAGTATTGTCCAGTTGGTGCAATGTAGCCCCAATGCTCTGGAGATTTGAACTATATTTCCAAGCAATTCATGTTTGCCTGAGGGGAGGGAGGGAAATAAACTGAGATCATTTGTCCTGATTTTCCCCTCTCCCTCTTGCATGATAGGGTCTTTGAATTTTAGTTATGCAAGCTGGCTAAGAGAGGCTTGGTCTTTTGACTCAGAGCCAGGTTAAAAGATCTTTTTAACGAGTGCCAGCATTTAGTATAGTCGAAAAAATACACAGCAGAACCTTGTATCTTGTCAGTCTCAAAATCCTACTAAACCTCCTAGGATTATCTTTTTCTGCGCCATAAATTTGTTTGCACCCACTCTAACCCATCACCACTCTAACCCATCACCCTCTGATCCTGTGTTGTTTTCTAAGATGGTAGATAGATAGATTTGGTTACTATTTTTTTAAAATGAAGCTACTACTCTGTGCCGTGGATTATGAGCTATTTTCCCATAGCTGCATAAACCACAGCTCCTTCTGTCTGAGAAGCTATTGGGACAGCTGGTATCTAACTGAGAGATGTTTATTTTAGACTTTGCTTTCAAGCAGATAAGCACAGTGCACCAAAGGGAGCTCATAAAGAGATATGGCAAAGACCTCTCTCCAACAAGTCTAAAGAAAGTCTAAGATTTAACCCATATCTCAGTGCTGAAAAACAAACAAATCAGCTGAGTTGGATTTAGCTTAGTCTGAGTTAAAATGGTTTTTTGCAATGCCATCAAGCATTAATATTGACATTTCATGGCATTTAAGCTGCTATGTACACTCAATATGCTAGACATAGACCAGACAATTTGCCATCAATGCAAACAGCTGGCTCCTCATTTGTGAGGCTGAGCCAGGATGGAGTGGTCATTAGCATCTTATGGCCCCATAAAGATTACTGAGAAAGGATTTTAATGCTAAGACAGTCCAGAGTACACCTCGTACACTCTGGATTTGCAGCATCAGCCATCTGTGGATAGAATGAATCAATACTGCTTTAAATTATATCTTCATATTAACCACAGAAGTATCTGTGCTCAGTCTTATGACTTTGGCCGCACTGGTCCCGAAAAATGCTTACGAGTCTTCGTAGTGATGACAAGGCCCTACAAAGAAAAGGTGAGCTAGTCACTTAAAGTGATTTCAGTGGAGGTACTCTAAATTTTCCACAGATGTAACTGAGCAGGATTAGAGGACACTTGTAGCCAGTCTACGCTACATTTTCTACTAATGCAACTATGCTTGTGCTAAAACACACACTTGTCTCTAATGCAGATGCATCCTAAAATAGTCTTATGGTTAGAGCAGAACTGGACAAACTACAGCCCGCAGGACCGTCCTGCCTGGCCCCTGAGCTCCTGGCCGGGGAGGCTCACCCCCGGCCCCTCCCTGCTGTTCTACCTCCCGTGCAGCCATGCCCCCGTGCGGGCAGCACTCTGGGCAGTGGGGTTGTGTGCTCCTGCGGGGCAGAACGACAGCGTTTCTGACTCTGGCCAGGCCTCATGGCTGCCACACATGCTGCTCTGAGTGGCATGGTAAGAGGACTAGGGCCAAGACTAGGGGATTGAATAAGGGGCAGGGTGTCTCAAGAGGCAGTCAGGGGACAGGGGGCGATGGGGCGGGTGGTCAGGAAATGGTGGGGGGTTGGATAGGCAAGGGAGGCGGGATGTTAATAAGGGTCGGGGCACTCTGAACAGGGAGCAGGGGGGTTGGATAGGGGGCGGGGTACCGGATGGACGGTTATGGGTGGGGAGTCTCGGGAAGGGGCGGTTAGGAGACAAGGAGCAGGGCGGGTTGGATAGGTTGGGAGTTCTGATGGGGACAGTCTGTGGGCGGGAAGTGGGAAGAGTGAATGGGAGTGGAGCCAGGCTGTTTGGGGAGGCACAGCCTTTCCTACCTGGCCCTCCATACAGTTTTGCAACCAGGATATGGTCCTCTGGCCAAAAAGTTTTCCCACCCCGGGACTGTCATTTCACCATCCAGGTCCTGCAGTTCAGCAATAAAGCCAGGGTTTCCCAGATTTAGAAATGTGGGGGTGTATTACATTCCCTTAAGCAAAAACATGATATTGTTGATGTGTTTATTATCTGACTTCCTGCCAAAGAGGAAAAGCATATTAACAATTTCAAAGAGCAGTCATTGGAGCCAACTTGCCTTGGTTATGTTTATTTCCAGAGAGGAGCTGGGACAAAGGGTGATCTAAAGCAGTGACATGTCCTGCTCACTGCTGGGTAGCTAAACCAGACTAAAGTAACAAACTCTTTTGGTTTGTAATCAGGTTACAAAAATAAAGTGCAGCAAACAGAAACAAAAATCTTTTTTTTTTTGTAAGTAATTCATGTGCTTTGTCAGGCCTTAATTAGACCACATGGTAAGAGACATTTAGAGATGGTTTCTTATAGAGACTTTTCCAGACATGCTGGGCCCTTAATATCTCCACTTCCCTACACCTTGTTCAATAAGCCTTATAGCAATAATTACATAGGCAGGTGACATTAAAGGGAAATTCAGTAGGAACCTTATCAAAAGACAATAGTTGGGAATTGGCCTCCTTACTATAATATCTTCAGCCCAGATCCTCCCATGTACTTAAGTCAAATACATCAAATCAATTTTTGAGGATCTGGATGTTCCTGCCTTTCTAATTTGACCTCAGTGAAAAGGGCTACTATAAGATCTGTATGTCTAGTGTTATCCAAAGGCTGGGTAAACTTGCCATTATTGAAAAGTGCAATGGGCTCTACAGAAATTAATCAGAGAATTAGACCCTTTTTATATGATTAATTGGCCTGCTATGTAGAACTCTGTTGCTGTATCAGTTGCTAAAATTCCTGTTCCCACTGATGTCATTATCAAAGTTCACATTGAGATCAGGATTGTGGCCATATTTCTCCATGATGATTTAGAAAGCCTACCGAAAGCTTATTCTCTACTCAGTTTTGAAGGAGCTTTTCATAAGAGGTTGGAAAGTCCTCTAGTTATTTCCATTTGCACCCTGCTCTGGAATCCTTTTCACAGGCAATGCTGCTCCTGAAAACATGCAGCCGAACATGAAATCTGACTGAACATTTTGCCTATGTTAACTGGATGTTCATAGAAGGACATTAGAAGGACAATTGCTACTGAGGCTAATTCTTGCTGCTATTCTCAATATGGAATGTTATGTGAGAACACTGGTACTGGGAAAGCCATTTCAGTAATTTGTCTCTATTTAGCAAGAGATTGCTGCACTTCTGATAACCAAATGGGTTTCTTGCACTAACTATAGAAGAAATAGCTATAAAGGTAAGGTGCCAATTTTTTTCTTAATGACACATGTGCAGCCATAGAGCATCTAAAGAGATTCTATACCATTTCCTATGGTGCTTCTATAAAAATGTTCTTTAAAATTATATCTCAAGGCTTGGAACTCTTCATCACAGTAAGAATTTTTCCTGGGTCAACTTCATAAATCACCGGGTGTATTAGGCCAGTGGTCTGATCCCACAGTCAAATCCTGTGTTTCTTTATTACAGGTCAATGCATTGCTTAGGAAGTAATGCACTAGTGAATACATGCATGTGTTCTAAAACAGTTTAAGACCAAAGTTTTCCAATTTAGGTGGCTAGAGTTGGGCATCTAAATCCAGGGGGTCTGGGTATCTCAGTAAAAGGGAGACTAATTTTCACAGGTACTAGTACTTCTTAGCATTGCACGTCCCATGAACATCAGTGACAAAATGAGTGTTTAGCACCTCTCCTTGTTACAGGGGCACCTAAATATAGATTTAGATGACAAACTTTACATACCTTAACCTTAAATCTCTCAGTACCTTACACATGAGATCATCCTTCTTCTCTAGATATGAAACGTCAGCTATACATAGTACAGATATTCTCTGAGAAAGCTCCTGATGACAAGAAGTGTCTCAACAAACACCTGTGGGCAAGCCACATCACCAGAACAACAAGCATGTCTATTTGTACCCAATTGATAGAGAACCAACAGTCCTTTTAGTCTTTATTATTTATCTCCTTTGATCTTCTCTCCTTGAACTTCATGTCACTTCCTTTTACAAGTTCTCCAGCTCTTTGGCAAGGCTATATATATCAACACCACCTGGCAGCATGCAAGCAAATATTACTACATGGTTCCTTAAAGACAAGTCTGAAGTGCTATCCATGATCCACTGATATTATTTCCAGCAGAGTATTTCTGAAGATTTTCACTTAGACTCCATTGCTTGTATTTCCTCTCTGCAGCAGAGAAATAATTCTCTCCAATTGATTTCTAAGGTCAGGAAATGTACATCTCATTTTTTAAGAATGCAAATACGTCAAGCTCAAGTTACATCTTACTGCTAGCTGCTCAATATGCCAAGCCACCATTCTGCTTCCAATAAGTATGTTGCAATATGATACAAGCCTAAAATACTGATCCCTATAAAATGCTTTTAATACTGCATTTTGTATATGAAAATCACTGTGGGTGATGTTTTGTATCTTATCATGAAGGACTTTGTCAGATGTATGGGGTAAAATATTTAACAAACTAACTGCTTTACAATAACCCTTATTTACTATACCCACAAGTAGTGGGTGCTTCCTGTGTTCCAGTTGTACACTTAGGGACCATCAATATTATGAGTTGGAACATTTATACATACTTTTGATATCACATGCAAGTCTTTCACAACAGATAAAAATTAATGTAAAATCTCTGTATCATCTAATCCTTGGTACTGAAAGAATATTAACACCACAGTCCAAACCTTAATGGGAAGCTCAGCTAGCTTAGTTCTGCGTAGTCACTTAGTTGGTTTCGTTTAGGTATAAACTGATTCCAACATACCCTGTCTATAGTAATGTGCATTGACTAATTAATGAAATTCAGCATTACATTAGTTAAGACATCACAAATGGGGACAGTCAAAATTCAGACTTGTCAGTTTGAGATGAGATGTGACATTTGAAATGTCTTTGCATTCTTGTTCAGAATAAAACCAAATATTTTTGAAATTTCTCATGAAGCAGAAATTCCAAAATATGTTTTGACAAAAACTTTCCAGCCAGCTCTAGTCATGACTGTTCATGTGAAGAAAACCTGGTCCTACCTCCCTATATTCCCAACAGAACCTTATATAAAACTATCTAGAACAGAGTGTGATAGCCAGTACTTGGTTCAGATGTAGACTTCCAACTCATAACACATCAGAAATATGTGCCTATAGTGCAATAAAAAACGTGCAGCACTGTCTCAGAGCCCAGGTCAGTTGAATCAAGCTTGCGTGGCTCAGATAGCAGGGCTATAAAATTGCAAGGTAAACATTCGGGCTCAGCTCCCCCCCACTTCCTGACCCTTTGTGAGGTGTCACGGCCCAGGCTCCAGCCCACACGTCTACCCACCAATGTAATGGACCCACAGCCCAAGCCCCAGGAGACTGATTCAGCTGTCCCAGGCAAGCCACAGGCCCTTTTATTGCAATGCAGGCAAACCCACAGAGCTGAATTCTGGGCTGTGTGTTCTTAATGAGCCCTTGGAGCTGCAGCAGGCTTGTTTCTGTGATGTGCAAAAGTTCAAGTTTGTTGACATTCTGGGCATGGCACCTTTCTCTTCCGGGTGGGCCATTTTGTGTGAGCTCGCATGTGGGGCCCAATCCAGTGAGCAACCTCTGAATATGCCTATTTGATTGGGCTCTTGAGGCAAATTAGACAGAAGAACGACTATCTTCTGAGACACGCATCACAATGAGACTTAGGCATATGGATGCCTACAGTGAGGCTGCCGTGTGCACACTCAGAGGCAGAAAGATTGGCACCTAGGGAAATTTATTGCAAAAAGTGAGGCACTGAGTGAAATTAGGCATGTACAATGTTTGGGGACAGCTGAGTAGGGGGGTTGTGAATCCCTGCTGGACCAGATTCCAGCATTTAGGAACTTCAAGTGGTGGCTAGGCACCTAAGTCCCTTTGTGAATCTAGGTCTTAGTCATTTTTGATAATTTTACCTTAATTACTCTAACACTGCAATACAAATCTATGATTGTTTCCCTATTAATGGGCACATTTATAGCCAAAACCAGATATCTTTGTGTACTTTCTATGTTTTTGCTAAAGAACCAACACCCACCAAAAATACTTTAGATTTTCTATTTAAGAGAGGACTAACTGATCGGTTGGTACCGCTCTGGTCAGAGGAAAGACATGCTATAATTCGCAAAATGCTTGCCCTGCCACAAATAGAATTCAGAGAGGCATCTACAGCAATTTTTAATTGTTAACTAGCAGGATGTTATCAAAGCTTGAGTGGGGAAGAAGCTAGTCAGGGAATTATGAAGGTAGTCAAAAGGAAGAAGCTACATATATAAGGTCTAATCCAAAGCCAGTGAAGTTAGTGGAAAGACTCCCATTGACTCCAGTCATGATTGGATTGCACCCATTGACATGATACAAAAATGTGGAGTCCTTGTGGTTTGGGCTCTCTTATTTTTTATATTCATGGAATGGTGTCCAGACCACATTGCAGCTGGAGATCTGCTTGCCCTGCCCATAGTGGCCCTGATCCAGCAAAGCACTTAAACATATCCTTAACTGTAAGTATGTAGTTAGTCCCATTAAAATTATGTGCCTAAGAGCTTTGCTGAATAAGGCAACTGGATGTAGTAGCTTCAAAGTATCCCAAATTCTCTGTAATTAATAAGTATATAGAGAAGTTGTCCGTTTCTACATGCAAGTGATAATGGCTTCCATTTCAAAATAAATCCCTGTTGAAGGCCACTGGAAATACGTTTTAGTTCATATTTCAAATTAATGTAAGTAAAAGATTAATGAATTCTTGTATCCTTGACACTTTTCTAAAGCATTTAAATAAAATCTTATCCAAACATTCAATATTTCACATACAAGACAAATATAGATTTGTAAGAACATGATATCTAGAAAAAACAGCTACATCAAAATAGGCTAACCCTTTAATAGCTTAAATTAAACATAACCCAATTGTAGGTAACCTTTTCCCACTCCTACATTTTATTAAAATCCTTCCTGTGTGGGATTATGACCCTTAATGGCCAAATTAGTGTTAATTATTTATTTTGACCACTGGGGCTTTTTCCCTAGAAATAAAAATTAAAAATAAAATTATGTATGGCTTAATTATTGTTCCTAATTCAGCCACTTTTCCCCCTATGTGAAATGTTTTAGATCAAATGCAATTTATCAACTGATACAATTGGGTTTTGCAATCCAAATAGTAATACAGATACACTTTTAACTACAATTTGATTCTGCCCATGGTGAATAATGAAATTATCTTTAAAACAAATTCTATCTCCTTCTGAATGGTGGATATGCAAGGAATTTTCATCTGTTTCCTTTTTAAATTTATTTTTGTGTGTATCTAAAAAGAAGAAAGAGTACTGAGATATTGGTGGCAAGTTTAGGAACTGGATCTCTCCAAGAATTATTGTGTTTCTGCAGTCCCAGGGGAAAAATCATTATCTAGTCCACATGTTACAAACCATATGGACATTTCTGAGGCCACCTGGACTTCTTGAGATTTAAAGCATTAAAACTCTCTCAAGGAGGAGATATAACTTATTCAAAGGCATACTCAAGATGGTATCTAAACATTTCTAGCACTGTAGGGAAAGAAAATAAATGACGGCTTAAAAAGAATGAAGATACCCTGGAAGGAGAAAAATAAAGGACAGTTTCAAGCAGGAATATGTTAGTAAGTTGCTGTAACACTGACATGTAATCAATGATGACTTTATTCCATACAAACCTTAGAGAAAGGTACATGGAAAAATAGTAGAAAATAGTATTGTTGATTTCTTATCTTGAAGGGAAAAGGCCTAAGGTGAGGACTATTTGCAATGCTTTGTGACTGAATAATCAAAACAATGAGCTAAATTTATCTCTGCTGTTACTCAACTGAAGTCATTGGTGTTACACCTAGAATATAATTAGCCCATTATTTCTGAAGCTTTCCACTACCAATTAATATTATAGAGGTGTCGGCCTGAATTAGAACAACTGAGATTTTAAAAATTTACAGTAAATCAATAGAAAACCAACCAGGGTTCTGAGAAGTCTTTAAGATTCTAGCAATTCTTCTCACATCTTTCTTGTTTTTTTAAACTTTGCGCCATTACATTTAGTAATAGTACCTCGTATCTGCTAGCTCCCATGATCTGGCTGTTAGTCTATATTTTATAGATCTCCGCATGGTAATATCTGAGCTACTCTCAAGTAATAAAAAAAGTAGTAGTCAGAAAACTTACCGAAAAACCCACCCACATCACCCTTTCCAGCTTGTAGGAGTAGCACTTTGAATACAAAGGAAATTTTGTATTTATGTTTAAGTGGCTGAACATGATAACTTACATGTCTGCAACAAGGTATTGTAGGAACATTAAGTCAAAGCAGTGCATTTTGCATTTAGTTCTGAATGCCACAAGATTGATGTTAATGTTATTTCTGTGGATAAGAGCACCACAATCTAAGTCTCCCCCCTCCCCATTAAAGTTTTGTCTTCAGCGCTCAGAGCATTATTGTTCCACTCTTCATAGGGTCCAGTGAAGCTCAGCGATCAAGGGAGGTCAAGGTCACAGAGGGAGAGATGCTTTCTCAGGTAGCTAGGGCCAATCCAATAGAAAGTTTTAAATATTAGGATAAAAAATTTGAATTGGACTCTGTCATTAATAGGGAACCAGTGCATGAAATGGAGCACGAGTGTGATGTGGCTGCAGATACCCATATTGCTAAACTGAATGGCTGCTGCATTCTCTAGTAGTTGGAGCTATTTGGAATCCTATATGTTTGCTTTGTTTGTTTGTTTGCTTGTTTTTTATTATGAAATTTCTGTGAATTTGGTGTTCATAAAATGAATGACCTAATAGTATTGGCTAAATCCTATAGTTCTTTGGGCAAACTTCCTTTCACCATCATCCTTCTCTGCAAATGAACTGCTATTGTGGTGTTGTGCCTTTCTTGAATTCTTGCCGTGAGTATCAGTTTATGGAGTAATTTTGTGGTGAGACCAAAATCGACATCTTTAAACTGATTAGGAAGAGGCAAATAAGAGGGAGGTAGAACATGGTGAGGGGGAATACCGTAAATATGGTCAGAGCATTTCCAAGGTCAGAAAAGGGTAGGAGAGAGAAATGACTAGGAAAAGAAATAAATTAAAAAAAAAGGACAAAGTGGAGCAGGACACAGTAGGACCAGAAAGAAAAAAAAGAGGGGTATATATTTTCTCTTATGTCCCTGGAAATCACTTCAGACTATACTGTGCATTTGTCACCTTCATGAGACACTCAGGCTCTGCCAGACCGAAGAGAAATAGTCCCACTTCAGTGTCTGGATCTATGGGTTGCACAAATGAACAATGGTATGAAGTGTTAATGCCTTGTTGGGAGGAGGGGAGGTAAGGGAAAGAAAAGGCTAGGCTTCAGTATGTACATGATCCTGACCAAAAAGGAGGGTATAAACATGCTAGTGAATTTATTCTCCTGTGCAGTGCTAGACACTGAAGTTTCAATCACTGAGTGCTACACATTGGGGATATAATACGATCTCATTTATTCTCTCCCCTGTGCATCCACAAAGATGTGAAAGACTGTGGCTAGTCTGATGTGGATGTTCTCACAGATATAGCCATTGAGGGATATCACAACTAGTGTTCTGTGCTTATGCATCTTAAAGATATGTGGTCAGATCCCGTGGTAGTGTAAATTGGCATTCCTCCATTGATGTCCACAGAACAATGCCAATACAGTAGCTGACGATCCAGAACACATTTTCTCAGTTTTGAGTCAGGCTGCCTACCTTGTAGGCCACCCCCATTTGCATCTTAAATTGTGCATTCCTAGAGGTATTGTTTACAAAAAAGAATGACTAATGAGTAGGTATGCAAGTTTTGAAGGGGAGAAGACAGTGTGGAGTTTGCATGGACTGAAGAAAATGGCTTCTCCCAAAGAAGACTGCCTAATATTCATGCATATTTGGAGTTAGACTGAACATGAGTCAGGTGAAACTGTCATTCCAAATGAATGCTTGTTTTATTAACCAACTACCTGCCCATAAAGTATGTTACAGTCTTGATGAAATCTGAGTGGTGGATGTTATCCATATTATTAGTCTAGGTGAATTCATTTCTTCTCATCTTAATTTTGTATAGTCTTTTTTAAATGAAAGAATCAGATTTCTGTGGTGGTTAGCTAGGGCAGTCATTGGTGAGTGACTTAAAAAGAAACTGAACTCTAACCTCAGGAAAAGCAGAGCCAGGATTATTAGGGTTAAGTACAAAGTCACAGTCACAAAGGGAATTGTGATTTCCCTTGCCAAATAAAAGCTCAATTGCCTAATGAATAAGAAAGCTTTCAAAATGGACTTAGCAGGGTAATATATTTACATTGTTATTTTGGTTCATTCACTTCAATATTGTACTCTGAAAATCAGGAAGGAACTTCTTTCCCCATAAAGGGAAAGAATCACTTTTTTTTTTTTTTCAGGAAACCCTTTTAAAGAATTGCTGATGCTTGAGAGAAAAAACTGTTAAGCATATTCTTTAGAGAAGCAATTCTGCAGATGTAATGTATTTTCAGTATATATTGTCCCACAGTATTTTTATAATTAGGACATTTGCATGAAAATAGAATTTGTACTTTTAGGGGTTCATCTTCTCATTGCTTTTTTGTTCCTGCACTTGAAGATATCATAATTCTCAGGAGACCTTTTCTATTGTTTTCATGCAGCCAGGAAGTTTTTCTTCCTCTTCACAACTAATATTTGTCTGTGCCTTTAAAAATAAATCAACACTGGACAAAAAGCAAGCCTGGAACACCACTCATTCACATCTAGGGATAGAGAGTTATTTTTGTGAAATCATTTAGTACATCTTCACTCATTTATCCCATCTGATAAATGTAAGGGGTATATTTCTGAAATCACTGCAATTAAAAAATATAAGAAAACCATCTAATGAAGGTCTTGGAATGTCACACTAATTCAGTGTCACAGAAAACTGGGACATACAGTGGAACCTAACGAATTTTCAGTCCACTAATCCCATACATCTTGGGGGTAAAAAATGATGATTTACTTTTGCCTCTGGCAAAAAATGTAATAGTTCCAGTGATTAAGTTTAAAATTTTAATAATTTAATAGAGTTTCGCAGTAAGATGCCATGCTACGAAGAACGTATTACTTTTCCAGTTACATCTACTAAAAGTACACTATGAATTATTTAAACTGATACTTGTCAGAATAAATGAACTACATGTTGTGATACAGTATCCTTGTTTTAATTTTGTTTTTTGCTCACCCAGTACAGCAATTCAAACAAGTTCAGTGAGCTAGTTTCCCAGCCATCAGAATCAACTACAATTGGAATGCTGTAGCAATGTTGCTACTATGAGATTGCTTTAAAAATAATCATCTAACTTTATACTAAGCAAAACAAATACTGGTGGTTTCAGGTGTTTCTTGTTTACCTGTTGAAATTAACTCTATACAGTAGGAACTGGAAATTATTCCAGTGTGATAGTATTGTGGTTACAGAGAGAACTGTGTCTTAGAGCCTTGAATGTACCACTTAGGTGACAGGTCTGGCTTTCTGCATCTTACTGGGGAAGGAGCCATGTGATCTAACATTCCTAGTCTAGATTGCTGTATGAAAGCCCCCTGTCACTGACCGTGTTAATCCAATGGTCCCAATATGTTCAGTTCATGTAACCCTTTCACTCCAGGGACCTGTGACCAGCAAATTGATTAAAGTGACTTACAAATGCTTCAAAACCAAGAAAAGCACTGCAGTTAGGAAAATGGGTTACCCCCACAAAGAGTCCTATAGGCATATGTCCTTACCTAGTTTAACCTCTTATCCATCACTCAGGTGCATTCAGCTTATTCCCATCTCTTAGCTGGGAGAGCCAGTCTGCTTGCTGCAGCCCATGTATCTGTCTCCATGAGTCTCAGTGAGTTTAGCGATCAGCATCGGTCTGCTGACAACCCACTCACCCTCTTCCTTACTGAGGCCAGCATCTTTAAAGTTTAGGATCATGGATGTAGTTTGGGAGGGGGCCAGGAGGAGCATTGACCACCCAAATTGCACGTGTTGGATAGGCACGGAATTTTCCCTCTCCTCCCCATGTGTGGCCCCATTGGCCTGATTGGAGCTCCCCAAATATAGAAGTCAAACTATGCCTATGTTTAGGTTCTCTTTTTAACTTAGGTTTTGGCATGGGAAAAGTAAAGCATTCTAGCCTTGATGGAGCTAGGTTGCTACTTCTCAGTGGATGGCTCAGTCATTCTTATCTTAACTCCTTTTGAAGCTGTTGACACCAGGTATCTTAAATTTGCTATTATTTGTTTCTTGGTGGTTTCTCCCTTAAGTAATAATCATAAACACACAGACAGAGCCATGCACAATATTAATAAAAAATAATGCAGATATTTCCCAGTTCATCACAGATACATCAGACCCTCGCTATAGCCCAGGATTCAGGATCCATGCACAGTCCCGCACTAATGCGGGGACCACATTAACATGGGGGATGCATTGCAATGGATCCAAACTTAAATATTTACATTTGGGATCCATGGCAACGACTGCGCTGTACGCGAGCCTGCTTCGCTATAGCGTGGGTTATAGCGAGGGTCCAGTGTATTTCACATTAGCCACTGAAAAATAAACTGTGGGTTTTAAATGGATATTGTTGAATTCTCAGACAGACTGAAACCCTGACCCCACTGACGTCAACAGCTTTGCCATTTACTTCAGTGGGTGCAGGATAGTCTTCCAGGTGTTCATACAAATACATTGTTGTAAATGATGCTTTGCTCCAATGGCCTCACCACTTAACAGGACACAAAACAAAATAAATGGGAGCTCCTAATAGAGAAATACCACTGAATATTTTAAGAAAATTGTCCTACAACTGATCCATGTTGTATCAGACCAAAGAATGAGTAAGTATGAAAACTATATAAGTCTCTTACTCCTAAAGGCAATAATTGGTTGTGTTAGAACAGGGTTCAGCAACCTTGGCACACAGAACCACAGGGTAAGCACCCTTAACGGGCCCCGCTGGTTTGTTTACTTACCAGTTCACTGATTGCGGCTCCCACTGGCCGCAGTTTGCTGCTCTGGTCCAATGGGGGCTGCGGGAAACAGTGCGGTGCTGGCCACCACTTCCCGCAACCCCCATTGGACCGGGACGGCAAACCACGGCCAGTCAGAGCCACAGTTGGTGAACCAGCAAGTAAAAAAACTGGTGGGCCCCATTAAGGGTGCTTACACTGTGGCCCTGCGTGCCCAGGTTGCCGATCCCTGTGTTAGAAGGAAAAGCCCAATGCAGGGCTTCATTTTCCATTCCTGTCATTTTTGTACCTTTATGAGTATCAAATCCACTTCTTAAAAAAAGGAAATGAAAAGAAACCCTAGACAAGTGTCTCATACAGTTTGGATACTGTAAAAAGCAGTAGTTGTTCAGTAATACTAAGCCGTACGTTCAGAGGTGAAGAGTCTTTCTTCTTTGAGGGATTGCTCATGTGTATTCCACAATAGGCGTGTGTGTACGCCACATGCACCGCTGTCAGAAGTTTTTCCCCTAGCAGTACCCTTAGGAGAGCGCCCCAGCGACCCCTGGAGTGTCACCTCCATGGCGTGGTATAAAGGGCGCTTCGTGCTCTCCCCACCCCCAGTTTCTTCTTGCCACCAGTGAAGATGTTTCAAAACTGCTCTGCTCCAGCCTAACTTCTTCTCTCCCTTCTCCAACCAGTTGTGTGCTTGCCTCCCAGAATGGTCACGGCTGACCTCCAACCGATGGGTCCTCAACACCATCTCCTTGAGTTATACCCTCCAAGTTACCAGCATCCTGCTCAACCACTGTCCACCCCAGTCCCTCCCTGAGGAATATGCTCCGCGAGGTCCCATTCAGAGGCAGGGCCCCATTGATGGAACTGGTGTCTGATACATCAGACCTGGGGTGGGGAGCCCATGTGGGGGAACGTTGAAGCCCAGAGTCAGTGGTCTATACAGGACCTGGCCTCACAGTGGTCTGTACAGGACCTCGCAGTAGTCTATACAGCCCAAAGTCCAAAAGTCAGTGGTCTATACAGCCCAAAACCCAAAGTCAGTGGTCTATACAGGACCTGGCCTCACCAGCAGTGGTCCACCTCGCAGTGGTCTATACAGTCCACCTCACAGTGGTCTATACAGCCCAAAACCCAAAGTCAGTGATCTATACAGGACCTGGCCTCACAGTGGTCTATACAGGACCTCGCAGTGGTCTATACAGGACCTTGCCTCACAAACGTCAAGAAGCTCAGGGCCTCACAAACGTCAAGAAGCTCAGGGCGGTCCGGCTGGCGTGCGTGGCCTTCAGCTTGCACCTGGAGGGAGGAGTAGTCGGAGTTCTCACAGACAACATGGCCTCAATGTTTTACATCAACAGGCAAGACCGGCCCTATCCTCCACCTTCTGCCAGGAAGCCCTCAGGCTGTGGGACTTCTGTATAGCTCACGATATTTGCCTACAGGCCTACCACCTACCAGGTGCCTGGAACTTGCAGGCAGATTGCTTGAGCAGGGACTTCTCCTCTCAGCATGAGTGGTCTCTTCAGCCAGAGGTGGTACACATACTTTTCTGAAAGTGGGAAATTCCCCAGGTGGACCTGTTCACTACCCAGCAGAACAGTCACTGTCCCTGGTTCTGCTCTGGGGCCGGAGGGCCGGGAGGGACGCCATCTCCGACGCCTTCCTCCTGTTCTGATCAAGCTGATTCCTCTGTGCTTCTCTCCGTTCCCACTGATAGAAAAGGTCCTGGAAAAAATAAAGACAGACAGGACCCCAGTCCTCCTGATTGTCCTGGAGTGGCCCAGGCAGCATTGTATGGGATCCTCACGAGCCTGGCAGTCGCCCTGCCATGGCTGTTGCCTTGCCACCCAGACCTGCTCTCTCAGGACCAAGGCCACCTTCTGCACCCCAGCCTAGTGGCACTCCACCTCACGGCATGGCTGCTCAATGGTTGCTCAAAATGAATTCAGCGCATCCTTTTGGAAAGCAGGGACCCTTCATGTGCCAAGCCCACTTGGCAAAGTGGTCTCACTTTTCCCAATGGGTGGCTTGAGTGGGACATTTCCCCAGTGGCTGCCCCAATCCAGCTAATTTTGGACTACCTCCTTCATCTTAGGGCTCAGGGCCCAAGGTGCACTTGGCAGCCATAACGGCATTCCACTCATTAGTGCAGGGCCACACAGTACTCTCCCATGCTATGACTGGCTGATTCCTTATGGGACTGGATCATTTCTTCCCATACATTAAGCCCCCAGTGGGACCTGAACCTCGTGCTGGCCCGCCTCATGGAAGGGTGAGTATAGAGGGGTTCGTACCCCTTAGATGGTACAAAGTAGTGTTGTTCTGTTTTCTTAGCCATAGGGGCCAGAGATGCGGGGGTCTGATACAGATTTTTGGAGGCATCCTCTACAGTTTTTATCAGTGGCAAAGCGACCCTGGGTGGGCCAGAGAGAGAAAGAATATCCACTACATGGTCCACATCCTCCTCTACCTGCTCGACCTGTGTTCCCAGGGTTTGAGCCACTCTCCTCAACAACTGCTGGAGAACCCTGTTATCCTCGAGAGCCGGGGCCGCTGATGTCCCTGCAATCACTTCATCTGGCGAGGACAAGGATGTGAGGACAGCTAGCGGACCTCCCTCACTACCCTTGGCCCCTACTTAGATGGCGGTACTGGTGCCGATGGATAATGCAGCACCGTGACCGGTGCTGGGGCCGACAAGTCCTGCCAAGTCAACCTAATAGTGCTGGCGGGGTTGAAGATAGAGCTCCCGTCAGTGCTGTTGTCTGGAGAGGCGGTGCTGGATCTGGTTGTGTCAGCGGTACCCCTCCCTCGGACAACAATGCTGCTGGTGGCGGTACCTGTGCTGGTATGACCGCTGCCGAAGACACCGACGCAGACCTGGATCTCAGGCCATGAGCTTGACCTTGACTCTGGTGGTAGGCCAAGGGAGTCCAGAAGGGCTATTGAGTATGCAGCTGACATTATTGCTGCCACAGTGCCAGATATGACTGGTGGCTCCGTTGAGACTTGGACCTCCTGCTCTGCGACTTGCTGGAGCGATAAAGAGCACCTCTGACTCCCAGGTCTCCAAGTGGAAGGACCATGGAGGAGCAGTACCTATGGTCACTGGTGAGCAGTGCCACGAGGCCAGGGAATGGTGCAACCCTTCCCTCTGTGCGGGCAGTGTCAGGAGAGCCCAAAATGGAGATTGGCGGCCCATCATGGCTGGTTTGCTTCTAGAATGAAACGGGGGCATGCAGTCACCGGCGACTTGTCCCTCCTCTGCAGAGAGGACAGTATCGGTAGGTGCAATAGGTCTGAGGCCGTCTCAAATGCCCCTTGTGTTGATGGGAGCCATATGTCCTCTTGAAGATCTGTGGACCAGGGCAGGTTCAGACTCATCTGGACCCCAACCAGGGCAGGAGTCGACGAGACCTTAGGCAGAGCTAAGAGAGGAGTAGCTTGTCCTGATACACTCATGGATGCTACCAACCTTTAGGATTCAGGTGGGGTGATCGACCCCCTCACCAGCCTATTCTTCTTTACTGGCACCGGGGATGGAGAGCAGTGCTGTACTGAGGCTGCTTTCTTATGGCCCTAGCAGTGGAGGTGGTGGGCCTTAGGGTCCTTAGACTGGGCCATTTTGCATGCTGTTGGTGCCGGAGTTCTGCGCACTAATGAGGACGTACTCAGTGCCGGCTCCACGGGTTCCAGATCAGAGCGAGATTGCAGTGCTGCCTCCATCAATAGGAATTTTAGTCTCTGTTCATGATCTTTAAGGGTTTGGAGACAGAAACCCTTGCAGATGCTTCTCTTTTTGGTGATTCTCACTAGGGCGCCGCAAGCAGGAAGAGTGAGGGTCTCTCTTCGGCATAAACTTGCCACAGTTCTCACAGAGCTTAAACTCCGGAGACCGGTGCATAAAACATTGTCAGGATGGGGAGACCCCAAAACTAACTAACTAACTAACTAACTACTATAACAAAGAACTATTAACAATATGAGAACTATATACACTAAAACGATGAGACACTGCTACAGTGCTTGCTGAGAAAGTGAGCAAAGTTCCAGCTAGCTGTCACTGGCGGTAAGAAGGAACTGAGGGGGTTGGGAGGGCCCTATATTGATTGCCTTTGAGGCGCCTCTCCAGGGGACATCCAGGCCAACCCTCTGGACGCTGCTAAGGGAAAATCTTCTAGCTGGCATGCATGCAGTGCGCACGCACCTGGTTGGAATGGACATAAACAATCATCGAAGAACGGACTTTTCTGGGTCCCTTTGACTTTAATGGAAGATGCAGGTGCTCTGTACCTCCGGAAATCAGAGTATGTCTACTTTTCCTTTAGTATTGGAAGATAAAGACTGTATTGAGTTTTCTGGGAAGCATGAGCAGGGAAAAGCCACCTCCCTGTTATGAAACAGGGAGGTCAGTTTAGGAAGCAGTAATGCAATGGTTTGGTAGGATCCAATTAACATTTTTTATCCAGAACTGTTGCATTTGAATGGGCGGCAATATGAGGAAGTTGGATCCATTTCAAACTCTAAACAAGCTTAAATATGTTTGGATACCCTCAAAACAGAATTTTTCCTGAGATCTAGGACAACTCTAGATTGCCACTTTCAGCATTTAAATTCTTAATAGAAAATAAGAAATACCACTCTTTACAGTAGGAATGACATAAAATACTGTATGACGTTAAATGGAAAAGCACTAAACACATCATGAAGCTTGAACATCTTTTGTTTACTTACATGTCACAGGGTTCAGGAAAATGACTCTAAATCTTGGTATAAATAGAAATTTCTTGAACACTTCTCTGGAAAACAGTCTAAGTATTTGAAATTTGAATACAATCATTTTAGATATTAGAAGATGAACTGGAAGATGTTAGAACCAGGTACCCTGTTCTCCCAAATTATCTTCATATCACATCAGTTTTACAACCTGTTTTCTTTTTATTTGTTGTCCAAATGAAGAGGTCATTCCAGGTTCATTGAACATGAGAGAAAGAGAGAGAGAGTAATATATTTGATTGTGTGTCTTTGTGTGCATTTGTGCTACAGGCAACCAATATCATGGTCTACCACAAGAGTCTCCGAAAACCTCTACCACCTGATCTACAGATTAATTTATTAGGTGGACCAGCCTATAGACCAGGGGTAGGCAGCCTATGGCACAGGTGCCAAAGGTGGCAAGCAAGCTGATTTTCAGTGGCACTCACACTACCCGGGTCCTGGCCACTGGTCTGGGGGGCTCTGCCTTAATTTAATTTTACATGAAGCTTCTTAAACATTTTAAAAACCTTATTTACTTTACATACAACAATAATTTAGTTATATATTATAGACATAGAAACAGACCTAAAAACATTACAATGTATTACAGGCACGCGTTACCTTTTTAGAGTGAATAAATGAAGACTCGGCATACCACTTCTGAAAGGTTGCCCACCCCTGCTATAGACGGTGACACGACTGAGCATACTTTTAAGCTAGACATTACTGTCTATATTCATCTATATTTGTATTTGGAGGGATACTGTCCATGTCCCTTGCTCTAGCTCTGTTTGGTGTTATTCTTACCTTCCTATTCCCTTTCATTAGCCAGACAACTTTAACTGTTTCTTGAGAAATATCTACAACTCCCATTCCTAAGGTACCTTACCTATTGGCCACCTTTCCTCCTTAAGGCACCAGCCCAATCCTAACTGCCACAAAAACCAATGTTCGATCTCTCATATCTCCTCACATTTCTCAGAGACTCACCAAGAGGCCATTGACCAGGTTACAGTGTGTCCTCAGACATCTTTCGGTTTTAAAACAGATCTCAAATTTTTTTGGTCAACAGTAGAAATCTATATACCAGAAATGGAGGGAGGGATGAATATCCTCCACCCATAGACATCAGGTAATACATATTAAACTAGAAGATGATTATAACAAGTTCATAACTCTAGTTGCTGGGGAATGGGAAAAGATCTGAACCACAAATTCCTTTCTTGTCAGATGTCATAAAAAGACAGGGAATCCTTCTTCCCCCCTTTGAACTTCTGACCTTTTCACACAGTTATCTACATATACTGCTTCTCCTTGAAACCTTCCTTTAAGAAAGTGTTTCTGTGCCCCTGGTAAAGATGATTTCTTCTTACTGATTATTTTAGATTGAAAAGGATCATCAGAGCTCTTAAAAAACTCATCAGAAACAGATAAACAACTGTTGGACTAAATACGTGCATGCCACTCAGATCAATTTCTCTATATTGCAGAAAAGATTTGGTGTGAGCTCTGACAGGATTATGCAGATATGAGAACTGTGTCTCTTGGGGAGGGTTGAGTTGGCCTCATCCTTTTCTGACTGAATATTAATTGCTTTATAACAGCAACAATAAATTATATTTATATGACATCTTTCATCCCAAAGAATCACAGAAAAACCACCACACACTAGTTTATGACAGGAAATGGAGAAGAGAATACCATATCCAATTGATACTACAGGGAGATTTGAAGGAGAAAGAATGTGCATTTGGAATCAGGCCAGGACAGTGGGGTTAACCCCTTACTCTTTCAAAAAGCACCATGGGATGTTAACAACCATAAGTGTTCAGGACCTCAGTTTTATGTCTTATCTGAAAGATTGTATTACATTTTCTGTTAATTCACATCTACCTTTAAATTTTCTTAACTTTTATTGTTTATGGTTTTCCACGCAGCATGCAGGTAATTAAATAATGGTATGTAGCTAGTCAGGATGTAGGTGAAAACCACTTAAAACGCATCTTTGTATATTTTTTTAAACATATGCTGCAGTTTGTGCTGGGGTGTGTGTGTTTTTATTTATCATGACTCAGCGTAATATAGTAACAAGTTCTTTATGCTAACTTATATCTGATAAATGGAATAATTAAAAAAAAAAAACACTGTCCTTGACACAGCCATATAATATATTGTTTATTAATACTTCCTATAATAGTTTCACAGCAAAATCAGTATTTTCAGTGCATACTGTATGATGTGGCTTACTGGATGCAAGTGGAATCTGAGTAAGTCTAGAGATGGGTTAATTAGTGCAATGACAGGTTTGAATGCTGATACAATGCTAGCTGTTATTAGGTCTGTTTCTGGCTCAGGTATGAAATGACACAATTAGAGCTCAGTGAATAATGGATTTTTTTGGTTCAATGGGATGAACCAAAAAAAATAATCCATTAAAAAATGTTAGATTCAAACTGAAAACCTTTTTTCAAAAATGTTTGACAAATCAAAAAATACGTGTTTGGAATAAAAGAAAACATTTTGGGTTGACAGAAAAAATCTTTTTGATTGTTTTTATTTGATTCAGCTATTTTGAGGTGTCTTTCAGTGTGTATATACGCATGTACCTGCTTAAACTGGCCAAATCTAAGAACAAAATGCCATTTCAAAACAAAAAGTGCCAACCCAGACTTGAAATTATTTTGAAGCCCCCCAAAAATGCATTTTTCAGCAAAAATTCTAAGAAAATTTGTCCAGCTCTACTGACGTTAGATTTCTAGATGTTCAAAGAAACCATTTGTCCCCTGTATGAAAGCATCTTACTTTTCTATTGTAAATCCATAATTCTTTCAATTTCCCCAGCTCATTCATCTAACATTGAATAGACAATATCAAAGAATAAATTCTGCATTGTCAGTGACCTAATACTTCTTTCACATTTCAAATTTCTATGGGCTGTATCATGCTATCAGTTTTTAAGATAAACTCACTGAACTAAAACGACTCCTTCAAAAAGGGGTCGTATAATATGGCCCAAAGATTGTATTAACTGAGACTCTGGAAATTGTACAGTTTGGAGTAAGGAGAAGCCTATAAATCACAGAAACTGAAAAACTGAAAAGGACCAATTGGTCCTTCAAAGTCACTCACCCAGCCTTTCTAGTTTAGTATATTCTCTAGCCTTCCCAGTTAGACCAAATCAACGTATTATCGTTAAGATCTCCCATCCTGAAATACAACCCTTTCCTGACTAATAAAATTAATTTTTAAGTGACCAGCATTTCAAAAGGAGCTATTTAAGTAGCTGAAGCTATTTTGGTTCATTAGGCTAAACACAAGGGGTAAAATTTTTCAAAAGCTGGAAAATTCCATTTTGTGACAACTTTCCAGATTTTGTTTTTCATTGGAAGGACATAAAACCTTCCAAATGATTTTCAAAATGGAAAATCTCCTGAAGTGATGTCATAATCCACTCTGGATCTCCTATCAAAGAAGACAGGAAGGCCTTCTGATCAAAAACCCTTCATTGAAATGGACATGTCTCCACAAAACTTCTCAGCTTCGATTAAATAGCTTTTAAAAACAATTATTCAAAAAAAATGTTCCAATCAGTTTTACTTGGGACCTTACATCACATTTGACTTTCAATGAGAGTCAGACTCCTAAATGCCTAATATCAAGTTTTCCTTTAGTGACTAGTGAATTTTGGTGCCTAAATTTGTTCAGCTTCCATTTTGAGACAGCTTGAAAAAGGCCTAATTTTCAGATAGTGTGTGCTCAGAACTCTCTGAAAATAAAGTCTCTTCAAGATGTCTCAAGTCAGCCTCCTAAAAACTGGGGAACACACAAACAACTAGCTTTTGAAAAGCTTGGTCTAAGTTACTTCTGAAAATAATAGGACTTGGCCTCCTAAGTCCTTTAGGTGCTTTTGAAAAGGTTACTGTAGGCTCCTTAAACATATTTAAAAGATGCTCCTTGGATTAAGGAAAAGAAGGATTTAGTCTTTGCTTCATGCATGCCTGCCAGCCAAGCTTGCATACCGCAGTGCATTCCTAGTGCCATGGCTATATTATCAGAGTTCAGTTCTTCTCTTCTCTTCATTCCACTTCCTGTGTTAGCTTTATTATCAGGATTATCCATGCATATAATGGGTGAGACTAGGGCACTGACTGGTTTTGTTTGAAGAGCTTAATTAGAAACAATAAAAGAGAATTAGGGTTTTTGGACTTTAAAAAAAAAAAAGACACAATGAGTAAAGTTCAAGGGAGGTGAAAGCAAACATTGCAGAGAGTTAAAATGCTAATTTGATATTTTATTTATAGATATTGTGAATGATGTTCACAAGTCAGTCAGTCACTCAGACTTATCAGATCAATGATGGTATGGCTCAATGTCAGAAAGATATCATGCTAATCTTAAATTTACTCCCACATAGTAGGACAAGAAAAGAAAAGAAAAAGAAAAAAAAGCAAAGAAAAGAAAAAACAGGCATACATCAGCCAGAGGACTGTCTCAAGCTGCACAAGTGGGAGTTTATCCAGGAGGCATTTCCTGTACAGTAGTGGGGTGTAGAAAGCCTACCTCCTTCCCAGGACTCTGCAGAGGGCTCCCTGTGGAATAAGGAACCATGTAGGGTAAGTCCATGACTGAGTAACGTTCTATTGAGTGACGCACATAGTCGCCTTTCTAGTCCTGTGAAGTATACCTTGGAAAGTAAATACAAGAAAAGGCTCTAGTACTTGCTGTGTGGAGGACTTCTTTACTGTGTGGTGTCTCCCCAAGAAAGCCACAGCTGGGGGAAATCCCTGGTAGCATGAAAGGAATCCCTGTACAGATTTCTTTCCTCTTAGCCCCGTCTTCAAAGTTTTTGCTTTGGGTCCAGTCATGAAGCCTGTATTCAAGCAAAACTTCAAATTAAACCAATGGGAGGATTAGCCTGAAAGGCATGAGTCTGGACTGCAGGATTAGTCCCAAATATGTACATGTACCTCCTGCACATGTATATTATTTCAAGTAAGGGGAACTACAGTGTATATCCAAAGCAGTTGTATTCCTGCTACATAACTGCTGTAACAAAAACTTTCTGATTGCATCTGTGTAAGCGGGCAAGCATTGCAAATTATTTGAACAACTTCATTTTTGTTATCAACATTCTGAGCTATTTATACTTAGACTGATTGTTATCTTGTATTCCTTGCCAAGAAGTGTTTTGAGAGCCCTTTAGCCATCTTTGCTCAGCTCTTCAAGATTGTTATGCCAGCCTAGGTCAGATGCTGAAATATATAAACAGTCCTTTGGTGCTTGAACTTGAAAGAGAATAATCAGTCATCTGTATATGATCTGTGTTACAGCAAAATGTAATTTTTCCCTCTGACAATGTTTATGGTTGTTAAGTTATCTTGATTGCCAAGAGAAATCTGTTTTTTGTGGCGGGTTTCTCTAGCTTAAAATGTCAGCTGTTTTTTCTTCCCATTTTAGTTTCTGCCTCTCCTTTCAACTAATTCACAAATTGAGTTGACTCTGAGCTGGGTTAAAAAACAACAAACAATTTCCTGAAAATTAAAAGTCTGGCACAATACTACACTATGAGTCCATTTATCTTGTCTCTCTCTCTCTTTTTTTTTTTTAATAAAGCTATGCTGCAATTTCTGGCAAAGTTCCCACTTCTAGTAAGGAAGGTCCCTGAGGACATTTGGCACCTGAGCCCATCTCTTCCTGGATCCTAACTCAGTTACTGCATGTTTAATCACACACAATTAAATTGCCTGTTAGTAGAGAGCTTATTATTATTTCTATTTATTATTGCAAAAGGAAAAGTGCACAAAACCCATCTGTATATAAATGATATCATGAAACTTAGCCCAGTGACTTTATAAGCAATGGCATGAGTTCAAAAGAACTTATTTCACCATACATATTAATTTTGTTACTCCCCTCTGAGAGGAGCATCATATTTTTCTCACATATATTGTATGCTTCACTAGACTGACAAGTAATGGAATAAGGTCATCTATATAGATATTTCAAGCAGAACATTGATTCAATGTGACTAGGCCCTGCCTCAGATATAATCATCTCACTATGTAAACTACCTGAAACTTTACACTGGTCTGCAACAAATCATGACAAGACTATAACCTTATCTTGTTTAATCTGTCCCCTAATGTCAATACATTTTGCTCCTTGACTTCCTTCTTCACATCCAGGTGGCAGCCAACACCACTGCATGTGGTGCAGCTCTTCTAATCCGTGACTTGATTGGGCTTTCCATTTGATCTAAATGTTGTATATTCCAAATGTAAAGACTGTTTACTTTCTTGAGGCTCCAAGCAGCACTAACAAAATGACAACACCAAACTGGCTCACTTTTCATGGCGTTTGGGAGAAATAGCATGAGAAGAATTGTGCACTTGCAATGGTTTATAAAGCACTGAGCAGTTTTGCAGATGGGGCTAGTGGACCATTCAAAGTCTTATTGTGACATTTCCTTTCCTTTAACCACAAGTCTACTCACTAAAGCAATATAATCTTCCCTTTAGTACCAGATGTGCCAATAGAAAGCCACTTTGTCAGACAGGTGGTGACACTACAATTGAAGTTCATTCTAGTTCAATCATTCATAAATCAATGTATCTATTCCACATGAGCTATAATGTCATTTCATAATGTGTACTGTATTTTGTTGTTATTGACAGCATATTCCAACATGATTAGAAAATTACATTTTGAATAGTGTAGAGTTTTCCCCCCTTTATTAAATTATACTGCATTAGAAGAGTCTGAAAATCCTTTGATGCATGATGGACACAGTTCCAGCTGTTTTGTTTTTCTCATTCATGACATAGATGATTTTATTTTAAAAAGTACACGTATTTCACTTTATATCTGTCAGGATACACCATTTGTGATGGGTAGACACTTCGCTGCAAAGCTTTGGAAAAAGATTTACATCAATAAAACCAGCTTTTGCATAGCTCGGGTTTTAGAAATAGGATATAGGTCTTCAAATTACCAGTTTAAAAGTCTAATACATGTCAGATAGCCATATCAAATCACAGAAATGTAGGGCTGAAAGGGACCTTGAGAAGTCATCAAGTCCAGCCACCTCCGCTGATGTAATGACGACAGATCCCAGTTGGCGGCGGGGGCAGGATCAAACTGGGACCTCTGGAGCTTAGTGCATGAAGCTCTACCACATGAGCTAAAAGCCAACAGCAGACTTTTTTAACACACACACACACACTCTCACTCCCCTCTCTCTCCTCCTCTGCAACCCCCCCCCCCCCCCCCCGAAGTGTAAATAGAGAATAGTAAAGAAGAATATTAAAACTTATAAGGAGAGGCTGAGCGAACTGGGACTATTTAGTCTGCAGAAGGGAAGAATGGGGGTGGGGGGATTTGACAGCTGCTTTCAACTACCTGAATGGGGGTTCCAAAGAGGATGGATCTAGACTGTTCTCAGTTGTAGCAGATGACAGAACAAGGAGTAATGGTCTCAAATTGCAGTGAGAGAGGTTTAGGTTGGGTATTAGGAAAAACTTTTTCACTAGGAAGGTGGTGAAGTACTGGAATGGGTTACCTAGGAAGGTGGTGGATTCTTCTTCCTTAGTGGTTTTAAGGTCAGGCTTGACAAAACCCTGGCTGAGATGATTTAGTTAGGGATTGGTCCTGCTTTCAGCAGGTGGTTGACTAGATGACCTCCTGAGGTCCCTTCCAACCCTAATATTCTAGGATCCAAAAGGTGTGGGGTTACACTGAGGCAGGACCAAGTAAACCTAGACCATTCCTGAAATATAGCAGAACCGTTGTGGCTAAAAGTCATTGCCATTTGAAAGCTATTTGGTGGTCTGTATGAAAGGAATGGATTTCCTAGTGGTTTCCTTTGCAGGCAGGAGTTCAAATAACAAAATTGACCACTATAATTGACCAGTTATGGTGACCAATACTTTCTGTATTTAATAAAAATCACTTTTTACTTATTAATTAACCTAGAGTATGTATTAGTACCTGGGGTGGGGGCAAACAGCTGTGCATATTTCTCTATCAGTGTTATAGAGCGGGAACAATCTGAGTTTATCCCATATAAGCTTTATACAGGGTAAAATGGATTTATCTGGGGTTTGGACCCCATTGGGAGTGGAGCATCTGAGTGCTAAAGGCAGGAACACTTCTTAACCTGTTTTCAGGTAAGCCTACAGCTGTTAATTGGTGTGGTTCAGACCTAGGTCTGGGTTTGGAGCAGGCTAGCAAGTCTGACTCAAATCAGGCAGGATTCTGGAGTCCCAAGCTGGTTAGGGGCAAGGGAGCAGGGGCAGAAGTAGTCTTGGCACATCAGTTGGCAGCCCCATGGGGCTTTCTGTGATCCAACCCGCCACACATGCAAGGCAAAGATAGGGCTGGCATAGCCTGGAGGAGAGTGTCATTAAGGTAACACCCAATTACCTCAGGCAAGACTCCTTCTTACTAGAAGGAGAGCGTAACAAGGTGATTCAGTCTTAGTTACCCCAAGAACCATCACATTACTGCATTTATATAATTTGAACTTAAAATCTCAACAAGAACCCAAGCTGCGAGGAAAGCTGGTCCATGTGCCACCACCTGACAGATGTGCTGCTGTCCGAGGAGGGTGGTGATGGTACTGTCTCACCTAATCACTACAATAACATTCAGGTTAAGAAATAGGCAGACACAGCCCAGGTGATAACATAGAGGACCAGGAGGACTTATTTGAAACATGGAGCAACTAAAAAAGTTATTGTCCAAGAGGAAAAGACTGAACCATTGTTCATGGTGGCACTTGGCCTCCTTAATTACAGTCCATTTGCAGCTGAAGAAGCAGAGAAGTGAAATAGGGACTGGAAAGAGCACATTACTCTGAAAATAATTTTAGTGAGCCATTAAGTCAACCAAGGTGCTCAGATTTTATGGTGATGGGTGCCACATACATCAGAAAACAGACCTTGCTGGACTGCCAGAAAAAATGTGGTATGGGGAAAATGGGATAATTCTTTGTCTCTGAAGGCATCAGGAGGGAAAGGGAGTAGTTTTTCCTTGACTTCTTCTCTCCCCACCCCCACCCCAAATCAAAGAAGGAGCTGACCTTGCTCAGGGATTGTGGTTCAAACCATGTTAATATTGCAAGCAGAAATGATTTATTGAGGTCTGCGTTAGTGCCCAAGAACTCCCAATGTGTGCATTGGGAAAAGTGGGATCCCTTTCCTTTGTTGTTAAGTTGCACATTTAAACCTTAACACTAAGACTTGGGAGTTTTTCTTACAGGAATTCCTATGCAGAGAGTTAAAACTCAGCATCCAGTTAAATTGTTGCTATGCTTTTTAAGGTTTTTGTTTAACCTGAGACTCAAAGAAAACTCAAAGGCACAAACCTACTTAGATGAAAAGTGAAGAAAACTCTCTGCATAAGAATTCCTGTAAGAAAAACTCCTAAGTCTTAGTGTTAAGGTTTAAATGTGCAACTTCACAACAAAGGAAAGGGATCCCACTTTTCCCAATGCACACATTGGGAGTTCTTAGGCACTAACGCAGACCTCAATAAATCATTTCCACTTGCAATATTAACTTGGGAGTTAAACAGCCGTGGGATTCTCATTTCAGTTCAGGTGAATGTTTATATACTCCAAGCACTTACAGGAATTCCCTTTCGCCTTCAGAAATGTGCTATTTGTAATGCTGCAACATGTGTGTGCACGTGCATGTTAGTGTGTATGTGTAACTTATCTTTTATTATACCAGCAGATAGACTGATATTCCCATTTTTCTTCCCCTTGGAGCAATGATATTAAGCGGCAAGGTGCATTTGCACCTCTCAAAGGATGATGATTTGCTAGCTGAACATCAATAAGGATATTCCAGACACAAGTGGAAAAGGATAAAAGACTGGATTCATGCAGACCTCTGTTCTTGAGTGATCTTAGGTTTAGATCTCATTGCTCTTTCCTCCCCACCCGCAATTTAAACTCCATTTATATCAAGCCATTGAAGAGAAGTCAGGATTTCTTAACAGGACAGGAACAAAAATTAAGTGGATCTATGTCCCCCCATTCCCTCACTGCTTCACTCAGCCATTTTGCACTACTGAATGGAGCTGAAATTGAAAGCTAGAGCAGAGCACTTCTTTACATTGGGAGTTCAGTTGAACAGTGCCTGGTAAGGATCAGGTATTCTGGTTATTTGAAATCACAGAAAATATAGAGCCATATCCAGAGATCTTAATGCTTTACAACTTTTCATACTTTTGGGGAGGGAGGCTAAGGAAGAATAAAATGGGCTGGGCCAAAATCTGCTCTCAGATGCACAAATGCAAATCCAGAGTCACCACTGAAGTCAATTTATTTTCCCACCAGTTTAAGAGAATGAAATTTGTCCCATTGTTCCCAGTAAGGGGAGTCAGGTATACAAGTATTTGCTCAGCACCGCCCTTGCCTCCAGATCTCATTTTGATTTGTTCCCTTAATGTCATCACAGGTCGCTAATGCTGAAATACAGAATAAAAACAGTGGAAAGCAAATAGCTTTGAAGGCAGCCTTCTAGGCAGCCTTCTGTTTTTAACTGAAGTAGTCTTCTGTTTTTAAATGAAGCAGAATTTTCCTTTTTAGGTTTGGTATTCTGTGCGTCTCTCCTTTTTAACGGCTTCGAACTCGCACATGCGTAAGCAACATAAAAGCAGCATGGGGGTTATTACCTATGAGAGACAGGTGGGCTGCTTTTCTGTAGCAAATACCATTTCCCAATCCATTATGCCTTCCTGTAACTCCATCAATAATTAAGAGAATATGCCTGTTTCACAGAACTTACTCTTATCAGCTGCCAGCTAGCAAAAGCTTCCACTGCAAAGGCACTTACCATGGCATGTGCTAATAAACCAGGTTGCTTTGATCTGTCTGTCTGTGGGGCCATGTCTGTAGAAGTGTTTGGCTCATACATAAAAATATACCGTGGTATGCACTAAGCCATAAGTCAAATGCTTTAACTTATAAACTGGTTTAACAGTCATAAATTAAAGGGTTTTGTGCAGATGCTAATAAATTCCATTCAAAAAAACCCTTCCCCCACCATTCACAAATTTCACTATGAGCCCCTCACATCATACACCTGTTCTCATTATGGGAAACATACATTTGTTCTGTGATAAAGCATTCTTTAGTGATAGAATAATTAAATATCATGTTTCTTTCATTCCTCTTTTGATCATTATGTAATCCCTTGTGGCAATAAAACATATGCAGTAAATGAGTCGTATATGGCAAGATGCATTTCAATATGCTGAAAAATATCTGATCCAGCAAATATATTTTACAGAACTCCATTATTGTAGCAATATATTTATAAATGTCTAAGAAAAGTAGTACATACAGTTAAGTTTCTCTGCAAAAAACTATGTCTGACTACGCATAACTACTATACCATAACATTTAACATATGGGAAAATATGGCTACCAGACAGGGAATGTAGAATTTAGATACATTGCTTGGAATGGTTATTAAACATGACCTGTAATTAGGGCATGGCATAAGAAAACTAACAGACAAAAACCTCTATCAATTAAAAATATTTGCCTTTGCTAATTTATATAAGCCTAAAACAGCCACATGTAATTCACATATGAACAAGTGTCAAGTTCATGAAAAATGACTGACAAAATAAGTGTGTTTTGGTTTTAAAAACAATACTCCCCAATTCTGCGCTATGATCTGGCTATTTTGCCCTGCTCAGGCAGCAGAACCCACCCAGACAGACAGACAAATCAGCTCCAGGGAATTTCTCCTAATTCTCAGATGGTGTACAGCCAGAGTAGAGGCTTCGGTGGGGTAGGAGGAAGGCAATATGATTAGAACTCTGCTATACTATGATCCATGACTGCTGGATTGAGTAATCACACCCATGAGATAAGGCTACCTTCACTGGCCCAACTAAGCATCTCTAAAACATAATCAGAACCAAATCGATTTAATTTTTTTCAGGTAAGAAATAAGGGTCAAATCCTGCCCTGACTAGCACAGTGAGGACGAGTAGGGACACTGCTCACTGTATGCTTTTATTTATGAATTTTGCCAATTCAGAATGAATTCCATAGGGTTGGGTAGGTGGATGCCAAGTGGGAGACACAATACTGCTCCTCTGACCAGGAGCTTGTCGTCTCCCTGTTCCCTGACTCCAGTTACCTAGTGCTCCTGAATACAGCACATGCTCCAAGCAACCAGAAGAGATGGATTTTCTGTTGTTGCTGATCACATCTCCTTAGCCAAATGGGTACAGATTCTGTCATTTGCACACAGAGGATTTAGTGCACATCCAAGTGAGTCCATGCATAAAGTGGAGTCCACCTTCAAAAAATCAGACCCCATTAATTAAAGGAGACTAGGCCAAAAGTTGTAAGAATTAATTTAAAAAAAATCCAGTGGGGGTACTCATTCATCCGTTTACCTAGTTCGAGAGCTTATGAGACTTCAGTATCATCCCTCTGCAGGATGATGCGTTTCAGCTGAAAAGGATATTAGACCTATAGTCCCAAAAGCATCTCCTAATTTTTGGAGTCTTAGTTATTGGGTATCGGGTACCGGTACCCTATTTTAGATACTCATTTGTGGCTTTATTTTCCAAAGTCCTGAGCACTCTGCAATCAATGGAGTTACTCTGCATTGAAATTGGCATAACCGAGATTGAAACCTGGCCCAAGGACAGAATTTTTCAGGCATCTCAGTGAAAGAGGCTGAATTACAAGAGCAGAAGATAAACTTTCCCAAAGATGCAAGTGAAAGGGGAAGAAATTGGTGGAGTTTAAAATAGGCCATTGCAAATGTTAACTTCCGCACATTAATTTTATATCCAGCTAAATGGTGTATGTTACACAGTAATAGATCTACATTTTCTGGAATGGGAAATCAATGAAACAACTTTTACCAGTCATTACATCTGCTAGTGCCACAAGACATACAGAGCAGCTAATGCCAGGAGGTCTGATGTGTGACAAACTTGGGCAAATTATATTTTTCTGATTAAATAAAATAAACCAAATTGTGTTAAGTATATAAATAAATAGCTTCAACACATTCCAGCCAAATTAATGTAAAAATACTCTTAAATGAAGAAAAAAAATGTCCTTTATTTACTCTCTTGACTGTGTCTGGTAGCTGTACTTGCATAGAACCTCACATATTGGACTATTATAACACTGCCAGTTCTATGTTAGTCGTCAATTCTCAGTAGCTCAGATATTGAGAAGTTTGAGCAAACCCCGCTAAATTGAGTACTATTGTATATCGAAAATGCTGAGAATAAGCATAATTGCTTTAGGAAATCATCCCTAATCCTTAAAGTTATAATTGTTATCATTATTGCAACTAAGTGTGGCTTTGGAGAGCAGATAGCTCAAGAGATTGGCAATAGGCTACTGGTTTAAATCTAGTCCCGGTCAATCATTGCAAAGTTGTCTCCCTTTCATGACTTGTCAGTAATCTTGCAGGCCTTCTTCCCAACATATCAGGCCAGCACTAACTGGAATCAGCAGTGAAAATAAGGCCCTGATTTGGCCCATGACCTGGTTCCTTTATGTTGCTCCAGTGGTGGGGAGTGTCCAGAACTCAGCTAGATCCTTTGTAGAAATTCCCCTGGTCCAGAGGCAGTCTAGGCAGCCCAACATCACCTCCTACACAGCACCCAACCTTGAGGATGGTGAGGGAGGGTCAGTGGGGAAGGACTGGTTGGTCTAGGCTGTGGGATGAACTCCAGAAGGAGCTATGGGTCAGCAGCTACAAGTTAGAGCAGGCCTTGCAGCTGTTCTGACTTAGGCCAGGGCCACATCTGACCTTGAACCCGCCCAAAACCTGGGAGGCACAAATTGGCACACAGCCACCATTATCCTCTGTGTAGCTAGGCTGCACCCACTGACTACACTGCTAAGGAGGGGGCTTCTCAGAAACAGATCCCAAGGACTCAACCTGGAGAGTAAATAACTATCTTACTTTTAAAGGTGGTCCCTTAACCATTAATTCTGGCACACTTTGGCTATGAAGAATCATGTACTGCTGTTATATTTCTTCTTTAGGTGAGCAAGAGATTTCACTCCCTGGAAATGAGTACAAAAAATACTTACCTTATAAAGATGGACTAGTTTAAAGTGAAATCTGCTATTAGATAAATGATTATTCCAATTAGTTCCCCCAATTATTTGCCCATGTCACAAAATCAGCACACAACTGGATACAATTTATCTTAGAACAATTGTCAATGTCTGTGTAACAAGCAAACATCAAGCCACTATTTCATAAACACTGATATCATAATCCTTTTTTAACCTAGTAGATGTTTTCATCCCCTGATACATTGAAAGTAAGTCTAGGAGAGGCATTCTCCTATCCCCCTGGTAATTGGGCTTGAAGCATTCAGAAATTAACTATACAAGTGAATACGTACTTTCCAGCGTTTGTTTACAGATTTTGCCAGATGAATGTGTAACCTATGAACTATAATTAGGGACTTCCAGCTGTTACCAGAAAGCCTGGAATGCACACAGCTTGCAAGCTTGGAAAATGTTTAAGAATGAACTATTGGTAATCCTAAAATAATATTACTGGTAGGGATGGAGTAACAGATTTGAAGGCTTATTAACCCTTAGGGAACAACAATTACAGGATCTGTGTATTAGAAGGTCACCTTTGGGAGACTATTTGTGAGCCAGATTGTGGCACTTAAGCATTGCCCAGACATTGCAGTGTCTAGGTGTACTGCCACATCAGGAGCACTGCATAGAATTGGGACACTCTGAAGTTATTTTGCACTGGGAGGAAAGAAATTTACTGAAGTCTTGAAGGGTGTAGTGAACATAGTAAGCTCTGCCAGCCAGTGCATAAGAGGGTGCAGCGACTTGGTTCCACACAGTCCCTATCTGCTCCCTGTCACTTTCTTGTGGTGGGAAGCAGCAGCCACACAACCTCTGCACGCTGCACTCATCTGAGTGCAAAATCCCTGTAATCCTAATGCAACTTGCTTCTCTCCTCCCAAAACAACCATGTAATAGAAGCTGTCAAGACCTACCCCTGTTAAGTCCAATTTTGTCACTCTCTCTAACTTTTGGGGGTGGGGGGGAGGGGGGAGAAATCCTTGAAGCATACAATTTCCTGACACACAGTTTCTGCTTGGAGGAGGTTTTCTAGTTAGACATTAATCAGGACAAGCCATTTCTGAGTTATGAAACTCTGAAAAAGTGGTGGGTTTTCACCTTTAAAAATTTGTTCTAACATTTTTTGTCCCCTCATAACTCAAAAACTAGTTGACGTAAAAACTTCAGACATGGTTTATACACTAATCCTCACAAAGAGCCAGAGCAAAAAAAGACACTGAATGCAAATTATAAAATTACAAGGGTTGAATTTTTGATGCCATGGAGTTAGTTAAAGGTTTTCTGTGTGTTACCACTTCTGTGACAGGTCAGGTAGATGTTCAAAGTTTGTTCCAGGAAATCTAACATTTCATTAAGGGGAAATGACAGTCTCCAGAATAGATGAAACAAAAATTGGAACTTTTCCTGCAAATAGGTATTTCTGAACTGGTTCTGCCGTGGAATCAAGACACTGTGATCCCATTTTAAGGTCATGACGAAAATGTCATGAAAATGTCTGTTACAGAGACAGAGATACAGACACACTTTCAAGTGTCAGGAATCATAGGGCTTTTTGTTGCTGTTTTTTTAATTCCACATTTTTTTAAAGAGCACAAATCAAAACAAAAACAAAACAAAAAAAGAAAAACAAGAGCACCTTTAAGAAATACAGACATGCATAAGGTTCTATAAATTATTTTTTTCTTAAGTTACTAAGTATAGTAATTCAAGCTTTGGCTGTCTGCCTAGAACTACAGTTTCCTGAAGTTTTAATTCAAACTCTCATCTATAAAATTGATTGTGCCATTAAAATAAAAGTGACATAGTTACCAACTGCTCACTATAATTAGATACTGTTAGGTCCTTCCTCTTACTTGAAAAACATTCCCCATGTAAGAGAGAGAGAGAGAGAGAGAGAGAGAGAGAGAGAGAGTTAGTGTTGACTAATGATCTACTTCATTACTAACTTTTACCAGTTAGTATTTTAATACTATAATAGTATCTTACTGGTTTTCCGAAAGCTTTTTTTTTGTTTAAAAACAAACAAACAACTAGCTCTGTATTAACAGCAATAGAAAATAGTGGTAACGGGGAAAGGGAGTGATCACAGACGAAGGCAAGCTGCACTGAAAAGACCAAAATTTGGCTTACAAACTCCAGCCCATGCTGTGGGAGTGCAGAGGGGTCTCACTGTTCTCAGCCACCCTTCTACCCAAGAGATCCTGGACTGAGCATGCTGCAGTAGAATAGAGTGACCAGATGTCCTGATTTTATACGGACTGTCCAATATTTGGTTTTTTTCTGATATAGGTGCCTATTAGTCTCCTACCCCGTCCCAATTTTTCACACTTGCTATCTCTCACACATACAGAAGGTGCAATGTGCCAATATTCCATATTGGACCAGTTCTTCTGGGTCATGGCTCCTTCCCCTTTTGGGAAGCTAGTGCCCATGAAGTCCACTAAAAGGGACTATGCTCTTCAATGGGATTGTGGAGTCACAACTGTGGGAAAAGTCATGGGGAAGGATTATACTTTCTGTCTCCCTTCTCACACTTGTGTGAAGCTGGGTGTAGTGAAGGATGCAATGTATTACTTAGATACTTCTCTGAGGTTAGAGAGATTTTGAGGTTTAATAGAGGAGTTTATCATTTACTTCCTTCTGCTATTCCCTACTTATGTATTAAACAAATTTCTATTATATCACTCAATACATAATTTCAGTCTCTCTCTCCAAATTGTCAAATGATTTCTCTGGACAACTGGAAGAAAGAGAGTTCTACCAAAGTTTTAGCTTACATGTCAGATCTTTGATTTTATGATTTCTAATCATGAGGATTATCACAATCAAATGGATGGTCAATTAAATCACAGTAAATCAGTCTAATCACTTTATCCCTTCTTAGCCTAGACCAGGGATCGGCAACCTTTGGCATGCGGCCCATCAGTGAAATCTGCTGATGGGCAAGGATGGTTTGTTTATCTGCAGCATCCACAGATTCAGCTGATTGCAGCTCCCACTGGCCGTAATTCACCATTCCAGGCCAATGGGAGTTGTGGGAAGCAGCTTGGGCCAAGGGATGTGCTAGCCACCGCTTCCCTGGATCCATCCTATATTGCAAAAATGTACTTATGGAACAGGAAACTCCACCAAAATTTCCTATCACTCTTCCATCCCCCACAAACTGAGAACAAACAAGGGGGTTTATTTGTCTATCTAAAGTACTTATATACCCCCTTCCCATCACTGCATTATCTGAGTACCTCACAATCTTAAAGGCATTTACCTTTGTGAGGTATTTACAGGTGGGTTACTTAGGCAGAGAGAGGCTAAGGCCCAGATCCTGAAAGGTATTTAGACTCTTAATTGCCATCGAACTCTACAGGAGTTAAGCACCAACACACCTGTGAATATCTGGGCCTAAGTAACTTGCCCAAACTCTCACAAGAAGTTTGTGGTACAGCCAGGACTTGAACCAAGGTCTTCTGGATCACAGGCTAGTGCTTTAGCCACTGGTTCAGCTTTCCTCAAATTCATCGATCTCAACCCTGCACAGAAACCAGAGGAGCTGCTAGAGGCTAGCAACTCTACAGAGCATCTCTACACTCCCTGCTGGCTCCTCCGGCCCCTCCTCTTTGTCTAGCAATGATACTCTTGCCTGTAGGGATTCTACAGAATGGACACAACCATAGAAACATCTCATTGGGGTGAAGTGGGAGGGAGGTAGAAAGGGTTCTGGAAACAGACTCTATATATCTGTGGCTTTTATCAGTTCCAGTGGTGCACATCCTACTCCCCAGATAATTATTGTCCTAGCACAGCTGTCCAGCTCATGGAAGGGCAGAGTGTGAAGGAAGCAGACGATAATGCTGTACCAGCTTCTACCAGCATAATTTAGATTTTAATCCCGTCTATTCCCAGAGGCATATGTTCTGGGATCTTTATAAATGTATGTGGAGTTAAATCTAATCTGCAAGGTCTTTCCTGAGACATGCTTCTGCAGAAAACGTTTGTCAGACGTAAAACATTGATGAGGTCATGTCATTTTTATGGAGAGCAGAGGCTCTAATATTTTGCTTGCCACTCTTAAATGTCATTATGGTAACTTTCCTTTACAAATGTGAAAAGTGTTCTATAACAACAGAGATGTAGATCGCAAAGCATTTCACTGCATAGACCTTGTTATATAGTTCCATTTGTTCATATCAGCAGTTCCCACAAGAACTTTTTACACTTGCAAGACCCAATTTAGGAAGAAATGTTGGTCCCATCTCAATTATATGCTCTATTCCTCAATTTAATCCCTCCTGTCAGGGTTTACTGCTCCTCACCGATGCAGACACAGTGAAGAATGAGGACAAACACAGGAATCAATTTTGAGTGGCAAGCTGCAACTTGATTAAACTTAACACAGGGGAGGAGTACTACCACCTGTACTCTTCCATACCAGGCATTTTAGATGGTTCCAGTGCAAGGATTACAGGACTCCTACCATATAACCCAAGGATCGGCAACCTTTGGTATGCAGCCTATCAGGGAAATCTGTTGGCAGCCTGGAACAGTTTGTTTACCTGCAGCGTCCACAAGTTCAACCAATCACAGCTCCCACTGGCTGCGGTTCACCATTCCAGGGCAACGGGGACTGCAGGAAGCAGCGGCCAGCACATCCTTCAGCCCACGCTGCTTACCACAGCTCCCATTGGCCTGGGATGGCAAACCGCACGGTCAGTAGGAGCTGCAATCGGCTGAACCTGCAGGTAAACAAACCATCCCGGCTCGCCAGCGGATTTCCCTGATGGGCTGCATGAGGGCAAAAGAGGATATTAAGCGGTGTGGGGCCCTGTCTGGCGAAGGCCACATGATCTTCCCCTATACCATGATCACAAAGCCCATCCACAAAATTCCAGGTTTTTTACTTCGCAGAACTTTCCTTTATCCACTAAACTGCACTAGAAACTGGGTGGCACCCGCAAATACCTTGGTCAAACACCCCGAACCACAATGCTGTGTATGAGGATTCCCATTCAAGCCGTTCCCTCACATGCCTTACCCAAATGTCAGACCCCACATCCGACAAACATATTCCATTGTCCCTGAAAAAAAAAAAAATCAGGTCAATTATAATCAATGTCCCTGTGTGCGACCACAGAACCACCCTCTCCCCCATCTCCAAGAATATCCTGACAGCCTCAGGCTTCACCTTCTTCCAACTCTTATCCACATGGGCTGGTTCTCCACCAAACCCACCTTGCAAGCATTTCTGGCCAGACCAACCAAATGTCCAGCCACAGTTGTTTAATCAATCCAGCATCTCACTGAATTCTATCCTTTCAACTAATTTCCATGCAGGCCCAAGATCACACTACCCGAGGTGAATAACCAGAACTTTAGGTGAGTGTATGTTACTCAATGAGTGCAGGAGAAGCATTAGCAGATCCCACAGTATGCCTCTCCTGCCGAACCACTGAATGTGTATAGCTCTGGCCTTGAAGGCCACCTGTGATCCAACTGCCAACCTGGACACCTTCTTCGCAAGCCCAAAGCTCTTTAGAGTGCCTGAAGATCCAAGCATCAGCTATGCTCTGGGTATCCCCTGGAATCCAAAACAGATAGGGTTATGTCCAGTCAAAACCAAAAGCCGGAAAGGACTTCTGTAACCTAGCAGCTATACTCAGTGCTCTAAAAAAAGACAGCACAGATCCCAAAATGGATTCTCCACAAATACTATGGGTTAGTTACACTTATTGCCAGGGGAAAGGTTATTGGAAATGGAGCAGACTTAAGTCCTGTTGCAATTAGATTTCCAGTGCCCTAACCCATTGATGCTGCCAACTTTGCTGCCCCAATCCTGAAAGAATGCATAGTAAAAATAGCTGGCTGGAGACTGCAAGGCACTTTTTATTATTGCAACAAAAACTTATGTCTTGTCAGAGAGCTGTCATCCCCATGAATAACCAGTAGACTAGGGGTGGGCAAACTTTTTTGCCTTAGGGACACATCGGGGTTGCAAAACTGCACAGAGGGCCACGTAGGGAAGGCTGTTTCTACCCAAACAGACTGGCCTCTGCCCCCTTCCACTTCCTATTCCCTGACTGTCCCCCTCAGAACTCCCAACCCATCCAACCCTCCCTACTCCTTGTCCGCTGACCACCCCTTCCCAGGACCCCCCACCCCTAAATGTCCCCCCGGAACCCCACTCAACTCCCCTGCTCCCTGTTCCCTGACTGCCTCCCTCAGAATCCCTGCCCCTTCAAACCAATCCAACTCTCCTTACTCCTTGTCTGCTGACCTCCCCTCCCGAGACCCCCCCAACCTCTAATTACCCCCCAGGATCCCACCCCCTATCCATCCCCCCTGCTCCCTGTCCCCTGACTTCTCCAACCCCTATCCACACCACCGCCCCCTGACAGGCCCTCTGGGACTCCCACACCCTATCGAACCCCAACCCCCGTTCCCTTTCCCCTGACTGCTCCCTCAAGACCCTCTGCCCCTTATCCAACCCCCACCCCCCACCCCTGGCCCCCTTACCACGCCACTCAGAGTAATGTGTCTGGCTCTGGCCATTTATGCTGCCTCACTGATCTGCAGAAGTGCGCAGCCCCACCCCCCCAGAATGCTGCTTGCATGGCGGTGTGGCTCTGGTGGAGGTGGGAGGGGCTAGCCTCCCCAGCCGGGAGCTCTGGGATGGGATAGGATGGTCCCACGGGCCGAATGTGGCCTGTGGGCCATAGTTTGTCCACTCCTGCAGTTGGCCCAGGTCCTTGTTCCATGTGGCTAGGAAAATTCATGTTCATCCTTACATAGCCATAACACCACAAAGGCCCTTTTCCATTCTGGTTTGTTTCAGAGTACCTTAACAGTAGCAACACTGACCCAGGTGACAATGAGTAGGGTGACCAGAGGTCCCGATTTTATAGGGACAGACCCGATTTTGGGGTCTTTTTCTTATGTAGGCTCCTATTACACCCTACCCACGTCCTGATTTTTCACACTTAATAAGGTGCTGTCTGGTCACCTTATTTGTGGCTCCCTGAAGCAACAGCTCACTTACCTTAAAAGTGCCAAAAAAAGCCAAGACAAACGTGGTCTTAAATAAAATGACCTCCATCCCAGAACCACATATCCTGTGCGGAGCATCTAATATCCCTGTGGAAATGGCTAAGAGATGTCTCCTGTACCTGTCACCTCTGCACCATCCCTCTAACTGCTTCTGCACTATAAAATCTCTACGTGAGTCCGGAAAACCTACTAGCCTGCACCAGAAGGACAGGCCAAATAAGTGACATGATATGGTATACCAGTGATACCATGTATTTCATTGCCTGATGCCTAGGAATTGGTCCACAAACACCAGAGCCCTTTCTGATCTCAAAATTGCATGAACTCAGGAAGGTTGGCCCATTCTTAGGGAAGCTGCATCTGTAACTAATGCCATGGCTGTCAGAAGTCAAGCTTCCACCGATGGGGGAATGGAGGGGGGCAAAAGGAGTAGCTGCCCAGCCCCGTCCCTTCTGCCGCCCCCTCCCCACACACACACACTCCCCCCATTGGCAGCCCTGCCAGTGGGACCTGGCAGGGCCACAGATGGGGGGTGCAAAAAAAGCAGCAATGTTAAAGTGCTTCTGTGGCAGCGCTTTAAGCTGGGTCCTTTAAAGCGCTAGCACTGCTGCAGCAGCATTTTAAAGTAAGGTGGCAGGGGTTGGACAGTCTTTTTACTGGTATGCCATACCAGCCCATACCACCTTATTTTCACCCCTGCCTGCCTTTGATACCTGCCATCCACGCCAGCTACAAAAGTGCCACGCAAATGCCTGTTCTCACTTTCAGATGACATTGTAAATAAGAAGAGGGCAGCATTATCTCCTGCAAATGTAAACAAACTTGTTTGTCTTAGTAATTGGCTGAACAAGAAGTAGGATGGAATGAACTTCTAGGCTCTAAAGTTTTACACTGTTTTGTTTTTTAGTGCACTTATGTAAGTAAAAAAAAAAATCTAGATTTTAAAGTTATATTTTCATGATAAAGAGATTGCACTTGTACTTGTATTAGGTCAATTGAAAAATACTATTTCTTTAGCATTTTTACAATGCAAATATTTGTAATAAAAAATAATAATACAAAGTGAACAGTGTACACTTTGTATTCTGTGTTGTAATAGAAATCAATATATTTGAAAATATAGAAAAACATCCAAAAATATTTAATACATTTCAATTGGTATTCTATTGTTTAACAGTGCGATTAATTAATTTTTTGAGTTGTAGTGAGGAGGCATTGCAGCTTTGGTCCTTACACTGGTGCTATTCCTCCTGCTCATTCAGTTACTAGCTCATTTTCTGCAGTGAAAACATAAGCACATGGGGCAAAGTCTACTGTTAGCTGCATCTGAAAATCTTAGTCATAGTTCCATAGCTGCACCGATTATATTAGTAACATTTGAGTTTAAAACGTCCAGGCAAAAGCCAAAATAATCCTTTTTTAAGCAGAGAAAGAATTTGGAGAAATAATTCAAGAGTTAAAAAACAAACAAATGGAGGAGCAGAAGACCTTTTTTTCTGTTGATCATGTGGTATTTCCTAATTTAGAGCTTGCTTTCAGAAGTATGTTTGCCCAATCTAACAAGCAGGTAATGGAGAAGCACTAGAGCACAGATACACTGGACTCTTGATTATCCAGGATTGGGTTAAACAGATTGTGGATTAACCAGGATGCCAAAAAAAAATAATACACGTAACTTGCAGGGCCAGCTCTGGCTTTGTTGCTGCCCCAAGAACAAAAAAACAAACAAACAAAAAAAACCCCACCAGGGTGCAGGGCAGCCAGTGAACCAACACCTACACCCCACGGTGCAGGGTGGCTGGTGAACCAACCCCCACCCCGACCATATTTCCTATGGATGTTGATTATCTGGGATTTTATTAAGCAGGATTAACTTTTTCCCTATCATTTTGGATAATGAAGAGTCTACTGTATATTTGCAATGAATAGGGCCCAGGAGTGGTGCTACCAGGAATTTCCTAGGTCTCATTCTGGAAAGCTAGCAAAGAACGAACAGCAGTGGGAGGGGAAGCATGAGAGAAGGACTGGGAGCACATTTGGATGAAATAAACAGTTGTCTGAACCAACCCAGGGCTGAAAAAGAATATAGTATTTTACTTTTGGGAGTGGGAGTTGAGGCCAGGATTGGGAGCGGCTTGGGCTGGTTCTTATTCTTTTTTTTTCCCCCCTCATCTTTTGTTTTTGAGCAGTGCCTAGACAAATATCATCACTTCCAGAACTTGCCTTTCCAGTGTAAGTGGGAAAGGAACCCTAACACCAGAGTGGCTTTTTAAAACTATCTTCTATAATTAAACGTACTCAGTCTTGTAACCCCAGTGAACTTGGAAGAGTTTAGAAAATGTCAGTTGACTCATTGTATGAGATTACTCTCCTCAAACTAGAACTTTATCACTGTAACCACACATTCCTGGAGACAGTTACCTCTCCATCTGATCCATAGGTATTAGTGTCCCAAAAGAGACACTCTGCTGCTTGATAGAACACTAATCTTCAATAATCAGGTTACCTGTTAATGCCCAGAAACTGTCTCGGTTTAGCTTTTGTAATGTCTTCTTCCTCACTGGGAAAATGTAATGTTTTGTGTCTGAGAAGGTGACCTTGCATTCTGTTTTCTGTTACGAATTATATTGACCCAAAGATATATTGTACATCTTACAAGCTAGAAGCCTGATCAACATCACTGGCAACAGAATCTGGAACCCCTGGAAAAAGCACAATTGGATAGGAATAAATGCTCTTCCTTAAATTAACCTGGCAGCAAACACTAAATAACAGAGGGTCTTGAAATGCAGAAGTGGTAGGGAGAGCAGAATCATATATGCAGTGAAACAAAAATTCCTTAAAGTGCTAATTGCCTAAGTGCTTTGCAGAAGATGCAGCGCAAAATGAGAAGAATTACAGAGTTTTGAGGCTCTAATGCAGCTCCTTTTGTCACCACTACAGATGGCAAGCTGTAATGAGCCCAAGTTAATGCCTCCGGTAGACATCCTATATGCAGATATATATCGCAGTTCTCTGAAGTGTCTGCAGTGAAACAAAAAACCAAGCGCCATTGGCTTGGTTTCAGGTTTTGCTGCAAATGTGAAATTCAGAGCTGGTTTGTTGAAAGATTTACAAGAGATTCACACATTTTCAAGTGATTCTGGAACAGACATAGGTCAGATTATGGTTTAGTGCTGAATCCATACAAACTTCATGTTCTCATGATTTCAGGTGAAACCTACAGGATTTGACTGAATTACCGTATCTAATTTTGGGTCTGATCAGGTTAAGAGGGAGAGAGAAATTTGGGGTAAAACTGTGACTCAAAGCCATATCTTAATAGTGTGTTATGAAGGATCTTCACTCCAGCAAAAGCTGCCAAAGGCATCATGCTATTCTACCTTATACATTAGAATCCAAATGAAAGTCAGTCCTAGAGAGAGTGTCTAAATACTGCCTTATAATGCTACATACATACAACAAAAAAAAAATAAGAGAAATTGCTTGTAAGTTTCTCTACTCCTGGGAAAGAGTGGAGTAGGGACAGAAAGAGAGGATATGTTCGTACACTCTATGAAGAGTAAAAGGTTACTCAGAGTTCTTTCCTCCTTTTTTGTGTCAGTGAAGTGCTGGAAGCGGTTTTCAGAACCTCACAACGTCCCCTGGGGAAAAGGATCTTCCAGAAATGGCAGCTATTGCTTGGAATTTGGGGGGGGGGGGCAATACATGCTATTGAAAATTAGCACACAGATCAACATGCAATTGAGACATACAAATAGGTTAAAGTCAAGTTGTTTATTTACATGTACAGGAGCAGGATTTTTTTTTTTTTAAAAAAAAAAAAAGCCTCCCACACTCTCTTCAAATTCCACAAACTGACATCTGTGCTACTCAGTGGGTGAAATACTGATCTCATCTACAGCATCTTTACACCAGTGTAATTCTATTGACCTCTGTGGAAACACTCCTGATTCACACTCATTAAACCGAGAGAAGAATTAGACCCAGGAAGAAATTCTAAACACTTCCACCATGTGAGAATGATAATGAACGAAGCTAGTTTATGCTTAAATGGGTAAACAAATAAATAGATCTTTCTCTCTTCCTTCTGGGAGGACATGCACAGCCATACATAGACTTATCACAAGCTAATGGGGAACATTTTTGTGAGAGCTCCTTGTTAAAATACAGGGTGCATATCTCTATCCAAAGAGTACATTTCCCTTGTCCTGACACATAAAGACCCAATAATTTAACCTAACTGTAATTCCTGATGTGACAAAAATTGCAAGGAATCAATTTGTAGACTATCCAGTGCAGTAGATTTCCTATATCAGGCCCCATGTTATATCGAACAACTACACTAAATTGTTGGGGATTTTTATCTTTAAAAAAATAGTAACATTTCCTTGGCTAATAACTAACTGTTAATGTGTTCCTATAATGCTCTTTTAAATTACTAGTTAAAAAAACATACATGCACACAGTGCTGATTTCAACACTGCATTAATTATCTATAAATGTGTCTGAGATTTCCTAGCTCAGATTTTCACAATCTCAGTATTCCTATACAAACAATTTAAACATACTGTAGCCATTCCAAGTTCATCATCCCTATAATTTACACAAACCTGGTAATTCATATTCAGAAGTACAGCAATTCTGGCAGTGAAAAGATATGTTAGATGATCTGGTTTAAGTTCACAGATCTTTAATTTGAGCATGTGTGTTGAGAATTTGGGATTTGCATAGAAACGGGCTCTCTCTCCATTGTTCTCTGGAATGTGTACCTGGAGCCATAGACCCTCCTCTTTTTTCCCCCCAGAGAGCGGATTATTTCTCACTGCTCATTCATTCTCTGGTGGTACTTCAACACAGGCCTGATTGTAAGTAAAAAGTGGGCAAACCAGTTTGTAAAATGTATCCCCAGGAATGAGCACTTGTCTGGCTGTGCTGTAGAAATTATTTTTGGATCTTTATAGTTGCCCATAAGGAATGTGAGCACCAGGTAAACTGTAAAGTAAGTGCATTTCCCTGGCCCAAATCAAAATGACATCTGTTTTGTGAGGTGAAAGACCCGAAAAGGCTGAATATTTTATCTATTTGATAAGAAAAACAGAAAAATGCTCCTTGACCTGACAGCCGACCTTGCGTAGCCAGCCCTGTGCAGATTATTCCTACTGTAGTGAGGCAGGGTGGCCTCCCGAGAACCCAGAGTGGATCGGCCCCCGCACCTAGCCACTATGCCACTCAGAGCAGGGATAACTAGTGGTATGCAAGTGTGCCATGCAGAGGCAAAATTTGGGTCAGTCATAACAAAGCATATTTACAGTTGTCATCATCACCTACCCATCCCCATCAAACTCCAGCTCCCAAGACCAAACTAAGGTAATAAAAGTCTAGGACTCACCTATCTCAGGCACCACTTCAGTCTTATGCCCCAGCTTGGATGCTACAGTTAGTTGGAGCACTTTAATTTTTAGTACCCAGGACTTGAGTAGGATGTGGACAGGGAAGAATTCTCATTGACAGCAGCAGTCGCTGGGCACTGGGCTTTGACCCTACTAGAAATCTCTCAGAGCCTACATCTTATCACTTCCAAGGAATAATGCAAGATACATCTTTGTTAAACGTTTCTCTAATTATGTTAGTTGAAATCCCCCAGTATAATCTCTGGGGTGGTTATTCCCCTATGACTGGTCTTTAAGAAGCTGCATTGGCTGGTGCGAAGAGACACAAACTATGATTCCTTACAGCATGTCTTAACTCATTTATATAAATGGAGCCCAGAAAACAATGTGACCATATTAACACCACAGTAACACAAGCAAACACCAAACAAGGACCTACTGACTAAAAGAAAACTTTCTAATTTGGGAAGCCATTGAAGTTGCTGTGCAATTCATGTTTTGCCTGGCCGCCCCTCTGTCATGATGGTGGGGTATCCAGGCCAAATTTGAGTGAGTGACATTGTGAGGAGCCAAGCCCAACCCTGCAGGACAGGAGCTGCCTCGATGGGGTGAGTACAGAGAAAGCTCGTTCTTGACTCCTCTGGGGACTCCCTTCCTCACCAGGCTGGGATTAGGGTTGCGGTGCTTGGGCAAATGGTGCTATTGTGGGTAGTCGGTACCTCCTCGGCAGTTTAGTATAGTGCACCCATTGAATCATGAGGCTATAACTACCCTTGAGGCATTCAGACAACTTAATGGCACCATATAAGAACCTAGGTAGATAGATACCACATTGATAGGAGCTAAATCCTGATGTATTTATACATATGTACTATATACTGTAATTATTGCTAAATTAACTCATTATTAGACTATTTAAGAGAATCGCTGCAAGAGAGCAGGGAGTGGCTTTTTTCATCCCCAAGACATGCAAATATGTTACAGAAGAAAAGCAGCCCTAGAAACCAGTCAACATATGTAACCCAGAAAGTTTGTGCCAGTCAAGGGAATAGAAGCGTATAAATCACATCAGCACCCATTTCTTTTCCATCAACTGGATTTTTCCATTTTCTGGGTATCATGCTTATTTCTACTTAAATATTTCCTCTTAAATATTCCCCGCCCCCCAAGATAGGTTTACTCTAAATAACCACATAGGACCTGATTTTGTTTTTCCTTTAAACAGATTATGCACTGGATCCCACTTTTATTCTGAGCTTTTGCATTGCCATGTTGTTTTTTCTACCCTCCAGTCATTTTATTTTCTAGGCCAAATTTTGCTGTTCTCTCTCAGGAGAAAGGTGCCATAGAATTTAACACAAACAATAAGATTCTACAGAATCCGAGCCCTGGCTGTGCTCCAGGGATGGTGCAGGTCGGACACTTGCTCTGGTGGCGGCCACACTCTCTTAGGCTCTAGGTGGCAGGACTCTTCTTCCCAGCGTCTCCCCTGCCTGGTTGGAGTTACAATCCCCCTTCAAGTCTGGCCTGCAGGGCCTCTCAGCACATCTCCCTGTGCTGGGTCTGCTGCCTGGGGTTCCCCTTGCTCTCTCCAGCTGCTCACCATACCCAGCTCTGGACTGCTCCAGCTCCAGCTTCACTAATCCGCCTCAGCTCCAGCCCCAGCTCCACTCTGCCTCAGCACTGCTGCTGCTGCTGCTGCTCTGCCTCCAGCTCCCTGGGCTGCTTCTCTGACCCCTCTAGCTCTGGCTGCTGCAGCTCTCCACCCAGCACACGTCTGCTCCCTGGGCTGCTTCTGCGACTCTGCTCCCAGCACTGACCTGCTTCCTGGGCTGCTTTTCTGCCCCCTCTGGATCTGACACAGCTCTGCTTCCCAGCTCAGCCTCGGCCCCTGCTTTCTCCTTAGTTCGGCCCCACTCTGATTGATCCAGGCAATTCCATGGAGGATGGGACTCCCCAGCCTCCTGTCTCCCTGACTAGCCTGCCTGCCATGTCAATCAGGTTGACCTGGAACATTGGCCTCTCCCCATTGTTCTTGGGGACAGTCAGTCAGTCTCAGGGTCCTGATTTCCCATTGACCCTTCTCCTTCCTTTTGGTATTTGGAGCTAGCAATTAAAACACCCCCACTGAATGTTAGTAAGAGGATAACAGGCCCCTTACATAACCCTGACATAAACGTGGCGCTGCTTGGAGAGGTAGATTACCTACAGCAAGGGTGGGCAAACTATGGCCCATGGGCCATATCTGGCCCATCAGGTCTCTGGATCCAGCCCACAGGATTACCACCCCTGTGGTGCCATGGACCCTGTGCTGCTACTGAAAACTGCCAGCATCACGTCCCTGTGACCCCTGGGTGGGAGGCAGAGGACTCTGTGCACTGCCCTCACCTGTGGGTACCTCTCCCTGCAGCTCTCATTGGCCAGGAACATCCACAACCCCTCCTGAACCCCAGCTCCTTTCCCTGAGCTCCCTCGTAGAGCCCACACCCCTCCTCTGCCCCAACCCCTTGCCCTGAGCCCTTTCCTGTCCACCACACACACCCTCTCACACCCCACACTCCCAATCCCCAGCTCCAGCCCTAACATTCATGGCCCTGTATGCAATTTCTCCACCCAGATGTGACCCACCAGCCCACTCATTCTTCTTAGCAAAATGTCTTATTACAACAGTATAACTGAAATTCCAACAATATGGATTAGTATATTGGTATTTTGCTGTGTGTGTTCTCTGTAGAGAATTAGTGTTTATTGGGAAAGAATTTTCTGACCGAAAATGATGTGTGAGCAATGAGTGTGACAAACACTGCCATTAGTGATTGTGCATATATTTCAAGTGTACGATTCCTGTGGGACTAGCCAAGAATATTTTCTTCTTCATATATGTCAACGAGCTTTAATAACTTTAAGTCTCAGTGCTAAAGTCCTATTAAAGATACCTTACCCTCTTGACTGTTTTGTTAAATCTTTGTTAATGTAATGCAAATGGCTCTGATGCCATGTGGTTGTCCTTGGATTGATTTAGTTGGGCAGAAATCTTTGCAATATGTTCCAGGCTAATTCATTTTGAGGGTTAAAACAATGAATCCCTGTAGAAAATAATATATTAGCTGGTAAAATGATTAATTAATGGCAGTACTCATATAGCATTTCTGCAGTAACCAGAATCGCTGAATTAATAACATACTAGAGAGTTTTATTATTTCCTGAGAATTACAGCTATGGTGACATTATAGGCAGACCAATCTTACCCTTTAGTGGACCTTGCTAACATGGCAATACTCATGGCCTCTGGAGACTGTCTCTCTCTTGTGATCATTAAACAAGGTTACTCCATTTACAGTAACATCTCCTCTCTTAGCCATCTCTCTCTCATCCCTCCAAGTTCATACACAGGCCATGCACCTAAGTACCTATGTTAAACCTGGTCACAGGCAAAACAGTAGTGTGAAATTTGATTGGTATACCTTTACATCTGACTTATTTGGTGGGAACTGTGTGAAAATGAGCTGCCATTCTTCATAGAAAAATGCTTTGTGCAAAAAAATATACAACCAACTACAAAAATCTTAGCAGCACACGTAGTAGTGGGCCAAATTCTGCTGTCAGTTACCCTGCAGTAAAGCTGGAGTTTTTCCACCACAGTCAATGGAGTTATGCCGGTATAAATCCAGAATAAGAGGATAGAATGCAGCATGTGGTCTTATTTTTTAAAATTTAATCATATAGTCCAGTGAAGATAGAAGACTGGATGTATTTGAAATGGAAATATTTAGCCCAATGTACTTTTTCTAGAGAATTAATTTTGGGCAAATCCACCAGACGCAGTTGTGTCTACACATGACTAAGAGGTTTAGAGACCAGTACTGCACCACTGATATCAACAGAAGTTCTCCGCTTCCCTCTGGTGAGCGCAGGATCAGGCTATTCGATTAGGGATGCATTAAACCCTGCTCATTTTAGGGCTCTCTTTCTTGTTGGCCAAGAGTTTTAAATTTAGCACTGATCTGTGTGAACTGATACCAAAAGAAAAAAATAATCTTATGGAGATTTAAACAAATGCAAGGGAAGAAGGGGATAAAATGTAGCTAACCCTACATTCCCATCTTGCTGCTTGAGCCTGGCAGAAAAAAAAAGTCTTTGGTAAAACTGAGAAGACATGAAATTGTTGGTTGGGTTTTTGAATTAGGAAAGGAAATTGGTTTAGTGAATTTAAGAATTTGTGTAGCAAATGCTTATTCAGCAAGCTCCAAATCATAATCTGAGCTTTTACAGAATTGTAGGCAAAACCAGCCTCCAGTTCCATGGTCACCCAAGAGAAGGAGTGGGGAAAGATTTGAAGTGGTAGCAAAAATGTAAGTAGCATAAGGAATTCTGAGTTATATCTTTACCTAGAGCCCATAACCACCTTCTCCTGTCACACTCAAAGCCTCTTCCCTAACACAAAGGGAGTCATTATTTGGATATTTTTATTTTATTTCATATATAGGTAGTGCCTTTTATCCACTTTTAATGAGACTAGAAAAATTAAATTATGACCCACTCCTGCAATCTCCACTAAGCAATTGCTGGGACAAAGTTCAATCTTATTGTCTCCCAAAACTCAAACCAAAAAGGCAGACAGTGTGATTTAGTGGATAGGGCATACAAACGCAGCAGACTGGGTTGTGTTCCTAAGTGTTCCATTGACCAGCTGTGTGACAGCACATCAAATCATTTCACGCCTCTGCCCATCCCACCATTTATCGGTCTAGCTTATTTAGAATGTAAACTCTTCAGAGAAGGAACTGTCTCTTTGTTTTTTATAGTGCCTAGCAAAGCAGAGGCCTCCAACTGAGCTTGGGGTCCCAGGCACCATTTTAAAACAAATACATAATTATAGGAAAAGAAGTCAACTGACCTCCTTTAAAATTCATAGTTCTTTATTCATTCATGCCTTATAGGGAGAGGTATAAGAAGCTCAGATTATTTAGTTTATCCCAAGAGAAAGTTCAGAGTTGATTTGATCATGGTCTACAGTTACCTAGACTTGTAGGAAGAGATTTTTGGTAGTACTGGAGATGGGTCTTTAATATAGCAGAAAAAGGCATAATGAGATCCAGGGGTTGGAAGCTGAACCTAGACAAATTCAGGCTAGAATTAAGGTACACATTTTTAATAGTGAGGGTAGTTAACCATTACACAATTTATCTAGTGATGTGGTAGATCCTTCACCATTTGAGGATTTTAAATCACACCTGGGTCTTTCTGAAAAATATGCTATACTTCAAACAGTAGTTATGGAATTCAGGCAAAAATTATTGGGCACATTCCTATGGTCTGTGCTATGCAAATATTCAGATTAAGTTACTACCATGTTCCCTTCTGGTTTAAAATCTATAACTTTTTAAGCACTAGCTCGATCTGGGAGCAGAAGCACCGGAAATCATGTAGGAAAGCTTGACCACATGAAATTTCTAGACCAGTGCTGTAAACCCAACAGGTTCTGGCAGGTCTGGACAAATATCTTAACTTTTCGATGTTTATCTGAGTGCTGAACACTGTGTAGTCCACTCATTGCTAACCTGCATCTGTGCTGTGACAAGAACTGTGAGGAATTACCCTTGAAGCTGAAATGGACGTGTGTGAATGGAACTGCAAACTGATTTTACACTTAAGTACTGTGATGATGGTGACAAGTGAAACTGGTATAGACAGATAATAGATGAGTTGTCACTCATTTGCGATATTGCAAAATTTACAATTTCTACCAGAAACAAGATGTCAAGGTGATGAAGTTCCATCCTCTGAACAAAACTCTGAATTGTTATGAATTTGCCCAAGGCAAATAGGTTATGAACAGCACATTGTGGGTTTGTGAGTGTAGTAGGAGCCGGTAATCCTCAGAGATTACAGGCTAAGGGACAGGTTTGCAATTTTACACTAACAAATACTGTTTTGTTCAACCTACAGATCTCAACAAACACTATCCTACATTCATTCTGAAGCCATCATAAATTGCCCCCTCAAAAATCAAATGGTTTCTTTGAGGTTTGGAGGTTGAGTTATTTGTGCTCCCTTGGGGAGCTGGGTTACTAAACTCAGAATCAGAGTAATCTGGAGTATTTTGCATGCCTGTTTTCAGATCATCAGCTAGTTTGTCTAATCCTGAATAAAATGTTAAATGAGTTCCTGGACTCAGGAGGAAGTGGGATTGTCCTCACGTGCTCATTGTCCTCATGTGCTATTGAATGTCAGAGCCTAGCAAACACCTAGACAAACCAATCCATCACTAAACCTTCTGCAAAGCATTAAAAACCCAGGGCAGAGTGGTTGATTTGTGAATTCTAATAGGTTTTAGAAAAAGGAAAATGCACTTTTGGCCAAGTCTACACTAGACGCTTTTGCCATTACAGCACCATCTATTAGAAGCAGGATTTTGTGCAGCCTCTCTGTCAGGAAATACCTTTGTATAGTGACAGTTGTGCAATAGGGTGACCAGATGTCCTGATTTTAGAGAGACAGTTCTGATTTTTGGGTCTTTTCCTTATATAGGCTCCTGTTAACCCCCACCCTCATCCCAAATTTTCACATTTGCTGTCCGGTCACCCTATTATGCAAGTATAGAATTGCTTTTGCTGGTATAGCTTTGTTGCTCACTTAATTGGTATAATTTATACAGGCAAAAAACACTTCTATGCTGGCATAACTGCATCTTCACCAGGAGAATTTGCTCGTATAACTATACCAGCAAAGAATAGCAGCCGTGTTTGTCTATATCCGTAAAGAAAACAAAGAATACCTGTAGCACCTTAGAGACTAACCAGTTTATTTCAGCATAAGCTTTCATGGGATATAGCCCACTTCATCAGATGCATCCGATGAAGTGGGCTATAGCCTACGAAAGCTTATACTGAAATAAACTGGTTAGTCTCTAAGGTGCTACAAGTTTTCTTCGTTTTCTATACCAGCAAACATTTTCTAGTTTAGATGAGGCCTTCCTTTGAAAGCATTTAAAACAAGTGGCAGGTATCAGAGTCTTAATATTTGTCATTGCTAGACCATTGCATGAAGTAAACTTTATGGGCCAATTTACTGAAAAAATAGTTTCTAAATTCAGTTTGTACAACTGCACATTTTGCCTCCAACACCTTCTGGTTGCACCCACTCATACATATTTTGCATACTCTGCATATACACTTAGCCCAAAGTTTTTGAACTCAGGTGACTCAGTGAGAATAGAAGCTGTAGGTCTCTTATTTTGGTACATTAACGTAGATGAGAGCATCTGGTGCTACCAGAATATAAATTATAATATTAATGTCAATGATTTCTATATTGTGTACTCAATATTTTTTCCAAGTTCTAGCCCTGCAAACTCAACCCTGCATCTCACAGTCAAGCTGGTTCTTTCTATCTCATCTGCATAGTGCGGAGTTGGGTGTGATGAGAATCTGAACAGAGCAGAAGCCACAATAATAAAGGCTCTCCGGGCCAAATTAGGTCCTGAATATACCTGCAAGACTCCACTGTTTTCAAATTATGCCTTTAGTGACATCTGTGCAACCCCCTTTGCCTTCTGTGGGTTTGCACAGATTATTAAATGCTTTTCAGTTACAAAACTACTCAGCCATTGATACACAGGGTGGCATAGAATCAAGTTATCTTTGGTCTGTTAATTGTGTTACCTCTATAGGGCTAATGAGGCTAGCATGCAAGGGAGTCAAAGACAGAGCTAATGAAGAGAGTCACCTGCTTTAGGAAAACACTTCCCTTCTCTCTCCTACTATAGCACCAAGAAGGAATCAGACCTCCAGACAACCAGATCCACAAGTGGGGACTAAAGTATTGGGGGAGGGGACTTGCACCTCATTCTAGCCCCTGCCTAGTGCTGCCTCTGCTATTGTGTGTTTTCTGTAGTTTTCAAATATGGCACCGAGGTGTGTAAGACTTCACAGCCTAGGTGGAACCTACTTATTGGACAATACTAAAATGAGATTGGTTCCTCATGTTAATTTGTATTGTTAGAAAGTGTATGTAACAGTCCACAGTACATCTCTTAAAAGGAAACATTTCTTATAGCTCCACCATGAACTCAGGTACTAGACCCAGAGATCACAGTGGTTGGTGTTTTAGAAATGCATAAACACAGTAACAGTTGGTGTTATAAGGTTTTCTAATGGCTCGTGATCATTCAAGATTCAGATTAAAGATTATTTTGTGGTTAAGGACATTTTAAAATTTAGTGGGCTGCTTTCTGCACGTAAAATGAAAAAAATATCCAATTGCGATATCTGTTTGTGAGTTAGACACCAAATCCCAATTCTTTTGAGGTTTGCCCTTCCCTTGAATTCAGTCAGCACATAATTCAGTAAATAGCTGCTGTTATTAAAGTTATGGCGAAGCAGTTCTCCTATTTGTCATTTGCACCTCATAGATATAAAGGAGAGTAGATTAAAATCTATTAGTACAGTATGACACCCAGGGAATGTTTCAGTGGCAGTAATTAAATCCTGATGTAAAACTGCTACAAATATTTCTCAAAACCCAAAACAGATGTTTCTGCAATCAAGCAATGAAGAAAACCTGAAGAGTTCCACAAACCACACAAGGGGGCACTTCTGAGGGAAATCCGCTGCACAACTTCGCTACCATGCTGTCTCAATTTGCCAGCAATGTTAAATAGATAGAAGACAGGCCATTTTTTTGTATTATTATCCTGGCCTCCAGTAGCACGCCAGAAGTAGCACAATAATATGTGTCAGGGGACTTTGGAATAAAAAATAATGGTAATAATGAGGCACAAGTCTTGTAAATTTACATTTCAGTTTCCAAAACTATAATAAATTAGCACAATTGCTCAGACTCAGTCATGACTCACAAATCATATCCTTGTGTGGCTTTTATGGGCTAGAATTATCTAATTAATAACCAGTAGTGGTTTATATGTAAAAATATTAATTATCATTACTATATTCATTCAACTGGTGTGGAGTTAAATTAAAACACACCATGTGTTTTAAATTGTGCCAAACTGTGAGAGAGAGCAAAATGCAGGACTCTCTGCCCTTTATACATTTAACTGTTTGCTTGTGGGAGGTTGTCTCATGGAAAGAGGCATCTCAGTCTTTCCTTCAAAGCACATCACTTAGCTACCTTGAAGGATTGCTTCATAGTAAAACCAGCCTCTACTCTAGTACCAAAGTGTGTATTCACCATGGAGTTGTCAGTGAATGAGATGGAGAACTATCTGATCCACAGGCACATAAATTGGTAACAAAGATACAGTTGCTACTGTGACTCCCAAGTTTGTGCATGGTAAGCCCAATTCTCAGTTGAGTCAGTTTTAATCCACTGCAGTGCAGCTTTAATAGACAGAAAGGCGATATAGGGCCCGATGTTCAAAAACAGGCAGCACCCACAACCAGGGCAAGATGATATCTAGATAGATATAGATGATATATATATTTTTAAAGTGCATAGTTCCCAATTGGTCACGTATGGAACAGTGTTAGCTCCCAGATCTTGAGCACTTTTGAAACTCTGCCCACTTCATTTCAGTACCTAAATGGAAGCTGAGCTTTTTAGAAAGCCCTACCAATGACTTTACCCAGATCCTGATTATCACAACAAAAAGTATTTTTTTCCTGCTGCTAATAGCTCACCTTAATTAATTAGCCTCTTAGAGTTGGTATAGCAACCCCCAATCTTTTAATGTTCTGTCTCATATATATACACACACACACACACACAATCTTCCTAATGTATGTTCTACTCTATACATCTGATGAAGTGGGTTTTAGCTCACAAAAGCTTATGCCCAAATAAATTTGTTAATCTCTAAGGTGTCACAAGTACTCTTCGTTCTTATTACCCAGAAGATATAATGCCTACACTGATTCCTTACTGGAAAGCACAATGACAGCAGCTACCACTTGTTTAAAACTAGTGCATTTCATTATGTCAGGGCAATTGCTGTCCTGATACTGTAGCTTATTAGTTCTAATTTATTATCAGTGTTAAAATGATTAACTGCACTGTTATTTCCTCTGTTTCTGGGCTTTATTGCATGTCTGCCACAGCGTTCAGAGTAAGCCCAGGCAGCAAAGGAAACAACAAAGGCCACAGCTTAACAATAAATATCCTCTGAAGGAACTTGGCCACCAGGTAGGGGAAACAAATCACTGTACTACTATGAAAAATCAGGAGAGCAAAACTGTAGAAGCTCTTATGGATGCATGGTGAATAACTCAGTAATTTATCCAGTGAATTTAGTCTCTTCTGCTTGTAAGATAGCTGTGCAGATTGTGATTTCCACTAGTTTAGGAAGTTTTCATAATTCTTTGATGAATGATCTAAGTGTGTGGATTGATCCCTATCCATTGCTGAGAGCAGTCAATGCCTATTATACACACTGTATTAATTAGGTCAAGAAATATTTTTTAAGAAGCACACTGTACTATTGCTGTTCCCTCATTGGCTGAGCTCCCAAGCACTTCCAGTGCCAATACTTGTAGTCAATGGAACTACTGATATGCTTAGAAGTTCAGCATGTGAATAAGTGTTGGCAGGATCAAGGCGGGGAAGTTTCCTTCCACCCCTCAAAAATCTTTACAAACACGATCTTGATATAGATTAGTGCCAGTAAAACTCAACCACTGGAAAAAAGCAAACACAAACAAAGGTGCATGAATGTGGCCAAGCACATTAATTTAACATTAATGGAAATATTTTTACATCATTCACCCAGCTGTGCATCAGCTACCAAAGCCAAAAAAATAAAATTGCTTTGACTGCATGACATTGAAAGTTAACTAAAATAGAAGCAGAGAGTGTGGAACCAATAAAAAACAGTTACCAAATTACATCAGCAAACCAGCACATCTATAAGTATATGTATTTTATATACACACACATAGATTAGCATGTTAAATTCTAAATTAAATTATATACTGTTTAATCATTACACTCAATCACATAATTACAAAAAGTACCACTCTAGAAATACACTGAGCAGTCATTTCACAGGTGAAATGAGGCTTTTCTTGATTGCTACTCTGAAAGTAATGCTTCCCTACTTTCCATTTAAGCAAATTTCAATAAACAAGCCTCATTTACATAAACCAACAATGAGCCAAATTCTTAAGTTAATGGCGTTCTCTTGATGTACTTGAGATCAGAATCAAATCCAATGTTTCTTAAGTGAATATCTCTATGTCCCAACATCAAAAGATTTCCTGCATCTCCAACAATAGACACTGAGGACTACTGAGTGCCCTGCAATCTATAAATAAGCATAAATACAGATTTACAGTTAACTATAACTGTTAGCTACTGCATACAGTTTCTAGTTTTATAAACACACATACCTCTCCAATGGAGTTGGCTAAGCAAGAATATAGGACTATGAAATAAGCAACTGTGACCACTAAAGTCTAAAGTGCACATTAACCAGCAGCTGGCATACATTGCTGACCACTTTAAATGCTGACTTTCCCCAGCATAAAATTTGGGGAAATGTATGTTGAATTTATTGCTATAAACTCCACAGTCACCTCCAATCCTGATTCAGCCCATGGAGCTGCCTTTGTAATTGAGACATTAGCTGGCTCCTTCCAAGGACTGTTAACTGATTTCCAGCTTATAAAACAATGCTGAGCAGTACATATTTTGAGTGCTGTCCTTTATTCAGGCTTGTGAGAAACATAACAAGAGTTAATACTTACCAGCTTGACTAGAAGAACATGCAGTACCATGAAGGTATTTCTCCCTTGGCTCTGCAAAATATAAATGGCTAGCTGCAGAAAGGCATACTGGGAAATACCATTCATATATGTTTAGGTCCTATTAACTTCACTGGGACTGAGTGCTTAAGTGTTTTGCTGAGAAAGGTTAGTCTTTTGTGTGTTGTAGGTCACCATGAACTAATTAGGATGCCCTTTCAAAGAATCAGTCCACTTTCTGTGGCATTGGTGCAAGATCCAAAATCCCCATTATTTATGGAAAAACAATGTCTACAGTTTCCATTGATGTTTCTGATGCCATGTACTCTGTCTGAAAATGGTGTTTTGTACAAGCAAGATAAGAGTGTGACCCCTCTTTCCTTGATGCTTTGCATCTATCAGCCAGTAGCAGGTAAGGCTAGTTTGAAAAATTTCATACAGACTGTCTGCAGAGGAAAACTGTGGTTTTGACTCCACACAAAATGTTCAGTGAGGGTCCACTTTCTGCAGAAAATGTTTGACTTTTCACCACAAAACTAAACCCACAAATGGAAAAGGTTTTGGCCAAAAACAGAAAAAAAACCATTTATTTGGAAATGCCACCACTATACCTCATGTAGTTCAGGTGCCTCCCTCCCATATGGGCTGGGTTCTACAGCTAGACAATAACACCCAGGATGCACCATGGTCAGGGATTTCCATGAAGCACCATGATAAACCAGGAAAAAAGGAGATGATGGTGCATCATGGGAGATGTAGTATAGCCAGGAAGCCTGGTCTATGTAAAAGAATGGGAGTATGACTAAGAATTCAAAATATAATTCCCATGAAGCAAGAGGGAGGAATTTTCCCCCCAATAGAAATTTTCAGTTTTCAGCCAAAGTTCTCTTCTTTCTCCTGTCTCTCTTTTCTATCACTGCTCTCTTCCTTTATTCTGGCCCTTTCCATTTTGTACCTTCTGTCATTGAAGTACTCTACTAAAAATCCTCTTTTCAGTATCCCTGCCACCGCCTCAATTCCTTTTCTCTTCTCCTTTTCCCATTTGATCTCTGAAGGACTGGCAGCAGTAATGCTTTACAGATGGCAAAGCCGATGGCTGCACAGGGAAGCTAACTTGCATTCTAGTTGTTTTTCCTCTGCAGACCTTTCCATGTGTAAATCATAGAGGGTAGAGATGAAAAGGGGCAGCTAGGCAATCCCTCTGGCCTGGTTAAGTTTGTTCCTTATTGTAGATCTGACTTATTAATGCTAAAGGATCAAGTTTTAAGTGTCCCCTAGATAGGTCTGGCACAGCTTCCCTTGGGAGATTATTCTACAACCTAAGAGATCAGTCAGGAAGATTTCCTAGCTATTCCACTAACATTTTCCCTTTCTTGCTTTCATCCTATTGCTCCTAGTTGTATTGTATCTTCTATAATTTGTCTTGCTCCTTGTTATTTTGCATCCTTTGAATATCCCCCTTACTTGTTATTTAGCCAAGCTCTTTATATTTCCCAGAACCCTTTCCCTCTATACCTGTGCATCATTTTTTCTAACCTGAATCATTGTTATTTATCTTCTATTAAGGCCTTCCAGTTTATACATTTCTTTCTAGTAGTATGGAGCCTGAATATAAATGCAGTGTCCCAGGTGTATCTAGGGACAAAGGGAGCACAGTATAAGAAAGACCACTTGGAGAGTGTTTGTGGCAGTGTAAGGTACCAACAACCCAACACAGGCACAAATGGGTGTCAATGGATCCCCTATGCCAGTATGTTTGAATTAATCCCAGGAACTATAATTACTTCCTCTGGGCATGCTACCCAAACCTATGTTGTCCTTTCTTGCTATTAAATCACATTGCAATCTCATGGTTAATTTCCTGCACACCATCAACCCTGAGGTTTTTTCAGCTTCACTCCTTTTCAGATGTCTCCCTCCCATTGAGTATCTGTGCTCTGAATATTTTTTCTTCGTATATTAGCTTATGCTTTTCAAAAATTCATGTGGTTTTATTCTCTGCCTATGCTTCTACTTAATTAATTAATTAATTAACTTTCATTAGGTGAATCCAAATGAGTGAAAAGCATAAGAGATGGGTGAATAATGTAAAGCTCTCCCATGAACACTCATTCAAATTTAATTACTAAGATGCTGCTGTGGTTAGCCTTCCCGTTGTATTCACTTTCTGCAAATATTCTTGCAACTGAGTTTTATTAGATTTACTGTGTACTGTGGAACCCAAATCTTAAATGTGCTTTGTGTGAGCATTCACCTCAGAAAACTGAGGATTATGCTCATCTAATCAGGAAGTAGAAATAATATCATACAACATGTGTTGCCAATGCAGCAACAAGCTCTGAGAAGCAAACTTATGAAGAGCCTTCAAGTCAATGCATCTAGCTGCAGGATCAAAAGCTAGGTGAAATAAACACACCTTGACATTGTTGAATACCGAATACCAAAATAAAGGGTCTAACAAAATTCATGAAACATTTAAACAAATAATTTTAAATGAATGAATGAAACAGGAGATAGATCCTGGTCTGCTCTAAGGTCTGTGAGAACAGAAAAAGAGAATTTGTTCTGGGCAGGTTACTTGCTATTTTCTGTAAGTGACCTGCATCGGTTAGGGCTGTGTATTGAGAGACTGGGATCAGTGTTCAAGTGAGGAGGGTTGAGAGAAAAGGATGAAATAGGGGGGAAATGATCAAGTTGTATTGGAAGAAGAGAGGGTGGGCAGACAAAACCTCAAGAGGTTCAGATAAGCAGCCAAACATGAGGCTTGTCTAAACCAAGGGACAGATTCTCATCTATGGACATGGAATGCTCAGTGCCACTAGGCAGAGGGGTGCAGTAGTGCTCTTTGCACAATCCAGATCCTGGGGTTTACTCTGCAATGGCCATTCTAATCTGCACAAACTGCCAGCAGCCCTGAAGGCCATTGTAACAGCTAGTTTCCAAGTCACCCTCCTCTCCCTTGAGCACACCTCCTACTCTGGTTGCTTTGCAGGGGAGAAAGTTGCACTGATGCATGAGAACAGTGGTGATCACCTGGAGGGAAGATCTGCTAAATTTAGGGCCGCTTTGCACCAGAGAAGTGACACAAAAGTCCCACAGTTTGCCCAGAATTGGGGCCCAGATTTCCAAGCCATTTCTCATAAGCTGACTATGTCTCATGATTGGAGACGTGTATGTTCAATACATGTTTATTGCAATCCTCATAATTTGGCTAGCTCCACAAGCCAATAGGTTTATGGTTTATTGACAACTGCCCTGTGGTATTTGGCAGTCTACATAGATCATTTTTCTGAAAGTACTCTTCTCTGACAGCAATGTAAATTTGAGGTAACAGAGCAGGAAAATAAATTAGGAAAGAAATTGTTTGGTAGTCTTTTTTTTCCAATAGAGTTTGACTAACTGTATTTTGGGTCTGTTTGTATATAGAAGCACACATGGGCTACTACTGTACTTCTCCCCTGCTTAAAATGAGCATTGCTACAGAGCATGCATCGATCTGTCCAGTATAGGTACATGCTGTAAAGAATACTAACACAACATTATCTCAGTGGCACCTAGGATATTACTTTCATGCCACTCTTGAGCAATCATTCCTAAATGATTTATAGGTATATGAGCTGTTGTGGAGAACAGGATAAACAGTTGTTGATGGTTTTAAACTTTACCTCAGTAAAGTTCTCAAAAGAGCTGAGACACTAGCCAGATGTTCTCAGAAAATGCTATTTGAGTGCCTTATGCCAGCAGACTGAGTAATATAATGCACCCATCTCTTTTTCAAAAAGGCTGAGCCAGATTGTCAGCTGGTATAAGATTGATTTCAGTAGAGTGATGCCCATGAATACCAGCTGAGGACCTGGCCTATCCTTTTTGCCTGGCTTGCTGATCTAGTAAGAGCGCTCTGCACTGCTATGCAGGAGACCCCAACATTGAACTCCATTAACATTCCCTTGTTTCCCAGTGAGGGCTCCCATACTACTTAAAGGGACACTACCTAATTCCTCCATACTATATCCAACTCACATTTTCCCTTTGCAGACCTAAGGGACCAGTATACCCCATTACAAGAGAGAACTGGCGCTAACTTTAGAGGTGGTCTGGCAGGAGAAGCAGCACCACACCATAATTGTCTTGAAGGAGAGGGAGTTACAGTAGCAGTAAGATGACTAGAAAAGTGTGGAGATTCTAAGTCTCCTTCAAGGCTTGCATTTGTTCAACACTAGGCACAACTAAGGAACTTAGCATGGAACAGACTTGTGGCAATGTAAGAGAATAAGTAGGTGTACAAATTCTAAGGCTACATTATGCATTTCCCAATGTAGATTTCCTTCACTTTAATGCTGATAAGCTGTTGATTTTTGTTTTTAGTTATGAACTGCAATCAGGTTTTGCTGTCAGTTATAAATATAACAGACTGCTGTTTAACTTCAGATTCCCTATCACTCCTGTAAGGTGTAAGTATAGTCAACTCAGTATTTTTAAAATAAAATTTTTGCTGATGGAAAAGGGAAATTTTATCTCATATTAAATAAATATAGAACAATATGATCGTTAGTGAAAATCTGGCCAGATGACTGTTATTAACGTTGCAAGGGTGTTAAACAAATCCACATTTAGGAGAGGTTTTCAGACCAGTTTAAATATCAAAAATAAAGCAGGAAAGATGGCCTTGTGGTTAGGGCACTCAATTGTTACCCAAAAGATCTGGATTCAATTTCTGGCTTTGCCACTGGTTTACTGTACGACCGAGAATAAAACACTTAGCCTGATTGTGCCGCAGTTCCTGGTTTGTAAAATGGGGATCAAGATCCTTCCTTTGTCTATTTAGATAGTAAGGTCCCTGGGGCAAGGCCTGTGTCTTACTAGGAGTTTAAACAGTGCCCAACACTAGGAAGCCCCAATATTGGCTGGGCTCTTTTGGCACTACCATAATACACTTACTAAATAAAATAACAATGATAAAACAAAAACCAATTATTGTTGTTCCCTTTCATTCATTTTCAGCAATGTCAAGCTAACAAGCTCCTAAATGATCATTTTAATTGAGGCATCCTTGAATATCGCTTTGAGTGGCCCTTTAAAAAAAACAAACAGACCTTTCACTGACTAATCTGACATCCTAAAGGAAAGATTTCCCCAAGAAGTAAGCTTTGTTAACAGGCAGTATAACACCTTGCAATTATGTTACTAATGGCTGTCACAGCCCAGTGTTCTGGGTACAGGAAAGCAGGCTTGCCATGAATTCAAGAATTGGCAAACTGGTTCTTATAATAGGTAGCAATGAATCATAAGCTTCCCACATCCTCATGGCTTATTATGCATTATTACCTGCTAATTCAGCGCTTCTATTCTTGTCTCTCATATCTTTCAGGAGAAATAGAAGACATGTCTTGACTCCTTTGGAAACTATGCATTACATGTTATTTCTTTTTCTCTGTCTTTGGCCATTAAGTCTCCTGCAGTGGCCAAAACAATACTCTTATAATTTAGAATTAAATTAACCATTGTCTACTTGTCCCATCATTTTGGGAGGCATAGAGAGGTAATGAATGGTGGAGGTTTAGTATCAGATACTTTTTCCATGTTTATTATTATGTTCTCTTCTGTCTTACTCCATTCTGGCTTATTTCTGGTAGTAGGATGAGTCTATAGTATTCCTGTAGTCTTGAAAGGTTCAAGAAAATATTTTACCAAGTATACCTGTACAGTCTTTTCACAGGAATACATTAGGTTAAGAATCAAGTCCCTTCTACACTTCTAGAAAATCTGTGTCAAGTGTGCTCATTACAACTTGGTTGTCATTCTCCACAGCTAAAATTAAGCTTCAGCACAGAAAGGAACTAAAATATTTTCATGTCTATGAGTTATACTCATGATACAACTTGGAAATATCTGTAGCATATTTCAGGGAAACAATTAAGACTCAGAGTACTAAGCAAACAGACACTATTAACTTTAATGAAATGGATATTTCCTTTTCACAAAACAATTTTGTCTTTGTACTGCATTGGAAGGCCTAGATCAATTAGTGGTAGATTCATAAAGGGACTGATCTTCTGTCATTGAAATCAGCAGAAGATTCCCCATTGAGTTCAATGGGAGAAAAAGCACGGACTAGTCCTGGCCCAGATTAAAGAACATGTGCATGGAGAGAGGGAATTTAAATAAGCAATTGGGATGATCTTTCCACTACCATTATTGTTAATAATGCTTGTAATAGCACCAATCGTTATTAGTGTAAGCTCTTGGCCTGATCCACCATCCATTGTTGATAACAGAAAGAATCTCATGGACTTTGACGGCAAGTGGATAAATAACTGCGATCTGAGTGCTGTATGGGATATAAATAGTAATGATCCCTCATGAGGAAGGCCAATAAAGCCATATGGCTAAATTCCAAATTGTGATCACTATCAGTAAGAATGGGATAAGTACCTAGGAATTTGTGATCTTTCCCTATCAGACTCATTATGATATGTTCCTCTTCCATTCATGACCAATAAGTCTTCTGCAATGTTGTTAAAATATGTTACTAGCACTCTGCCTTTCCTATTAAAACAAGCAGCAGCATAAAGCTTCCAAAGAGCCATTTGGTAAAGTAGTACATGAAAGTTCATAAAGGAGACCTTATGAAGAAGAGAATGTAAACTACATTAGTTAACATTTTTATCAATGACCTAATGAAAACATAAAATAATCACTGACAAAGTTTGCAGATGACAAAAAATTAGTGGAGTGGTAAAAAATGAAATAGATGGGTCACTGATTCAGAGCAAATCTAGATTGCCTAATAAACTGGGTGCAAGCAAGCAATATACATTTTAATACCCCTCAATGTAAATGTATACAATTAAGGACAAAGAATATAGGCCATAATTATAGGATGGAGACTCTATCTTGCAAAGCAATGACTGAGAAAGACTTGGGAATTGTGGTGCATGATCAGCTGAATATGCGGTCCCAGTGTGATACTGTGGCCAAAAGAACTAATCCAATCCTGGAATACATAAACAGAGAAATTTCAAGTAGGAGTAGAGAGGTTATTTTACCTTTATATTTGGCACTGGTGCAATTGCTGCTGGAATACCGTGTCTAATACAGTACTGAATTGCAGGACTCACATTGAAAAAGGATGTTGATAAGTTGGAGAGGGTTCAGAGAAGAGCCACAAAAATGATGCAAGAATTAGAAAACATGCCTTATAGTGATAGATCATAGAGAAAGCTCAACCTATTTAACTTATACAAAGGTGGCTAAGGGCTGACAAATACAGTCTATAAGTATCTACATGGGGAACAAATATTTAATAATGGACTCTTCAATCCAGCAGAGAAAGGTATAACATGAACCATTGGCTGGAAGATGAAGCTAGATAAATTCAGGCTGGAAATGAGGTGTAAAATTTTAACAGTGTGAATAATTAAAAACTGGAACAATTTATGAAGAGTCTTGGTGGATTCTCCATCATTAACCATTTTTTAATCAAGATTGGCTGTTTTTCTAAAAGATCTGTTCTGGGAATTGTTTTGGGGAAGTTCTGTGGACTGTGTTATACAGAAGGTTGGACTAATTGATCACAGTGGTTCCTTCTGGCCTTGGAATCTATGAAATGGTTGATTCCAGAATACCATTTGGGTGTACTGAATGAGCAGGTGGATGGGAAATCCTCTTGGACAGTTAGGAGCTGAGGGTTGTTTCATATGCCACTCAAAAGGTAATTTCCATTAGACCAGAGCTAAGATTTTACCTGAATACTGGCCAACAAATAAAATAAATTGGTGGATATACTAGATAGTTATTCAGTTGAAAGTGTAAACTTAATTATTAGCACACAATGGCTAAACCATTACTTGTTTTAATTGAATATAGCTGTCCCTCAAACAGTATCATTGCTATGATACAAATAAAATAAAGTGGTGGATATACTAGATAGTTATTCAGTTTAGCTCTTGGTGTGCAAACCATTACTTGTTTGAATGGAATATAGCTGTATTATAATTCTGTTAAAACAAAGAGGAAATGAACCTAGCTTAGTCCATTATATTTGTGTACTCCAGCTGTATCAGTTCACAGCCTTGCCCACCTGTGCCAGTGCTCCTGTAATTGATTCCTACAAGCCCACACATGCCATGGTATCCAGTTCCATTTAAATGCAGATGTGGACTAATGGCAGGGCTCTGCATTTCAAACAGTAAACTAGGGAACATATTACTCACTTGTTCTGTGATCTGAATGTGTTTTGTCTTTTCCTTAACCACATTTATTTTGTTTTTTTAAAAATAAATAGAGTGATTTTTTCCATGCCCCATTGAGAAGGAAGGGATGGGGGAAAACTAATTATATCTGAACTGAAGTGTAACAGTGGCCCTATTAAATAGGTAGCAGTTATGTGCTATTGATTGCAGTTCACAGGAAAAGCTTGTCATGTAGTGTCAGGAGGTTAATGTAATTACAAGAGCGGGCAGCAGGATCAGCTGTAGCCTCGAATAGGCGAATAACTAAAAGCTGCTTTAGAGACACATAATGTTGTCAAAGCATAAATAATTCATCCCAACATTCGAGAAGAAATTACTGCTCCGTTCCAGCGTATTATTCAGCCATTAAAATCCTGCCCTTGTAAAGACTTTTGATGTAGTCATATTTTCAGTTCTAAGAGCAGTTTTGGAGCATTCAGCTTTGATTGAGCTTTATATTGTGCCATTTTCAAAGTATTAAAAAGGATATGACATAGACTTACAATTTGTTTAATAACTGCCTTGCAGTTCAGATAAGAGAGAGAACTGTATGGCTTTATGAAGCAGCTGTGTACGTGAAGTGAGGTTGAAGCTGTGGTATAATGGGATGGAATTCTTGAACTCTCTTAAGCTGGTTAGAGTTAAGTTGACTTCAGTTATTTACTGGATGCAGTGTTGCTGTAGCTGTATCAGTCCTAGGATGTTAGCGAGACAAGGTGGATGAGTTAATAGCTTTAATTGGACCAACTTCTGTTGGTGAGAGAGCTTACACAGAGCAGTTCTTCAGCTGTTCACTGGCACTTATAGCAGCAATAATCTTTGCAGCATTTCTTGGAACCAGATAAGTAGGAGAACCATGAGCAATATAAACATGCCCAGCTGCCCTCCATAACAGCTTCTTGATTCCAACTATTTGCTAGTTTTTATTAAAGTCTATGGCAATTGGGCATTGAATGGACTCCATTCTTCACAAGCATCTTGGCAACTTAAACTATGTGTTTCAGTCAGTTGTCTTCTATTAAAATATCTAAGGTTAGTTGTGTTTACAATCCCCAGGATCTCTATTTTATAGGAGATCACAACAAAGTAAACCTAAGTTGTGATAATGCATATATACCTAGAGCCAGAATGTGGCTAATTCTTAGAATCATAGAATATCAGAGTTGGAAGGTCATCTAGTCCAACCCCCTGCCTAAAGCAGGACTAACCCCAACCAAATCATCCCAGCCAGGGCTTTGTCAAGCCTGACCTTAAAAACCTCTAAGGAAGGAGTGTCCTCTTGAGATTCGTCCACATTTATGGCTATCCACAAAGTCCCCTGAAGCAATAATACAGTTCCACAATGCATCCAGCAAAAGCTAGGGAATAACAGCGAAGGTCTTGCCAATATTATTTCATTTTCTTTTCTCAGAGATTTGACCTTAACTCAAACTCTCATGGTGAAACAACTAAAATCTCATAATTTCACCTGGTTTTGACTTGAAAACATACAAGCCTAAACATTTTGCATTAATTCAATGGAAGACAATAAATTGCTGGAAGTTAGTCTGGGTTTACTTAAAAGTTCTGTGAGTTTTTCCAGTCAAGCTGTTTCATGTTTCCAGTTCACAAAGTAACCTGAAGCCAGTCTGAATTGGCAATAGCTGTGCTGTGTTCTTTTAAAATAAAGGATCATTTATCGACTGGGTCCTCCTATTTGTGTCATAAGAACTACAGGCTGAGGGTAAAATCCAGTCCTCATTGTATACAAAGACAAAACTCTCATTGACTTCAGTAGGGCCAGGATTTCACTTGATGTAAATCAGCATAGATCTATTGAGTCCACCAGAGCTATGTCAATTTACACCAGCTGAAGATCTGGCTCATTAAGAGCAATATCCAAGATTGGTTTCCCCTCATTAAGGATTCTATATATTTTTTGCCTTTCCCCAATCTGCCCTCCTCGCCCACACCATGCCCTACCATTCCTGTGCTCCCAGGTATAGCCTTGGGTTAACTCTGGATCTGATTGAAGCCTTAAACCTACTTGGTCACTGAAAAATAATGATGCAAAATCCAAACATTTGTATTTTTGTGAGGAACATATGTCTGATTTATGTCCATTTCAAAAAAAATAATCTCCTCATCTTCTATAAGGAAGGATTATGGGTTTTTTATACAAATCAAAAGAAACAATACTACAGATTGCCGATGCAAAATCAGATGTGGATGGGAGGAAGCATGTAATATATTACAAACATCCGCACTTCATCTTTGTTCAGATCTAGAGACTGTATCATGTAAATTGTTCACATGGTGGACTCTCTAACCAGCAACAGATTTTCCATTCTTATGTATTTTAAAAATGATATGTAGTTAATATAGATAATATGTGGTATGTTTTTCAATGAGCAGCTAAAATAAGGATTAAACACTATTAATTTGACTTCAGTCTTTTGTTATGACTACAAGGTTAAGTAAAAACTCCTCTTTCAAAACTTTGGAATTTACTATTTCCCATATTTTGGTGTTTAATAATCACTTTGCATTACATCTCTCATCTGTTTCTCCTCTTCCTTAATCTTCCTGTTGCTACTAAAACTCTAGTTAGTTCTGTTTGCAGGCACTGATCTTTAGGTCCAGCCAAACTTTGTACAGGTATAGCCCAAGGCTAAAAGCATAGAGAAAGAGGAGAGCAAACGTAGCTTTATAATACCTCATGGCTGCTCTGATTTATATCCACTTGCAATGCCCCTCCCCACATGTTCCCTGTGTCAGATACTATAATAAAATGGTATAGAACTGGCTGCTGTAGCTCTGAGCCACCCTATGCCAAGGAAATTTCAGCTGGCTTCTTAGGCTAGCTTTAAAATTGCTTTGCACCACCAGGCTAGCATAAGGCAGGCATTTTGGAGAAGAACAATGATTCAGAGTAAGAACTGGATTTGTTTTTACTATAATCTCTTGTTGAGAAAGTTTCAGTCATCCAGTCAGGCAGCAGAAAAATATCTGTGATTCAATTGACCAGTCACACACAATCAATAGCAAACCACAAATAATTAAAGTGAACTGTTTATAAACAGATGGAAAATTGTCCATCCAGCCTGTTCAGTAAATGGTTGCTAATAAGGAATACCTTTGTAGTAATCTGGATTGGTTTCTAAATTATACATAAACAGGAAAAGGGGCTACCTTTGCAATGAATATTATTTGAAAAAATACAAGCAACTCAGTTATTTCATCTGAGTTTTACCTGAACCCAAATCTAGAAGCACAATTCAGGGATGCAAACCCACCTGGGCTGAAAACGAAGGAAACATTTGCAGAAACCCCAGCAAAATTAAGCCAGTGAATTTTGCACAACTGCAACTATAGTCCCCACCAGTCCAGCTGTACACTAGGCAAATATCTGATTGTGAGATTTACACTGTGTGACCAGAGTCCCAGGGGGAGCCAGCGGAAGTCACTCAATTAGAGTGAACTCCAAAATTGGTGGATATTCCAATCCTTAGATTTACCAAGTCAGCACTAAACAGCTTCTGTTATACCTTTACTGGTTACTCAGAAGTCCAAAACACGTTTCCTTTAAAGTAACCCAGCCTTAGGCCTCCATCTAGTTACTCAATAGATATGATGAAGATTAATGGAAATCTTATTTCATCATATAAAAAAGTTCTACCAATCCCAAAGGATTGGACACATTACCTCCCAGGTTAATGAATATACCAGATTTTACCCACATAAACACTTACAGACCATTCTTATTAACTAAACTAAGATGCATATATGGTTAATATAAATGGAACAGACATATAGCACAATCTTTCCATAAAACGTGCATGAAATTGAACCTGATGGTGGACACAAATCAATCATGAATAGGCCCTCCAGTTTCTCAGATGTGCATTTCCATACCTAAATCTGCTGTATGTACTCAGATTACTATGGATTCTGAGAGAAAATACCCTATATCTGAGATTCAAGAGGTAAGTCTATAAATCCATGGAATCCCCTTTTTAATAGATGCAGAAAAAGTTTAATTATTCACTTTAACACAAATTTGGGCATCAACAGAAAGAAAAATAAATTAGGAAAAAGGTGGACTAGTTAAAATATTGATCTTTCACCCAGAAAGCGAGGTTCAATATCACACAATCTCTGCTCATACTTCGATAAGACGCCATGTGCTCAGAAGCAGCCCTGATGGCATGCACCGTCTTCAATGCTCTACAGCAGTGAAGCTTTACCTCGGTCTCAGAAGATACACATATCTTTTAACACTCTTGCAGATTTTTCCTAGGTACCATACTGTGGGCCAAATTCATCCTCACTGTAACTTCTCTGCAATCAATGTGCACCAAGAATATACTTGCCATACAGTCCTGAAGATGATGTAGTAACTGCATCAAGAAATAATGGGAATTTAAAGCATGGACATAGACATCCTTCCAGAGACAAACAATTTGTACTTGTACTGATACTCAGAATGTGGTGATGTGTGTGTAAGGCTCAGACCCATAGCCTAATAGCTAGTCCAAGATCCTATCTGTGACACAGACAAGCATCAGATGCTTCAGAGGGACATACAAGAAACTCCACAGTAGGCTGCTGTGGAATTGTGAGAGTCCCAGGAGGGTTTCATGCCTTCCTTAATAGTTTGAGATTAGTTTAAACCCTGAAGATTTCATATCTTTATCAAAAATGTTGAAAGCAATGTTGACATTAGCAATATAAGATGGGAAAGCCATTGGTTGTGGACACTTAACATTCCAATCTATCCACCCATCACCATAGCATTGGAACAGGTATGTGAAAGTGGAGTGCCTCTTCATGGCTGGGTGTGGTATAATGGCTCTCTCTCTCTCCTTTGGTTGCCCCCTGCCAATGTAACACCAACAGATCTTGCTCATCAGTGGGATCTCTGGAGCTAAATGCACAAGCCTCTGTCTAATGCATGAACTAAAAGCCACGTAGCTCTTAGCTAAGGCTATAGCAGACTCATTAATTGCTAAGTAGTCTTGGTGCCACTAATGTGGACAGAGCATTACACCCAGAAGGTATGTGGGTTACACCAACAGCTGCTTTGGTCCTCTGTTGGTCCACCTCTTCCCATGACTTAGCCTGCGAGACAGATCACTATTTCAATCCACCCCTTCTGGGGTGTTAAAGTCCAAAAATAAAAGAAAACTATAACTCAAAAACCAGGTTATCCAAGAAATCTTCAATAGGACCTCACTCTTCTACTCAGGAAGTTTTTTCCTGAAGCCCACCCTTTTAGTCAGTCTTCCTGCATCCAATCTTCCCATCCACCGGGAAGTTCATCAAGGCAGCAAGTTGTCTCAAACTCTTAGATGAAACCAGACTTCCCTCAGTGAGAAAAGGGCAGAACTCTGCTCTCCTTTCTGGTCAGCCCTGGATCTCTGCCTTTTAACGTCCCTCTCCACCTCTGACATCTGCTACAGATATAGATGGGCATGACCAATTGGGACCTCAGGCCCTCATTAACCCCTCCTTGCCAGTGTGGCACCTGTATTCCCCATCACAAGCTGGTATCTGTGCTGGGCATCCTCCAGAACCAGGATCCAAGATCACTTTACCAGGTATCATGACATCTTTATCATATATTATTAGGAGCACATATACACACTCCCTGGCACATAAGTTTGATACACAGCATGGGGCACAGACATGGTTCTATGCACAATCATGTTATGTTCAACTGCTTTCTTTTTCTACAGATTGGGGAAGCATTCTAGGACCCACCAGAGCGTTGTCTTTGTTTCTTCTTTCTTTTACATGGTCTTGTAATTTAAACAGTGAACTGTTTTTCATTTATTTTTGAAATACATTTGCATGTGCATTGCATGCAATTGTTACCCTCTGTGTGTCTCATTATGACAGGAACAAGCCACTCTAGACTTATAACCAGTTCAGGACTGGTAAGTAAATCATTTTGCATTCTGGATTTGTGCAAATGGAAAATCCCAGCCCTGTGGCAATTTTAGAATGAAGGAGGAAAGGAATTTAATGATGCATTAGGAAGAAACTGATGTAAATGGGGGCTGGAGAGTAGGAACCATGAATTACTTTGGGCTGAACATAGGAAAGAAGCAGTGAAAAAAAATATAAAACAGTCCTTTATCAGTCAAGCCCTGATCTGAGTAAATGGAGCCTTATCTACATCAGGAATTTGCCTCAGTTCCAGCAACTGAGGGCTGCAACCCCAATAGTAGGCAAGAGAAGCCACCATTTGTACTGATGATGAAGCTTATTGTGTGGCTAATTAACCATAGTTATATTGCTGTCAGTTAAATGTGGGGGATCTTTAGTGGGTAAAAAAATTAAGTGATATGAATTGCTTGCAAAATCTCAAATTTTCTATTTATTTCATTGACAGCCCAAGCAAGGATCTCACTAGCAGACAAATTAGTCCACTCTGTCTTGGGCACTATGATCAGCATAATATGCATCAACTCAAAAGTCTCTGCAATGACCTTATGTATTTCAGGAATACAAATGGGTTCCTATTAGGATTTCCTTCCTCCATTGTGAAGAGCCAGAGATTGTTCCAGTTGGCTTGATGGTGAGTAACAAAGAACTTTAGGAAGAGAGAGGTAACGGAGCCCATATCATCATTTTGTAAACTGGAAAACGGCAACCCAGAAATATTTCCTCACTTTCAATTAAAACACACCTCATTATTTATATTTTAAAAGCAGCAGAATTTTGCAAGTGTTTCTCGTGCAGCGAAAATGTTAGGTCCCACCTTCTCCTCACAGCTTTTTGCCTTTTTCAGGTGGCTACCCCTTGCACCTGCAAGGGGGTGACCAAACAGGGGATGTTCCTTGAGCTCTTCCACACAGGTAGGGGTTAAACACATTTTGATCATTGGTACTTTTGTATATTGTGAGTGCACTTGGCAAAGAGAAACTCACAGGGCTCTGAAGAAAAGGGGTCACATTCATCACTGGTAGAAGTGGGCACAAATAGTGAAATCAGGGGAGATGTACCAGTTACTGTTATCTTCCATCTCCTTACTCTATACCGGGTACACTTAGGTAAGGGATAGTCTGGGAAGTGGTACAGAAGAAGTAATTTTGTCAAACAAACTGTGGGTGAGGGAAAGCTCTGTTATCTTCATTCAGATGGCAAAATTAGAGACAGGAAGCATAATTATTCTTTAGGAAGAGATGATATATTTCGAGGCTTGCTAGGAGTCCTGGTTTGACATGTTGCTGCGTGTGAGACTGGCAGAAAACCTGGTTTCATGCAACACCATTTTACAAAGGGAAAGGAAAATAAAAAACAAGTAGAACAACCCCTAAATTGCAACATTGCAGCCTGAGGCCAAAGTTGCCATCTCTGGGTGAGAAATCCAATTCATGTAGATAGCCAGCAAAAGACTTATGCACTACTCTAAGTCTATTTTTGAGGCCTTAAGTGGGACTCAAGAGATTTATAGCTTATGAAACCAGATGGGACCATTGTGATCACCTAGTTTGACCTCCCATACGACATAGGCTATAGGCCTTCTTCTGGCCCCATTGCACAAGGTCAATTTCACCTTCTATGAAACTGGAAGCTGAAAAAAATCTTATATTGTAGAGCAGGGGTAGAGGATTTTTTCCAGCAAGCACACCTGAAAATTGTAATGCCCCAAGGAAAATTGCTGGCTTGTAGTAGGATTACCTTGGCTTCTCCTAACACACTCCCACTATACATAACTAATACACTGAAGTCACCATGACTTTAAGAGTGTCTAAGGAGTATCTGGTAGAAGGGTAGCTACTATGGTATTGCTTAGCTTCAAGGTGTTAATGGCTGCCATCAGCAGAGTCTTGGATCCAAACACAATCACAGACCTCATTACAGCCAATACTTCTGCCAAGTACCCTCCTTCAGGCTCAACAGAAGGCACAACCTAGCCCATTTATGTAGTGAAAACAACTGCAAACAAGGTGAGCTACCACCCAAGGGCTAGATTGCATGGCAGATGTGGGCTGAAGTGTTTCAAACCAGGTGGCTGCCAAACAACATTATAAGGGAGCATTGCATAACTTTAAACGAGCATGTTCCCTAATTGATCAGCAATGTAACAACAAAACAACATTAATTAGGATGATTTTAAGTGAGGAGTTACTGTAAGTATTTATATAGATATACTCAGTAAAAATTGAATTGTGGGGTTGTGTTGTTATTGTTTCTCAAGGAATACAGATCAAATGTGTTCAATTTGCAAGTAAAACAATTCCCTTCCCACCATTCTAACAACCAGTCAGGGCTCTCAGATTCAAGCTAGGCTCTTCCCTTCTTGTGCTCATTATTAATAAAAATTCTACCATCACAATTTTGATTCCAAAAAATGACTGATGCTTGGATTCTGCAGTGCTTTCTGCCCTCTTCTTTTCATGGTATCTGAGTAACACAAAAATCATCCACAATAGTGAATATTTCAGCTCCACACATACCCCGCAAAAGTTCAGGCTGCTGTTACTTACATTACTTAGTGGGACTAAGTGGCTATTTTATGAAGGTATTTTTAGACCATTCTTATGGTCTCTTGCCATCGTCTCTGAGGAGAGCCTGAGCAAAAAGAAGGGTTTTGTGTTGTACCCTATAGGTGGTTTCTGCTGGCAAGGAAATCCATAGTCATGGGCCCTTGTTGAAAATGCTCTATGCTAGTCCCCAGGTAGTTTCAGTCTGGTGTCTTTCATTATGCATAGTGGGATGGGGAATAAGAAGGGTGAATTCCAGCACACAAACAACTATGAAAATAAGGATGTAGGCTTTGAACTGGATTTGGAATGTAACCAGAAATCAATGGGACACATGGGGGATTCTCTTTGGTCAGGCTGATGCATATTGTACCCACTGGATCTTCAACATGGAATTCACATTCATTCCCAGCTGTGAGCAAATTGTCTAAAATAGGAGAATACTAATCCAAGTTAAAAACAAAAGTAATGGAAATTTATCTCATCATAAAATTAAAGATAAGATTCAGACTATGGAAACTGTGAAAATGGTACCTTCTTAGCATTGTCTTCTGGGTTGAGTCTGATCTCATTTGCACCAGTGCAATTCAAGAGTAACATCAGTGAACTAGACTTACACAGGTGTCAATGAGATCAGAACCTGATCCTTTGGCTTAGTTTTAGATTTATTTTCCTTACTCATTGCCTTTGAGAAAGCACGTATTTAATGGCACCAGCTTGGACCTACAAGTCTAGAAAGCCCAGGAGTTCAACAACCCATCAATATTAAACCATACAAAGTACCTTACTGGAGAGAGAAGTAGCCTGACTCTGTTAAAGCTCTATTGGATGGATACTACCAAGCAATACACAAGGAAATAATTACCTTTATTGAGGCAGTATCCTAAAAATCCTTTTCAAAAATCCACAGAAGTAGTTCTGTCACTCAGCTCATATTGAACAAGAATAGAAAACGCCTGTTTCCAAACTGGTATAATTGAGGAGCTCAACACCTCTATATCAGCTCAAACTCTAATTCAATACAATATTTACAGTGTAATTCAAAAGCCATTTACTATGTAACTTACAAGTGATTCCCAAAATTAAGCAGTATAGGCTTCCTTAATACAAAAATAGCTCCTCCATAAACTTCCCAAAGTCAATCAACTAATTAAGATAAAGGTATTCAGTCAACCAATGCTGATTGGATTTAGCAGTTGGCAATTGATTTTTTTTGTTACTTCAACTCCACCCACTTTCCAATTTTAAAAAAGTTGTTGAGATTTTCTATCGGCTCAGGATAAGTGGGCTCCAAAAGTAATCAACTCTAAAACTTAGGACCAGGGGAAGCTCTTTAAAGGGACTCGTAAAACAAGAGTTATGAGTACCAACCAGAAGAGCAAAAGCAAATGAAAAAACAAAGCAACAACTACATTAAAAAAGGAATGTTTGAAATCAATATTTCAACAGGTCATGGCTGTTGGAGGATATAGTGATATACCCAGGTGCAGGGAGAGATGCTGACTTCAGGTATCTAGTAATTGCTACCAAATTTTCTCCCTACCAACATGAAACCCATGCAGAAGGAAAGCTATAACAACAGGACACAATGCATGAGGAGTGAAACAGTGTCATCATGGATAAATCATTTTAAAAATTGCCATTGATACTTCTGAAAAATAATAGTTGGCTTATTAGGTTGCTTTCTCCTCTGTGACTCGACAAAAGACTCTGTATTCTGCCTCTACCATTCACTTTGCCTTTTCAGGCATAACTGAACAGTCTGCTGCATGTTTGGATTGTTGGATAATTGGGAACACTTCTTGTTCATGTACACCTGGTGTTGTGGCTATGTCCAAAACTCAGTTAATGGAAAGAGGGTGCTTTTCCTGCTTCATCTCCAGTATATTGGAGATAAAAAGTTGATGACTGAAACATAGGTGTCCTGTTTCTCTAATAACCACAGCAGAACATCCTAAAAGAGTGTGCAGAAATGACACTCAAGTCTCTAAGGATCAAATACCATAGTCCTAGCCCAGTTAGCCAAAAAAAAAAATCAATCCATCTGCAGTCATAAGATGAACTTGAAAACAAATCTGATCTGAACAATGAGGATATTTGTATTATTTCTCAAAAACCTCTATATGTGTGACTTCCCCCTCCCCCACTTTTAATGGTTTCAATAGGGAAAATGATAATTAAAGTTTATGAGAAGTTTCTATATTTTATAGTTAATGGGCAAGAACTTCAGCTGATGTAAATCAGTGTAGCTACATTTAAGTCAGTTTGCACTAAGCACAATTTTTCATTTATTTTACTGGTATATTCTTGTAGTGTCACTTTCACTTGTTGGATGTGTGCATTTATTTGATTTTTTTTTAATTAGGAAAAAAACAAAAAACAATTCAATAAAAAGAATCATGGTCACCATTGTAATGGTCACCATTTAGCCTGGTGTATCACTGAAGTGTAGCCATTTCAAAGGTGAAAAGGGAGTAGTTGTTTAATACTTGTTGTTCATTGCAACTCAACACAACATTCTAGCAGGAAGGAAATAATTTTTTCAGTGAATTCTCAGTGTAATTTTACACAGGGAGAAGTTGATTTTTTTTAAAGTAAATTTTCTAGAATACACATTTTTGGGTACCCAAATTATTTGTGAATTTAGATCAAATTCAGTAAATTGATTCAGCCAAAAAAAAAACCCAACAAAAAATTGAAAACATTTTTGGAAATGTTAGTTTGTTTTGAAAATGTCAAAATGAACTGTTTTGACATTTGTTTCAAATGGGCTTTCTTTTGAGTGAAATATTAATTAAGTAAAATTTTCTAAACAATCAATTTCTCTCCATAAAGTCAATCTTAAACCTCAAAAACTGCCCCATAAAAAGTGTTGTCAAAATCAAACCATTCCATGAAATATTTCAGTTTTGACAAAAAAGCATTTTTTCACCAAAATCTTTTGTTGAAAAATTTTCAATCTCTTTATAGTCCTGCTGAAAGAGCAAAAATATATTAGTCTAAATTCTACTATTAATTAAATCCTGGCAACCCAACTGACTTTAAGACATCCTGAAAAATGAAAATGGTAGTGGAGCTAACTTTCAGATGGCGATGTGTCCTTGTAACATAGTGTGCATAATGCAGCAGAATTCTTTGGCACATGATAAGGCAATTAGCTCATCAAGTGGTTTCAAAGAAGCAACAATCTAACCGGCAAAATCTTGATTAGTTTATGACATGAAAAGCCTGAAATAGATGCATAGCTTTGTAATTGCCACTTTATTTTTAATACCTCAGTGCTTCTCCATCACTGAAGAACAATCACTTTCTATTCCAATGAATAGCTTCATCACTAATCTGTTTTCTGAGGATAAGATTTTTGAATGTCTTTACGAATCTAGGAATTCAGATAGGTGCCCAGGGGTATTTCAAACATACCTAGCAGCCTAGCTTCCATTGATTCTCCATTGACAGTGCCTGGCTGGGCATTGACTTAAATGGAGTTGAGTTAGGCTGGTGGAAGTGATGTGAGAATCAGATTCCCAATGTTGTCTTTATTTAGTCAGTCAACTTTTGACAGAAAACAATCTTCACAAGTTGAAGGCAGAACTTTGGCTTTGAAGTGTCTGGTGCAGTTTAAAGTGTTTTATGGTGCATTTTATGGAACAGAATTCTAAATAACTAAACACTATGAAAAACATGGATTTCATTACTTTGTTGGTCTGGTTTCAAGATAGTAAACCACAGCAGATTACTGGGATATAATTGGCCCTTATCTGTTATGTATATAAATACATGCTTTATTTATGTATATTAAAACAAGTTGCTGAGTAGTCCTGTGGCTATTTTCTCCATCTGTGCATGTAAAATATATGCTTTAGTAAGCTGATTGGAATGGAATGCTTTAGATTTTAATTTTTTTAGGCAAACTTGTACATATTCATAAAACTTTCTGTGAGGCTGCTGTAAACAAAGAATTATGTTCAGGGCCACTGCCAGAAATAAGATACATCAGAGGTCTATTACCCATTCAATAGAGAACCAGTCAATGGCCCAAGGGTATTTCCTTAAAAGGAAAGGATAAAATAACTAAGGTCAAGGCCTCAAATGCATATAGTTTTAATCGTATTGTTGATTTAAGAGTATCATCAGCATTTTTTGTAATTGTAAAAAAATTAAGGCAAAATGGATTTTGACATGACTAGAATGGTCCCAGCATCTGAAAATAAGTCATGCTTTTTCTCACGCTACACTACTCAAAACAGTCCTCACGAACCAAACTGCATTATCTACAAGTAAGAGACACAAAAACGTGCTTCAGGTATACCAGCAGCTCATGCCCTTCATCTCTCTTATTGTCCTCCTACTAAATTATTGATTTTTAGGAGAAAGAGAGGGTCAGAAAATTTTTGATTTTTTTTTAAATGAAATGGAAACATTTTGTGAAAACAAGAAACTGTGCCACCAAAACTCTTGGTAGCACGGTTTCTTAGGTGCAGGGTGGACTGTCTGGAAAGTGAAAGCCTAACCAGATAGAAAAAAATTGATGTTTTTGACATAATTCTGGTTCACAAAAACTTTCGAAAGCTTTTGTTTTCATTCCAATGTAGAATAAATAAAAATACAAAACCTCTAAAGTTCTCCCAATAAGGAATTATCATCTTCCGTCCAGCGTGCGTGCTCTCTATGTATAAATGGTAGAAGCATCCTATTGCTTGATATTTCTTCCCATGTACAAATGATACAAACTTTAACAGTTTACTGCATCTAAAGCATAACGCATAGGGGCTAATTCATCCATGGTGCAATTCCATTGACAGCAACAGAGTTTCCAGTCCCCAGTCAAAAGCTAAATAAATCTTGAAGAGTAAATTTTCAGAAGGGCTGCCTCCCTTTTCTATGAATTGTATATAGTATTTAATTTCCCTATCCAGAATAATTAAGTGAACACTGATGCAATTGTAACGTGTGGTTCCAGAAAGTCTGTGTATTCCAAACATGATACTTGGACTACACAGCTGTACACTTCAGCAATGTTTGGTTGCATTTGCTGAACATGGGAACTTGATTCTCGCATAGTTAATAGATTTCCAAAAAGTTAACTATATGGTCCTTTTCAGTCTATACTCATTCTTAAATAATGGAAAAATTAGACAATACCATTCAAATCTATTTCCAGAAGAATGCAACAGTAGTCTTAGCACACTTGAATGAATGTGTTGTAGCCCTACAAGATTCTCCTTATACAATTCCCATAGGTTGGAGACCTTCCCATAGCAGAAGCCTTCATTATTACACTCGCCTTACTTCTTCTTAAATACAGTTAAAATTCTTTGAATTATACTTTGAGTTACTTCAGTGTTTCCTTTGTTAGTTATAAGGGCTCATAGCTGATTTAGTGGTACTCATCTTTGACTAGTCAAAAATCTGCTCACACAACAGGTGATAAAGGAGTTTGGTCATCTCAAAGAAGTTCCTAGTATGTGTTTCCACATCTCTCAACCACCCAATGCACAGTTTGCCAGAAGTACCCTCTGCATATGAGACACCAGATTTGGTAAGTGGTAGGGGAGCCATACCCAGGTAATCCTGGCAAGTGACCTGCATGCACATGCTGCAGAAGAAGGTAAACAACCCCCCGCCCCACCCACGTTGGTGACTGCCAGTCTGACCAACTGGAAGAATTCCTTCCTGACCCCATGAAGGGCAATCAGTTAGAACTTGAGCATGCGAGTAAGAACCAGCCAGACAAGTACCTGAGAGAAAAAATTCTAGGTGTCACATCGGAGCCCTAAACCCTTCTCATGTCCCATCTCCATTTGTGGCCATCCCTATTGCCTTACAGGAAGGAGATTAAGAAAAATCTTAATACATGGGGGAGGGGAGACTTCCCTTCCTGACTCTTGCAGGTAGTTAGCTGAAACCCTGAAGCATGAGCTTTTAGGAACATAAGACATAAACCAGAAGTGAGCCCCAGGGCTTTTGATCACTCCTGCCTGCCATCACAACCAACCCCCTCAGACAATTGCAGTCATAGATTTGTCCAGCTCTCTTAAAACAGATTGTTTGCTCCCCCCCCCGCAATTCCCATTGGGAGGTTTTTCCAGAACCTCACTCCCCTCATAGTTAGAGACATTCTAATTTCCATCACTACCACTTTGCTTTGCCAATACATTCTGTATCCACCATTCCTGTTCCCTCATTTTCATCTGTTTTCCCATCCTTTTCTTCACTGTCTCTTTCCATTTTCTGCTCCCTCACCATTCTCGCTGTGCCTCTGTTCTCTCCCCTATTCCACAGCCCCTAACTCTCTATCTCCTCTTTCTCTTCTCCGCCATGTGTCTCCAAGCGCATACCATTGGATCCACTCCTTATCCTGCAAATGTAACACAATAGCAGAGCAGCAGTGTCCGTTACCTGGTGACGGACTGAAAAACAAAGTTGCATGGTCAGTTTTCCCACATCGTGTGTGAAATCCTAGCCCAACTGAAAAACTCCCAGTGACTTCAATCAAGCTAGCAATTTCACCTCATGAGACTATAAAAGGCAGCATGGCAACATAGCAAGGAGCAGTCAAGGAAACAGTTGAAAAAAGGGACTGTTCTCATTGTGCAGTGGAAACTGAAGTCTTAATCAACCTTAATAAGACCCCAAAAATAAAAATTGTAATGACTGTTCCACCTCCTCCCACAGAAACATCATCTGGTATCTGTGTAAGGCGGGAGGTGTGTGGGGATGCGGAATGGTATAGTTTAGTACACGTCTGGATGTTACAGCGTTAAGATGATGAGAGTGCACCTGTCTCACAAATACTGCAGAGAAATAACCAGTTTGGGGGCAGAGAAGTTTTGTACTATACCAAGCACATTGTCAGCAAAGGCTCAATCATAAACGGTAGCAATAATTAGCAATAGCCACATTTGAGGTTTGTACAGCAACTACTTTATTGTTTTCAAATGCAAACTTCTGCATTGTTTGCTATTTTACAATTTTACAAACTAGGTATAAAAGACCATAAATAAATGACATAAGTTATATGTACCTAAAATTCATGGAAGGAGGGGGATTACAAATTAAAATAGAAAATCTATGTCTAAACCAGAGACTGTTCAAATCCATGAACCAAAAAATGCTGTTAAAATCTTTTTCTCAGTATGAACTAAATTATAATATGCCTCATACATTCTACTTTTAACCACAGTCCTTGCATATTCCAACATACTTGCAGTGATACAAAAAAATAAATGCACTCTCTCTATTTCTTTGATTAGTATTCAGGATTTTTTTACTGGTTATGAAAATGTCACATAAAAGAAAAATACTGCTTTTTAAGTCCTGTTTACTGGTTAAGTACCAGCATATTTTTAATACATTTTTAAATACACGGATCCATCACAAAGTTAGTACAGCAAGACACCAGGACGAACATCAACCGGTGATGTAGTGAACAGAACAACTTCTAGCAAACAAAGGCTTGCCATGTTAGAGACCTGTTGATGACGTCTTCGTAAAGGGGGAAAATATGGAAGCAACATCTGTAGTAACTTGTTTACTTTTTAACCCAAGTTCTGTTTAGAACATTTAACTGCAATTTGAATGTGCTGAGTTTGCAGTGCACATTTCCACTCCCTGACTCCTTGATCGTGTTGTATGATTTCTGCCTTTAGCACAACTACATGAACTTTCCCTCCATCTCAGCTTATATTGATTTTTAATTTCTGGTTCATGAGAGCACGTTACATTATTTTAATAATGAAAATAAAAGGGCCAGGAGAGAAGGAGGAAATAGAAGTAAGTTTGAGACATTTCTTTATGGCTCCACTCAATGTGGCATGCTCTGTTAGCGTGGCAACATCCATATTTTGTCTTGGTTTTTCCAATGTATGTTTGACTGATTGCTTGGCCTCTTATAGCTTGTCATGCTGAACTGTGCTACCTCAGTAGACATCAGTCCTCTGCAACCAGAAAGAAGGTTGAGCATATCTGTTGCTGAATTCAAAATGTGGAATGGCAGCACACTCCCCAGACTCTAGCATACAGCTATACTCCAAGGATAGTTTACAGAAAATAATCAGTGAACACTCCACATTCAGTAAACTTTTCTAGGTAGTACTGGTAGGTTGTTGTCTTTGGGCCACAGAAATTACCTTGTACATTAATTCACCTATCTTTTTCGCCATGGAGACCAGGAACATAACAAAAGGGTTACAAAAGTTTGTCAACAGCTGTAATCTTAAATGTCTCTTGCAATTTAATTTCCTCAACTGTTGCTGGGAGAAAATGAAGTATTTGACTGTCAGCTACAGGACACACGGTTCTCACAGCTGGCACACTGAGCAATGTGACTGGATAAGAATGGTTAAGAATTCTTCTGTGAATGGATAAGAATTGCATATATTTGTTTGCATTCAACAAGTCTTTAAAATCTTATTTTTGCAGATAAAAAAGGCTACGTATGAGTTCAGTTCAGGGTTACCAGTGGATGGATAAAGGCATTGTCGCCTGTCAACTCTTCATCAAGAAACTGGTTTTTTTGATCATGAACAGGTCTTGATAAGAATAAGTGATATTGATGGAAAGCTTTATCGCTGTTATGGATCTTATTATCCATCACTGCACAAATTAAGTGAAAGTGCCCCTGTTCCAGGCTGCAGAACCAGTCGTTAAGGTTAGTGTGGCAGCTACAAAATACGTTTACAGATACAGAAATTTAAACTTTTTTGTGTGTGTGTTTTCTTGCTATTGTTGCAGACATCATCTACCGGCCTGCTTTCATGTAACTCTTCAACTAGCAATGGCTGGAATCCAGAGCTCCCAGAGATAGTTTCAGCACATTCACAGGCAGTTCTACACATGCAGTGATGCAGACGCACGCAAACACACACGCACATTTGGAAGAGATAAGAAGTCTGTTACCCATTCTAAGAAAAAAATATATATTTCTATCACTGCAATGGCACATTTTGTGTAAAATGTCACTTCAGCAATGTATATAGGCAGCTCATGTGAACTGGGTTCTGTGTTGCGGCATCTGACTTGGCGTCCATGGTAATACCTGTAGTGCTCTGTCACTTGCACTCAAACAAGATGCAGCAGTGACATGTGGAAGGTATGGTGTGAGGGGGATCAAAATATATAAATAAAACCGTAAGAAGGAAGAAGAGGGGGGGAAATCCCAGAAGTCTGAAGGGCTTTGATACAGTACATTCCTCAAATGACAACTGGAGCACTGATATTGAACTTTATAGTCTTTTTGTTTTGTTTCAATGCAAAAAGGGAAGTTAAAAGTCCCACTCTTCAGGGACTGATTCCACTTATTGAGTGTCTGTATTCCCCAGAATCAGTGCTGGTGAAGTAGGGCTTGTGGAATCTGGAAGGCTTCATGTCTGGTCTTTTGTTCTTCCATGTTCAATATAATCAATAGGAAAGGCTGTGAGGCCAAGGAGGCAGAATCTATTATCCCTGTAAAAAAGGAAACAGGAATATATTAGACCAAATACAAACTACTGGACAAATGCAGCTAAAACAGCACCTGGATAGCAGCCATTGGATTTCCTAACAAAGTTGCCACTGCATCTTACCCCTAGATAATGAGGATCCCTGCCCAAATAGGCAGGTGTGGAAATTAGCCAGTTTGCACAAGGGCACAACTGTTTTATTTTTTTTTCCTTTTAAATTACACTTGTATGGTTATTACCTGTATTTAAGTGTGAAGACAATATTCTGGCTCCCTGAATAGTTTAAAGAAATAATATAGGAAGGAAAGGCTCATTAAGGTGCAGGATTTCCAGTTGACTGTGTTCTATGTGCACTGCTCAGAAATGGTAGTACTAATGGAAGTCCAACCACTAACAGTGCCTTCTGTTACCCAAAAGTATGTCATTGTGTCTTCCAGGAGCAGCAGAGTTAATCCCCCCACAAATTACGGGGAGATGTGAACAATGGAGGATCTCCAAATGCAGGGAAGGAACAATTCCCACAGAGAGAGGTGTTGTAAATGGTTTATATTAGCAGGGGAACAGAGAACCACACCAAAGCCAATTGTATATCTGCGCTTGTGTGTCAGCAGCAAGGATACAGTGGATCAACACTGCATTTCCTTGTAGCCCTAACCCACTACGCCATTCTTCCATTTCCACAGTGGCAAGCAAAGGTGTGTTCAGGTGCTTATTATTGTGAAATGATGAATCCTGGACTTATTTGCAGGCAACGTAACTGGGTAATGTGGATAGGTCCAACAAAATTAAAAACACTTCCAGGAGGTTGGGAAAATGACTTCCAAATGAAACAAAGGGAATATTGTTTCAGAGTGCATGGAAAGTACAATTCACGTGTATATATGAAGAATTCCCACTGGAATTCATGAGCATCTTGTTGGCTAAGTTAATGGCAGTTTAGCCTGCCAATGACCAGGACAAAGATAAGTGTGTACTGTGTATGAAATTTTCTACTAAAAAAACCCCCATGCAAATGTTTTTATTAAAAAAAAGCTCATGAATTTATCAGGTCAATTTAATGAAGTGAACTTCTTTTGTAACCCTTTTTCGCTAGGAAGCTTCCATATTCTTGGCAGCACAATTGACACCCTGCCATTTCCTAATGCAAAATCCTGAGTGGAAACATTATTCATTACAGAAAAAGAAGGATAAATGGCTAGAGCAGTAAGCTATGTAGCATTGCCATTGTTCTCAATGCTTTGCATCAGATCATCAGGATAAAGATAACTGACATTATTTTTGGTAAAGAAAAAACACCATTTTCCATTTAGGTTCTGTTTTTATGACCCCTTCAGTACATACACACCCCCCCCCCACATTTTCTCCAGTTAAAAATATGTTCATGTTCTTGCTCACTTAACACTCATCTGATCACCATGAAGTTCAGTGCTGCCACTCACACTGCAAAATTTAGTTTCTGAACTGCCTTCACAATTTTCATATTAAAAAGAAAATATTAAAATACTCTGATCTTATTGCTACTAGATGCCAACCACATAATTCTCCAAATTGTCCAGAGAATTGGAGACATTTTGTTTTTATTTAAAAGATAGCTTTGACTTTCTATAGCAGATTTGCAGCAAGGGGAAGCTAAAATGTCTTTAAACTGAACAAAGGATATTTGCTCACAAAGAACAAATGTCAGAACTTTCAAATGAATCTCCTGGTCTTACATCCTCCAGCAAAATGATATTAAAACTTGATGGTCTAAGTAGTTTTTGAAACAAATCTCAAATTTCTCCCAAATAGAAAAGCTCTTATAAGTAATGTTGCAAAAAGGGTTTTACTAAGTTGTGATGATTTTACAAGTCCCAGTTTAGGATCCCACATTCTGAACAACTTGCTTTCAGAATAAGCTGGAGTATAGGTGTTGGGGAGAAAGATAGTGGTTCAAATCAGCAAGTTATCGTTACAAGTGGCAAAAAAATGATGAGAATGGCTGTTGATATGGCAAGTTTGACTTGTTCATTCAAGTCAGCTGTTTTGGATTCAGAATAAATGCAGTGACTTTAAACTTCAACATACCAAGTGCCATCATTTTTGAAGCTGCTGTCAGGTATAGAGGTGGACTAAAACCAGCTGTGACCTTAGGGATGATCTCACCATTTTTGAAATGTGAAGTTCATCCTACTATCTGTTATTCACAAAACTTTGCAAATCAATGTGCAGGGACATGAAAGTCCTCTTCTCTGCACCTCAGTATCAAAGCACAAATGGGTCTGATACTCAGATGCACAAAGGTCTGGCAAGATACTACTGCTTTGGCAGTGTAAGGGGGCCTTAAAGGGACGGTTCGTGTAATTTATGCCCAATTTAAGGCCACTGTTGATAGAACAGTGTAAATGGATCTTAATACAAATAAAATTCAAGCCAAATATATCTGGAGCTCTCTTGATCTCACCAAACTGAATCCCCATTTGATCAAACAAAAATGCAGGGATTTCCTAGAGTAACATTTTTGTGTGATGCTTAGCCATCTCTACACACTAGCTCACATGTGCAAAAAGAAGAAAAAATACATGTATACTTCGATTTTACTCCATTCTTGGTGACATAACACCACATATGTGACAGCAGAGACTGAACTTCAGCCTAAAAGAAGGTCAGAGAGTTTGCTTTGATTGTTTTACCTAAGCGGGGTACATCATGTTTCCCAAGACGGAGTGAAATCTTATTTCAGCGGTTTCCCTTCAATGGTACATTTACCAACACTGGTGCTTTTAGGCATTACTGCCTGTTTCTCTGTTTTCCCACCACTACTGTAGAGTCCAATCCTTCAACCACCAGTGAGAAAGGAACAGGGACAGACTCTTCAAGATGAACTGTGCACCAACACCATCTACTTCCCATCATCTGTACACATTTTAATCCACAACTGAGCTTGCAAGCGAGACTAAGGTTTGGAACAACACAATTTCCATCCTCAGTGAAGAGTGCATGCAACTGAATGTGACGCAGTAGGAACAGTTGAGCTTAGTCTGGCAAACTAGTACAGGGTTTATCCAAAATAATTGGGAACCACAATCGTACATGCATTTTCTTCCAAACAGTGTTTATAGGTGACGGTATAGTTTAAAAAAATAAAAACACTAGGAATACAGTGGAGGCTATACTTTCACTGACCTTTTCAGTGTTGCAAGAGTGATTGCTCCTTCAAAGGGGAAAGGGATGTGAGTCTGGAAGTTTCACAGTCAAGATTGTCACAGCTGACTGTCAGTAAGACGTTTGCAAAAGGTTTACAGATTTACAACTCAGTATGGCACAACAACAGCCAATAACAAATCCTCCAAAACTCTAGTTTTGTCCAGTAATCCTCAGAGTGGGTCACTCTTGATCTCACCCTGTAAAGGGTAAATCACTAATTGAGAGGCACTGATCAGCCAAACAATATTCTCGCTGAGGTTTCTGCATGGTATCAATGACACGCTGAGTCTGCAGAAAATATCCTAGGGTAGATTCTTCATTCCAGTGAAAAATGCACAACCATGGTTTATCCCACAAATAAAATAGTGTGGTTGTAATCCCCAGATCATGGGGGAAAGGAAAAATAATTATTTTTAAGCACAGTATCTGGCAGGAAACACAGCATCAAAACTTGAACGTGATGTTATATTTATATAGATACATGTATTTTACATATTGTTGATCAACAGAAGCATATTCCAAGAAACAATTTGTTCCAGGTCTGGTTTAAAATGACAGTTTTTCATTTTGGTAGGGTCCCCTCCTCGCAGTTTCAGCAATCTGTACATCAAGCAATGCTGCTTTATTTCAAAGGGCAAGGAGACGAAGTAAAAAAAGTGCAGTTCTTCAATTAAAGTGCATGGATGAGGTAAACTAATTTCAAGAGTTTGAGTTTATTCAGTACTGGCTCAGACGGGAACCATTCTGCCGTGCATCTGTTGCATTTGGGTCCGCATTGCCTGGACGCTGCTCAAAATCTTGTTCTGGTGCACAACAGTGGTAATCCCAATTCTCGTCAGATCACTGATTAAAACAGAAAAGAAGCAGAGGGCTGAGAACGTTGTGTTAAATGCTGATGCAAAGCAACATATGAGGGTGAACCACATGTAATACTGCAAAAGCAAGGCAGATGTATAGAAATGTTTAATTAAATAAGTGAAAGCATTGTGGAGGCTTTTTCAAGTTCTACTCTATCCAAATGAAAGGCATTCCATTCCTTTAATGAGCGTAATGATATGCAGCACAAAGCAAAAGAAGCCGATTAAATCCAGATTTACCAGTTTTTGTTATACGCTGAGTACTTACTCCTGGTTCATGTGTACCACAGCCTCTAAGGTTGTATAGCCAGCAGCTGTGAAGTTATCCTTATATCGATCCATTTTAATGGCCTGGAGCCAATCCCCAACAGAAACAATGGCTGAGAATTCTGGAGAACTCGGATCCAACAGAGCAGTGTTTGGTCTAGGAACAGAAAATACATGGGCACACAACAGGTATTAGCTGGTTAACAGAACAAAGTTGAAACTCCACAATGATTATGCTGTGACTAATCAAAACAGACCATCAGTTCAACGTAACTAGTAAAAATTGGGGCTTGGGCACTATAAATGCCACCAAAGGCAAATTTAGCAACCATATAAGAACAGGTCAATTTGCCCCAAGAATGAATTTGATCCCTGGTATCTATTGTTGCCTTCAGTTGTAAATCAAATCTTTGTACCCTTTATAATTTAAGCTCCGAATGCAACAATGTTCATGAAAAACACTTTTATTACAATATGCTCAGCAAAGGATGAGGTCTTGAATGCTGTAACATGTTCAGGTTACTGTGTCTGTGTCCTGCATACAGCAAGTCAAGCACTTGACAATCTTGCATATGTCACGCCTCAGTTCAGCAACTATAGAAACACTACTGAGTTTCTAAAGCAGAGGAACTGTGACATAAGAACCTGCCAGACTGGACTGGAGCTCAAACCTCAGGGAGAGTTCAGATCAGGCAGGTTTCTAGCCAGGTTTGCAAGCAGGCTTAGTGCATTCAAACAAGCTCAGGACAGCAGGGAGTTAATCCCCTCTTTAATCAATCCATTTCTGATCAGCACATGTGCAAAGAGTGGTGGGAATAATGGTAGCTTCGATCTTTCTTTGTTCTGTGGAATGTGCTCCTTATTTTCTATTGTAGAGATTCTGGAATAATTATTTTAACAAATTCAGAGCCCATTTAACAACTCATTTATTAATGTATGTATTTAGAAAATTGTAATGTTTTTCTTTAAAACATTGGAAATTACAATCATATATCTAAACAAAGCAAATGCCATCTTGATCATTAAAATGCACAGCGTCAAAGACTAGGTGTTCTGCAGTGCTGTTATATATTGTCCAGAGGGTCTGGGTTCATGTTGATAGCACTTACACAACTTTGATCATAATTTCTTGCAGTCTGTTTAGTGCCCCTTTTCATATTATAGATAATGCATATACAACAATTTACAGTCTATTATCAGTCTCAATATATAAAGGCATACGCATATATTTGTTTGAATTTCATGCTCTGAGAAAAAAGAAGCCTACAAGCAGGATTTAGATGCAGGGAGAAGGGACACACAACAGGCTATAAACTATTGTAATAATAACTAAATGTAGTCAAAGACATGTTATCTGTGAGTTGGAATCAAATCAAGTTGGAGGAGATTAAACAGTTGGTATTATGATTCTCTCCTTAAATTATTGAAACCACAGAGGTGGATACACACGTCAGGCTACAGCTGCAATTAGGGCAATCTGGAGGAAGTGTGGTGATAGTGGTCTCAGAGGGCTAATAACCTGTCTTTGGTAATGTAAATGGTAAGCAATAGTCACCAAGGGATCCACTAGTTTAAAAGTGAAAAACAGCTTTTTCCATTATGCTGGCCTGCCAGCGGCTGAATCAGGAACTGTCTGGCCTCTGTTATTGCTCCACTGATTCAGGGAGACTCATTCCAGGCAGCACAGAGAATATATATCTTATTTCCTTTCTGTTCAGGGATCGGATCATGTTTAGGATTTTTCTCCTCCGTCCTCATTCTCTGTTAGTTTTCTTCTCCCTCCAGACCCTTCCACTTACTCATTTCAAGCAGACTTAATTTTGCTTTAAAACCAGATCAAAAACCACTCTCAAATAAAGGGTCAGATCCTCAGCGGGTTTTAATTGGTGAAGTTCCACTGATTTCAAAAGTTCCACTGATATGCACCACCTGAATATCTGGCCCAAATAAAGATCTCTTTAACAGCTTTGAAATTTCCTTTGCAACATAACACAGGATCAGTAGAGACATGAAACTTTGTCTTGCCACAAAATCAAATTCAAATAATAATTAATCCACACCTTCAAATAATAATTAATCCACACCTTCACTGTGCCCAAAAGGCTTTGGCTGTAAACCCTCATTTGCAAACCCTACCTATAGTTTATAAAACTTGATGATGTACTTTCCCCTTTAGCAAACCAGGTCACTCCTGCTAATTACATTGCCCTGACGCAGACCCCTTCAGGATCTTTTACTGAAAAAAAAGAGAGACTCAGCATGTCTTGTTTTGTCAACAAAACTTCACTTGATTGCATCAGATCTTTTCAAAACCACCCTTACATCTATGTTATAAAAATATTCGGAGATGGTAGGATAAAGCAAATGCTTTCCTTATGCAGTTTCTCCTTTAACAGAGTCAGGAGCATCTGGGCCCCACAGTGTGGTTGGATGGAATGTCAGTATAACCCCAATGGGAAACAATAAGAACATAAGAAAGACTGTACTGGGTCAGACCAAAGGTCCATTTAGCCCAGTATCCTGTCTACAGACAGTGGCCAATGCCAGGCACCCCAGAGTGAGTGAACCTAACAGGTAAGGATCAAGTGATCTCCCCCTTGCCATCCATCACCCTCCTCTGACAAACAGAGGCTAGGGACACCATTCCTTACCCAGCCTAGCTAATAGCTATTAACGGACTTAACCGTTATGAATTCATCCAGTTCTCTTTTACACCCTGTTATAGTCCTAACCTTCACAGTCTCCTCAGGCAAGGAATTCCACAGGTTGACTGCGCTGTGTGAAGAAGAACTTCCTTTTATTTGTCTTAAACCTGCTGCCCACTAATTTCATTGGGTGGCCCCTAGTTCTTCTATTATGGGAACAAGTAAATAACTTTTCCTTATTCACTTCCTCCACACCACTCATAATTTTATACACCTCTATCATATTCCCCCTTAGTCTCCTCTTTTCCAAGCTGAAAAGTCCTAGCCTTTTTAATCTCTCCTCATATGGGACCTGTTCCAAACCCCTAATCATTTTAGTTGCCCTTCTCTGAACCTTTTCTAATGCCAGTATATCCTTTTTGAGATGAGGAGACCACATTTGTATGCAGTATTCAAGATGTGGGCGCACCATGGATTTGTATAAGGGCAACAAGATATGCTCCGTCTTATTCTCTATCCCTTTTTTATTGATTCCTAACATCCTGTTTGCTTTTTTGATTGCCGCTGCACACTGCAAGAACGTCTTCAGAGAATTATCCACGATGACTCCAAGATCTTTTTCCTGAGTAGTTGTAGCTAAATTAGCCCCCATCATATTGTATGTATAGTTGGGGTTATTTTTTCCGATGTGCATTACTTTACATTTATCCACATTAAATTTCATTTGCCATTTTGTTGCCCATTTAGTTTCATGAGATCTTTTTGAAGTTCTTCACAGTCTGCTTGGGTCTTAACTATTTTGAGCAGTTTAGTATCATCTGCAAACTTTGCCACCTCACTGTTTACCCCTTCCTCCAAATCACTGATGAATAAGTTCAATAGGATTCGTCCTAGGACTGACCCTTGGGAAACACCACTAGTTTACCCCTCTCTATTCTGAAATTTACCATTTATTCCTACCCTTTGTTCCCTGTCTTTTAACCAGTTCTCAATCCATGAAAGGATCTTCCCTCTTATCCCATGGCAACTTAATTTACGTAAGACCTTTGGTGAGGGACCTTGTCAAAGGCTTTCTGGAAATCTAAGTACACTATGTCCACTGGATCCCCCTTGTCCACGTGTTTGTTGACCCCTTCAAAGAACTCTAATAGATTAGTAAGACATGATTTCCCTTTACAGAAACCATGTTGACTTTTGCCCAACAATTTATGTTCTTCTATGTGCCTGACAATTTTATCCTTTACTATTGTTTCAACTAATTTGCCCAGTATGGACATTAGACTTACCAGTCTGTAATTGCTGGGATCACCTCTAGAGCCCTTTTTAAATATTGGCGTTACATTAGCTATCTTCTGCTAGATAAAAAGCAATCTTCTGCTAGATAAAAAAGGCTGTGCAGTCTAGCAAGCACTGTGAAGCATACCTTAATGTGAGCACAGACGTTTAGGTGAGTTACAACTTGCCTGTCACCTCTAATATATTCCCTCATAGATCACTATTAAGAAAGCACAGCTGACCTGGAGTTCTCAGTGCCTATCCTCTTCAAGCTGTTGGGATTGCGGATGAGTTTGTCCAGCATGTTGACAATCTGTCCAAATTTAGGCCTGTCACTGCGTTCCTTCTGCCAGCAGTCCAGCATCAGCTGATGGAGAGCGATGGGGCAGTCCATTGGGGGTGGCAGGCGATACCCTTCCTCAATGGCTTTAATAACCTACCCACAGAACCATTAGAGAACAGTTAAAGAACTTCACAGACTGTAGCTGTTTATAAACCATTCTAGGTTGACCCTAAGCATGGAAACAAACCCACAACAAAATCAAACATGGAAAATAAAATTCAAACACAAGCCGTCGTTGAGGCCTACCTACTCTCACCATTTCCTTTTGTGAATTCAGAAATTAATTCAGGTTTAAAGCTAGTGGAGATGAGCACATTTAGGGAACGTCTATGGTGCAGGGAAGACAATCACATGCAATTCAAGCTCATGAATGGGAATAAATATTACAAACATTTGCTGCATTAGGTCTGGCTTCTGAAGCACACAGGTCTTCAGAGATGTTGCCCATTGACGAGCCACACACCAAAATAACCTAGATGATTATCACTGTATTTCAGGAAAACAGTGGGGCCAGAGTTAAGCTGCTGGTCATCTGGGATAGGGGTGGGGAGCAGCAATGCCACAGCAGGAATCCCGCAGGGATTTTAGCCACTTTTGAGGACTGTACCTCAGAGCTAGAGCTCCTCACACCCTTTCTCAGGGTGCAGCCTGTGCTCTCCCTCCTCTTGAGCTAGCTCAGCTCCACTAGCAGTGCTGTCTAGCACAGGGCCTGTTCTCTTTCCCTGGTTGTGGCTGATTGATACACAAGAGGGAGGGGAAGCCTCCTTCCATCCTCTTCCTCGTCTTGAACATCCCCATCAGGACAGTCAGAATCTGGCCTATTGTGTCAGTTAAAGCGTGCAGTTTACCTGTAACTATTAACAGCACGCAACCTGACCCAAGGCCTGACTTAATGCAACTACCTCACACTCTCTGTACATATGGGTCATTGCCAAACTGCCCTCAGATAGTAATCTATGTGCTCATTCTAAGATCCTGTTCCTACTAGATGGTACCCACATCACAACCCTTTTCCCCACCACAGCTGGAACTAATGGACTCCCTTGCTGGCAGTCTTATCAGTGAACAAAGATCAATAGTCCATGAATCAATACTCCAGTAGACTGAATTATGCTGTTACCCGTAGAGCTGGTTTCATGAACTGTGTCTAAGACGCGCTGCCTGACAGTATGGAGATGCTTGCACTGCCTCTGATCATTCTAAGAATAAGGAGAACTAGTGTTGCTGGGGCAGTCAATCCAGCACTTTTCACAAACCACCCATCACTACTGCATTGTCTTTCCTTGTCTATGTAATTCACTGTGTATGACATTAGCTGCACAAAACTTCTTCCTTTAGGATCTACAGACAATACCATAGCTATCTCACCAGTTTTTGGATCTATCTTGACCCATCAGACAGGGAAGGCATCTGCAAAGGCACTTCTGCATTGCTGTGAATTACCTATCATTGCTAATGAAAATACATTCTGTTTCCAAGGTGCATCTGGTGTTTTGTTTTCTTGTAAAGCCTTGATGACTTCCTGTTGATACAGGAGAGCAAGGCAGGATGCCAGAGGAGACATCCACATCAGAAGGAAATGTAATTAAATTCCCTTTTTTAGATTAAATGCCATCCACACGTAAAATGCTCTTTGAAAATGTTTAGTTCCACATAAGAAAGTAGATGACTTGTAAAACGTTATTTAACTTCCCACCTTTGACTCCATGACCATATATTCCAGTTAACTTTTTCCCACTCCTTTCTTTGCATATAAAACCCTTGGGAAAGGGATTATGGCCAGCCCATGTCTCATTTTCATAGGAAATATGTGTTTTATTTAGTAAAAAAATCTATTAGTACAGACCCTTATTAGTATTATTATTAAAGAACTCTTCTGAAATAACAGCCATTTGTATACGCCTCCCTTGGAATAGGATGAAGTAGTCCAGATGGCACTGTTAAAAGGGACTTGCATAATTTAAGAACAGTCATTTAGTGAAGCTGCTTTTTAATGTCCTCTTGAGGCAACTATTCCATTGTCAAGGGATGCTCTGAGTGATAATCACAGTTATACCTTGTATGTGTTGTTCTAAATATTATAAAATAAATAAAATTATCTGAAAAACAAATACTAATAATTTCAAGTGTACTAGGGTTTGGGAAATTAATTCTTAATGGGAAGCCCCCTAAATTCAAGAGTTTTTCCCCCCAATAACCTTCAGCGAAGTTGAAGCTTAATATCAATATTCACATTGTCCTTTTCTTTTTAACATAATTATTTCTGCAAGGTTTTAAATGAGAATTTATGAACATTTCAACTCCACTCCCTACTCTCCTATCTATTTCCTTTAAAACTGCTTATAATTTTTTCTAGCAATTATAACACATTGCAGGAACTACAGAAGAAGAGTGATATACAACATGTAGACTCTGATTCAAGAAAACGTTTAAGCACATAGCCACATGTTTAAAGTGAAGTAAGTCCTATTGACTTTTAATGGGGCTTAAAAACTTGTTTAAGTGCTCTTCTGGAAAGGGATCCTTTTTTGGATCAGGGTCATTGTGTTTTCTGGAAGTCACCTAATCATGCGTTCAGAAGAGTGCCTCATCTAAGTCTACAATCCAGTATAGCTCAACTTCAAACAAAACTTACAATAGATGAACAAACAGATCAATTACAGGTCCCTTGTGGATGCAGGATACCAGACTTGTTGAAGCAAGCGTCTGATCCAAAATGGAAAAATTTATTTAAGGGCCTGATCTTGCAAAGGGACACATGTGGATATAAGAGTTCATCCATGCTACTCCTGTTGCAAAATTTGGGCCTAACACATCACCACCACACTGGGATTGAGAGGAAAGAATTAAAAATTGAAACAAAGAGGAAGAAAAAATAAAACAACATCAGAAAGGAACTCACATCTTGATTGGACATATCCCAGTAAGGTCTCTCTCCATATGACATCACTTCCCACATTACAATGCCATAGCTCCACACATCACTAGCTGATGTAAATTTACGATAGGCAATTGCTTCTGGTGCAGTCCACCTGATAGGAATTTTGCCACCCTATTAAAAACAGAAGAAGACCAAGGCTGGTAAGCTGCTGGACTGGTGCTTCATGTGGATGTCACTGTGATATGTCACTGGCTTCAGAACTGCAATACAAATGCCATCCATCTGGTTTCTTTAGTCACAGGGATGCAAATAAGTAAATTGTTAAATATATTTTTATCAGCCCACTGCCAGATTTCTGCTTAGGGCTACACTGAGCATGGGAAAAAACCAGGAGTTTATAAGGCATATATTAGAGGATTAGTATATGAAACAAATAAGTACATGCTGTTAGTGCAAGGGCTTGACTATTTTCTTACTTGCCCATCTGACCTACTTGTCCCAGCTCCAACAAACTGGGCTTTTTTTCCCCAGAACAGTGAAATAAAGAGAAGATTAGCTGAGAAGCTGTATGAAATACTGTGCTTTTTCCCTATGGACAATATTCCATCCATAGGGATATCGTCACATAACTCAGAAGTAGAGTAAATCAGCTTTCAGTCTGCTACAGCCAGTATAGGGACAGTTAAAGTATAGTATCATATAACAGGACCACTTCTGATACCAGCTAACACTAGGGAGAGCTTCTTTTTTATTGCATTTTCTGAAGTACGCACAAATAAAAAGGCTCGGGCACCTGAACTGGGCCATTGGGGTTAGGTAATGTTTTAAAAAGAACTCCATCCCGTTTATCTGATTTTGCCTCGAGTGATATTGTGCCAGAGATTTCTCCTTTTGTTTATGCTAATGCACAAGGTGTTTTTAATTGAGCTTTAGGTTTCCTGCAGTCCCATCTGGGAACATTACTGAAAGTTGAACAAAGATGTTTTTTCTTCTTTGTTATAATTTATGTTGTTGAGTTTCTTTTTCTTTTCAGTTTCTGGAGACACTTTTTGTTCCTAACTGCTTGTCCTTTGTCTCTGTTTACCTGGGTGATAGTTCATTGTCCTTTGTGTGTCTGTCAAGTGTTTAATATGGGGCTGTTCCAGACCCCATGGAAAGCAATGGGAGTCTTTCCACTGACTTCAAAGGGCTTTAGATAAGGCCCTATGTGAATGCATATATGCATTAGTATGTCTTTTTTGTTTGTGACTACATGCTTTAGGATGCTTTCACTTCAATGAGTTAGAATCCTGATGGAGAATAGAACAGACAATTATGTTAAGATAGGACAAGTGCTTTAAAAAAAAGAGTCACTTCACTGTATTATCTTTGGCCATGAAGCAAACTCCCTTCTTCTGTCAAACACAGATGTATGGACATGGCTTATGTGCGCTTGTTATTTTAAAGATTGTCAATAAGCTCAACATTTTTTTAAGCTGCTTGAGTACAGTGGAGCTCATCCAAATGATGCCCGCACTTCATTACTGATAGTAAAAGAAGACAATGTACTGTAATGCAAATTACACTGATTCACTGCAGTTTACTCTGAGAAAACAGAGTACTATATTTGCATTCACTAAATTCAAAGGGAGGCTTTTCAACAGTTTTTGTCTTGCCATGGTATATTTGTCTATACTTTTATTTGCTTGAATACAGCTTTCCAGACCTCTGTTTCAGCCCCACTCTCTCACCACCCTTATTAATGGGAAATACCAGGGTTGGCCAGCATTTAATACTACTACGTGATTCTATCTTTCCCCGTAATGAACTGTGAATTCATTAAAGGATGAGTACAAGGATTAATCCACAAAAATTGAGTACTGCAGACAATCTCTGCACACAGGAGAACAGATGGAGAATGGCACATATTTAAAAATGAAACATCAAGCAATTAAGAAAAGACTTTATAAAATCTCTAACTTTTTTCCTCGTGTATGTTAAATTCAAAGGTATTGGTAATAGTCAGAATATTGTGGGTGAGCAGCAGTGTTGGTATCATTATATGCAGAATACTAAAACTAGGATAGCAAAATTAGTAGCACTATCCTGCAAAAATTCAAATCTACTCCCTACTTTTTCATATTGAAATATTAATTTGTATATTATTAGTAATGAACAGAAAATCTTCATCGTGTAAATGGTCTTTGTAATTTATCAGGCACCCATAGTATAAACTGCTTAGGGGTTAGACATCTTGAGAAGTTCTTTAATCACAATTAGAACAGAATCCATTTTAGGGGCAGGAAAAGGCCACCCAGATCATCAAGGCCCAGATTCTGCAAACACTTACACACACACTTATACATGCACACATGCGTAGTACCACTAAATTCAATGGGACTATCCACATGCACAAAATTAAGCGCTTGCATAAACATTTGCAGGAGCAGGACCCAAATTCCAGGTCTCAAGCTCCTGTCACCAACTCTTAGCCCACTGAAGGCACCTAATGAAGACAATGAGCTGGAACCTAACAGAGATATAATGAAGCCGCTGCATTGAAATCAATGGATCTATAGCAATTTATACTGGCTGAGATCATGGCCTATTGTACACTTTTATGTAATGAAACAGGTTTCCATGTGTGACTGAGATTATTTAAAAACAAAACAAAAACAAAACCATTTTGTAGGGAAGAAAAGGCCTTTTCCTGCCTTACCCTGGTAGTATAGGCTGCTTCAGGATCATCTTCCAGTACACGAGACATGCCAAAGTCAGACACCTTGCAGACCAAGTTGCTGTTGACTAGTATATTTCGGGCAGCTAGATCCCGATGCACATAGCTCATGTCGGACAAATACTTCATTCCAGAGCCAATGCCACGGAGCATTCCCACCAATTGGATTACTGTAAATCTGCCATCATTTTTCTGCAGATGGGGAAGTGTGGGGGAAAAAAATCACATAGTAACATTAAAGCTACATTACTGCTACAGCTGAAGCTGGCAAAGAGCACACCTCTAGATTTTCATCTTGTTTGAAATGAAATGCAATGTTATTTCCTCACCCTCCTGACTAGTGTCTATAATTCACCAGTAAAGTACAAACTCAGAGGTTTTGTCACTGCTTCCTGTGATGTATGGAATATATCAGTTTTAATGAATCTACAGCATTGCAAGGCTTTCAAAAATGGAATAAATCAAACTGCTCCCTATTAAACATGGATTATTTAAGAGCCTACATTTCAAATGTTACATGTACTCTGTATCCCTCCACCAGCTACTGGCAGCAGTAGAAAAAGATATTAAAAAGCATTTCCCAAGTACAGGCATTCTTATGTTTATAGTCTCTGTATCCTTCCACAAACTAGAACAAGAATAAGGAATCAGAGAGTGTTTACCTATGTAAAACTTCTTTGAGTTTATTATAAAGCAATCACCTACCCTGAGGAAGGCATCCAAGGAACCATTCTCCATGTACTCAGTTATGATCATTACCGGTTTACCTAGAGTTTGCAAAAAGGAAAACACAATTCCTTGATGAACACCGATGTTAATGAGATAAAAATGGGTTGCACATGATTTTACTGCCAAAACACCTGTCTTGCACAATCTAATTTAATTTAAAAAGCGCCAAGCTTATGCCTCAGCTGTAGGGATCTGGAAAAGAAATATTATGGGACAAGAACATTTAAGGATTCCATCTGGAAGGTTAACCCTTTGGGTGACTTGTTGACAAGGTCTTTAACTAAAGTGGCCTTGAGTCCTCAGGGAACCCATGAATACATAATTGATCCCTAAAGAAGCAGAAGGGAGGGGGAAACCAGATAGAGCTGTTCAAACCTGAAAAATCATTAGGATAATTAAATTCTTTGCTAAAATACGCATTTTCTTTTAGAGGCAGACTCAATGAGCACTTGAATCCTTTTTCTTCTTTTGAAAAATCAAAGCTTCAAGGGAGTGGAAAGCTGTCAGCAGCTAAAAGATATTCAGATGCAGCTTGAGATTTGAGCATGCAAAATATGAACTCCTTCCCCCGACTTTCTCAGTCCGGAATCCTATACGTCTCGCTATTTCTAAATGAGCCTTCTCCATTTCCCTCAAAAAATAAACGAATCAATGAATTGTGTCAAATATGGGGTCAGATGCAGTAGCAGCACTCATCTTTCCATAATCCAACATAGAAAAGCTAACTTTAAGAAATATAAAAAGAAATACTGCGTTACTGACACAGAATGGTAACTAGAAAAATGGCCTATCTCATAATAATAATTAATGAATAAATATACACATACGGAATGCTTGATGTACAAAGTTATATGGTCCTGATCCTGCAACTGAGAAACCCCAATGATTTCAATGGACTAAGCATGCATCACATTCAGTCTCTGAAGGATTGAGGCCAATCTAATTACTTCTGTTTTAAAGATGCCCAATGAGAGGCATAAAGAGATTAAGTGACTGCCAAGTGCAGTCCCGAAAGACTATGATGTGAATTCTACAAGGACATCAGTTCCCTAAACCTCAACTGAAGTCAGAGACTTGGACTGCTCAGCTCCGTGGAGAATCAGGCTCCACATAGTGGCAGTCAGAAACGGAAACCAGGATTCCTGCCTCTTTGCTCTAATTGTTAGACAACACTGCTTCTTCCTTCAAAAAAAGAGAAATTCCTGTCGCTGAGAACATTTGCTTTTGTATTTATACTGACAGGAACTGCTTCGAACAAGGGAATTTATAGGGGAGAGAGGGTTCAACCAACCTGTGACCTAAACGGCAGATGCCTTCAATATAAAGATAGAGCTGAGTTAGCAAAAACACTCAACTTTTCCTTGCTCCATTCACCAGCAGTATTTGCTCAGAACAATCGACTATTAAAATTGGCCATCTGTAAAATATTTTAGCGTTGAAAAGCTCCCAAAATTATTTCTACATCAGTGCATTTTTCACTCAACAGAATGCCTCCCCCTTGTAATTCTGCCAGAGGTGTGAAAAATCCACACCCCTGAGCACTGTAACTAGGCTGATCTCCCGCCTCCACGCCCCATGTAAACTCTGATATATGATGCAAGAATGCTTCCATCAATCTGGCTAATGGTGTTCCTACAGCATGGAGAAACCCCCTTCCTTTGATGTGTCTGCACTGTAGGGTTATGCCAGCATAACTTCAGTGCCATAATTATGCCATGAAAGTCCCTGTTAATGTAGACGCAGCATCCTACTCCTGATTCTCCTACCATTTCAGCCAATGCCAAAAACTCTCATTGTCACGATCACATGTCACCTTTGCTCATGCAGACCAACATGTGTTTGAAATTATAATCAGCCAGCTGGATACCTACTCATCTGATTTGCATGAACAAAGGTAGGCCCTGAGCAAAACAATTATGTGTGTGTGATCTTAAAAGCCTTGGCTGAATATTTGCATTCTTACATGAAAAGGCTGGGATAAAATATCACTCCCCCTCTTTCTCCATACAGGAAAATCCACCTATCTGAGCATTCATCAGTAAGAATGGAAACCACTCTAATCCAATCTGCATATTTCCCCATTTCATTTACCCTTTGCAACTGCGACCGCTGGTATTCCACAGAACAAATACATCTAAATGAGTTTTAATTAACCTCCCTCAATCAAAATACACTTTGTCACTTTCAAAGAAAGGGAGACTTCTCTTTTTCAGTGCATTAACACATAATTCCATTACTCAGGCACTGCTTGAGTAGTGGTGAAGTGGGAGGGGGTGAGAGAGGATGGGGAGGGAGCAAGTTACCATCATCTAGTCAATTATGAAAGTACTTGACTAGCAGCCAATAATCCATTTGTACTTTCCTGCTTCCTCTCTTCCAACAGCCCCGTCCATTCCACCTCCACAATTCATCTTGCATTTTAGTTTTCAGTTTATTAAATGCATTCATTTATCACAATGTTCAGGAAACCTACAAGAGGAATTGAGATGAATGTCTTCTTAAGTAGTCCTGTTTACCAAACACCAACAGCTCTGAGGTGTCCGAGCTGGCTTGTAGCAAAAGCGCTGCTTCCTGGGAGCCAGATGACAGGACGCACTGGGGTCAGCCTACCACCTCCTCAGTGAAAATGTTAAATCATTTTAATTCGGTGAGAACTGCATTATGCAAATGCCTCCAGTCATTTATAACTGTAACAGCTGTACTAGCTAAGGGGTTTTAGAGCCTCAGTGGGATTCCCATACAAAGATCCCCCTATTGCTTCTCTCTTTTCCAGAAGTGCTATGAAAATCACAGTCTGTAGCAAACACACCACCACCTACTCAGAAATCCCACCTCCCTTTTTAAAGGGAACAGACCTGCAAAGGTATTTAATATAATATTATCTTTTAATTAAAGTACTCAGAGCCTTTGCAAGGCCTGGTAAGCCATAGGCAATAGCAGTCAATGACCTTTTTTTCCTTGTGGAATTTGTATTTAAAAGAAAACAATGATATTCTGTACTAATTACATTTCCAATCACAGCAAAAATCATGTACAACAGAATGGGAGAATTCAAGGATATAAAAGAGAAACTTTCAAAGGCACAAACGGGAGAGTTAGGAATCCAACTCCCATTTGACATTTCAGAGGGTCCAACTGAGATCTTCCCTAAATGAAATATTCTTATTGTCACTGATTTTTTTTCCACACTTTAGCTCATTTCTAATGTTAGTTCATTAAAAATTATGGGCTCTCCACTCTCACTTTAATCAGCCACTTTATGTCATTATCCAGGGATCTTTTTAATTAAACGCCATGCATTCTCATTGCTGTGTGAAGGGTTGAATGCACAAACCCCATCCACTCACAACAATGGATGCAGAGGGTTTGTTTTGCTACTACACTGCACTGAAAACGAACCCTTAAATCTAAAGAATTCTCTACTTTAAGCACTCTGCAGCATGTTCTGCAGCTATGCTATGCATTGTATTTGGAGCACAGCCATCTTAAACAGTAACCACCTCCAGTACACAGTCTCAGTGCTGCTTTATGAAGTCAGACCCACATGGGTCTCGCAAGTGTATTTCAGTTCTGGCTTAGAAACAGCATCTGCTTTGCTTTGTCTTATTCTTATTGAGACAGAATTCAAGGACTGAGTGAATGCTAACAGGCTTTAAACAAAATGATCGACCAGGTGTTACTGTAAATGGAAGCAAAGCTATCACAGTCATAAATCAGAGACAACATATATGCAAGTCTCATACTAAAATAAAGACTACATTATTTCAAAGACCTGCTTCTCTCAGGTACACCTTGTACTTCAAAGCACACCAACACTGTAGTTTTGTTTTGATTTTTTTTTTTTTTTTAAGTATTTAAAATGCTTTGCTTACCATCTGCTTTTACCTATCTTGTAACAAGCAGCTCAGTCCAGCAAAGGTTTGAAAGATGCCTGCCTGGCATACCAAAAAAACTGCAATATTAATTCCCCCTAAAATAATCTTGCACAAGCTGCCTGCAGATAGGGTATCAGTTGAAACTATAAAGCCATTTATAGCTGACAACAAGATTAATGACTTGTCCTACACTGATTTCCTCCTATTAGCTATCAGTGGATCTGCTCCATCTGTCACTTAACAGAAGGAAAAAATATGCAGATTTAAGTTCTCATTGACTTCCAAAATTGGCCTTGTCACAGAAATGACCTTCTTACATTTGGTAACTACGCCTTCCAAATGGATGATGTTGGGATGGTCAAATTGTCCCATGATGCTGGCTTCACTTAAAAAGTCCCTCCTCTGTTTGTCAGTGTACCCAGCTTTCAGAGTCTTGATAGCAACACAGATCTCTCTCTTTCCTGGTACTTTGAGACGTCCACTGCACACTTCACCAAATTCACCTGCAGGAAAAAGACCAAACAATCAGCCATGAACATGAAACACACGTGATCCTCTGTAGCCAAAATGAAATTGTCAATGGACTTCTGAAAAGTCCTGTTCATTTTAGGTAGTTGTTATACTAACAACAGTTAGATCTCAAGGTACCTAAACACCAATGAAAGCTATGCATTACAAAAACAGATTTACTGCACAAACACAGACATCTTGAAACTTACCCACACCTATGACTTTTTCAATTTTTATACAGGAGGCATCGATTTCCTTGGCAAATTCCCGCACAGCTTGGTTTGGATCCTCATATGTAAAAGGATCCACATATGTTCTCACACCTGCATGATAAAAATGCTTTATTTGATGTCACTGATCTACATGCTGCTGAGCACAGAACATACAAGAAGTTAATTCTTAATGGTATACAACAGTGAATAAAGTGTCCAGTGAAGATCCACCCGGTCAGCACTGACTGAATAAAGAAGAAAGGACTTAAGGAGATTCCCCAATGTGATTTATTTTTAAATGCAAACATTTAATTTCCCATCTATTGAAATACAGCATCAGGCTTTTAACAGTGAATGAATGCCATAAATCACTGAAATCGGTAGCAGGCCAACTAGCTGGCTGCACTTGGCAAGGCAACTCCCATCTTTTCATATGCTATGTGTTTATACCTCCCTCCTGTATGTTCCAAATCCATGCATCCGATGAAGTGGGTTTTACCCACGAAAACTTAGACCCAAATAAATTTGTTATTCTCTAAGGTGCCACAAGGACTCCTTGTTGTTTTTGCTGATACAGACTAACATGACTACCACTCTGAAACCTATTTAGATACTGTTCATAACATTGGTTGTTGGCTGTCTTGTTAATTTCATGGCTTCTGCCCAGTGGACATCTGGGCTCCTGGTGGAGAGCTGGATGGAACTGAGATCCCTGGCTCTCAACCCCCTCCCCACTCTGTCCCTCTTCAGTTAATGGAAGCGCTCCTAGTAAGGAGGTGCACCATCGATAGAGGGAGGGTAATGTGGACATCAGCCACTGCAGTAATTATTATGGTGGCTGTGGGCCAACTTAAATCTGTAGTGTGAACATGCCCTCAGAGAATAAAGCACGCATAACTTCCATTTTGGGGCCAGGGGAGTTCTGAGTTCAGACCCTAAGCTTGAATAAAGCTAGAAACAACAGCATGTTCAGTCACTGAGACTATATCTACACTACAGCACTGTACTGCTTGTGGTGGAGATGCTCTAAGCCGATGGGACAGAGCTCTTCCATGGGGTTAATAGCTCCTACCTCTGCAAGAGTCACGTAAGTTACACTGAGGTGTAGACAAGGTCTGAGGAAGGAATGCATGCCTCATATTTCCTCTTATGCACCTGCTCTGGCCCAACCTGAAGCATCTTTGACATCTACTGGGCAGAAAAGCATGCCCATCATCTTCAGCCAGAGGTAGGGGTCACCCAAACCTTTGAGTGAGAGGGGATAAAAAAAATCTTCCCAAAAATCCCAAAGGTTTTTTGAATAAAGCCTGCCATGCAAAGTTTCCCTGCTACTAGATGCTTCATCTTGGCAGAGGAGGGTTGCAACAAGAAAAACAGTGAAATATTCGTCTCAAGAGGAATGTCATTCTTTATTTTCTAAGCATAAGAACACAGACATGCTTTGTGAACCAGATCAAAAAAAACCAAGCACCAGTGCCTTTTACCTTGATTCAAATGTTTCTCCTCATCTGCCTCTTGCTTAGCCTTACTGTACTTACTGCGTCTGTTGGGATGAAAAAGAGCATTACAATTTAAAATAAATCTCTTAATTTAGGAGATGAACTCAGCATCTTCTTGACCTGCCAAGACTTGAATTGCTGTACCTGCCAAGACCTACCTGTGTTCTGGGTTTGTCCTACAACAGTTGATGACCTAATTTATAACCATAGCAATGCAAGAAGCGGCATTCATTACACAGCTCTAGGTGTTACTGTCATCAACAAACGTACCAAGGGAAACACAAAAACTCGAATTTACATCTTTCAATTCAAGAAAAAGGAGGAGGTTTGTTTTGCAGCTACTATTCTTTAAAACACAGATCTTTGTAATTCTGAAGCCAAGTTTTGAAAGGGAACCCAATTAGGCCTCCAGGTTTTTTCAGCATAATTAAATGTGGATGCAAATGCTAACATTTAGATGTCTAACTGATTGATTTGCAAGCACAATCAGGCGGACCTCTAAATACTAGCTTTTGTACCCACTTCTAATTGCACAAAATTAAGGGTGGAATTTTAAAAGTAAGTCCTTTCAGTCTACACATCTGTGAATATTAATATGATAGGCAGTACAGCATATTAAGTTTACACATTATTATTTCTACATGTAAACACACAAAACCAGTTATAATAGAATATCAGAGTTGGAAGGGACCTCAGGAGACCATCTAGTCCAACCCCCTGCTCAAAACAGGACCAATCCCCAATTAAATCATCCAACAGATTTTTGCCTCATATCCCTAAATGTCCCCCTCAAGGATTGAGCTCACAACCTTGGGTTTAGCAAGCCAATGCTCAAACCACTGAGCTATCCCTATACTATTTATGTCTTTAATTAAAAAAAAAAACATTGTAGTTCAGCTTTAAGCAAAGTCTGTATAGCTTTGAGAAAAGTTAATACCAGAAACATCTCTGTAGTGAGGCCTTTTATACCGAAAGCTGTCAAGTTTGGATCTAAGGTTAAGTTTGGCCCATTATAAAGTGAGGACAGCTGAAAAATACAGAGCCAGATCAAAAGTCAAAGGAACTCAAAGCTAGGGGTGGTTGTTGCCTAACTACTCCACTTGCTTGCTCCTGTATGGGCCTCCTAATCTCTGACCTCGTGACACTGACCTCCTTTGTAAAGCACTCTGAGACCTACTACATCAGAACATAAGAATGGCTACACTGGATCAGACCAAAGGTCTATCTAGCCCAGTGTCCGGTCTTCAGACAGTGCCCGATGCCCCAGGGGGAATGAACAGAACAGGTAATCATCAACTGACCTATTCCCTGTCACCCATTCCTAGCTTCTGGCAAACAGAGGCTAGGGACACCATCCCTACACATCCTGGCTAATAGTCATTGATGGACCTGTCCTCCATGAATTTATCTAGTTTTTTTTAACCCTATTATAGTCTTGGCCTTCATATCACGCTCTGGCAAGGAATTCCACTGGTTGACTGTGCGTTGTGTGAAAAAAATACTTCCTTTTGTTTGTTTTAAATCTGTTAACTGTTAATTTCATTTGGTGACCCCTTTCTTGTGTTATGAGAAGGAGTAAACAACACTTCCTTATTTATTTTCTCCAGAGCAGTCATGATTTTATAGACCTGAATCACATCCCCCCTTCGTCATCTCATTTCCAAGCTGAAAAGTCCCAGTCTTATTAATCTCTCCTCATATAGAAGTCGTTTCCCTATCCCTAATCATTTTTGTTGCCCTTTTCTGAACCTTTTCCAATTCCAATATATCTTATTTGAGGTGGGGCGACCACATTTGCATGAAGTATTCAAGATGCAAGCATACCACAGATTTATATAGGGGCAATATATTTTCTCTTTCTTTCTTAATGATTCCCAGCATTCTGTTTGCTTGTTTGACTGCTGCTGCACATTGAGTGGATGTTTTCAGAGAACTATCCACAATGACTCCAAGATCTCTGCCTTGAGTGGTAACAGCTACTGATGAAAAGTACTACACATTAGAACTAGGTATTGTTATGTAGTATTGCATGGGATCAAGTGCTGCTCCTACTGACATCAATGATGAAACTTCCAACAGTCCATACTGGGTCTGGCTGGGCAAGGAGATTGGGGCTGGAAGCCAGGATGACTAAAATCAGGTAAGAAACATGTGTGAGGAGACTGGGACCAGGCGCCTGGGGGTGGAGGGAGTGAGGAAATGAGTGAGATGGACCCCATGAGGAGACTGGGGGAGAAGACTGGAGTGGCTAGAGGACAAGAATGATAAGGAATTGAGGGGTAGCGGGGAGACTGGAACTTGGACTTGGACCCTGGAGGGAGAAATTAGGACTGTCTGGGCAAGGAGACTGGGATTGGAATGAGAAGCATTAGGAGTGGGGACTAGGACTAGGTAGGAAAAGAGAATGGGACTGGGTTGAGGAGACAGAGGTGGAAAGAGACAGGACAGGGGCAGGTTGAAGGAGATAGTGTGGTAGAGGTCACGTTTGGGGAAGAACAGAAAGAAAGATCTGTGACTACTACAACACTCTCCACTCCAGAGCCTGGAATGAACTCAGAATTCCTGAAGGCTGTCAGCAAATACCTGCGATATGCATTGACAAAGTACATCTCATCTCCTTTCGGTGTTTCTCCATACAGAAGATGAAAACTTATGTCTGCTTATCTGTTTCTCCAGTAGCTAACGTGGCATTTCCTAACTTTGGAGTGCTTGCTTCTGCAATCATAATAATCTTTAACACAGTTTGTTGCGTGCAATATGCTAAATTGCCAACAAAATTGAGGGGAAAAAACACCAAACAATCCTATGCTACCCTTGATCCAAGACTCACAGCTCCCTATAATGTCCTGGGAATTGTAGTTATATATCAAGAACCACACATGTCACAATGCCTGTGGACTTCTTCTTTGCTAAGTCAATTAAAAACCAATACTTTCAAACAAGGAAACCATTAAAAAGAACCTCTACATCCAAATGCCGAGTTAAGCCATTTTCATTGCCTGGGGACTGACTGTTGCAGTGAATCAAGGGACCAAATTCTGCTCTCATTTACAGGGAGGGAAGAGAGTTGCATAGGGTGAAAGTCAGCACAAAATGTGACCCAATGTCTATAAGTGTATAGGAATGGACCTTTAGCAGAGAGGAACATGTCAGCACTGCTATTGCTGTGCATGCATGGAATGGTTTCACTTTATTAAATAATCATCATGCAGCCTAACTTAGGGAAAGAGTTATTCTGAATTTTAGGTCTGCCCCCTCCAACCTAACTCAATTAATACTGACATGCAGAAGTGAGAAATGCAGTGCAAATGTGTGTTACATGAAAGTGACTTAAGTATTAAAAAATCCTTTTTATCTTGTTTAAAAACTTTCCTCTAAGCTCTACACAAAAACTAGCCCAAAACACCCTAGGACACAAAACAAGTAAAAGGAAACACAGGAATTACTGTTCAAGCAATATAATTGTAGCATATTAGCTTTTAATAATACCTTCCAAACTAACTACCAGCTTCCACTTCTATCTTTGTCACCTGTTGACCTTTTCTCCTTTTCTTGGGGCGGGACACTGCTGTCTACAATTGTCCCTGGGTAAAAAAAAATACAACCCTGGAAGCTCATTATTCAGTCATTGAGCCATAGGAAGGAAATCTGGACATGAACTGACATCCACAGAGAGCTCACCTGAATGACAGAAGGAAACTTTTGTCCAGGTTTGAATTCCATAATTATAGGGATTTCAGGGGTGGTGATTAAATAGGGGTGGTGTTCAGGAAGAGAAATACAGAAGCTTTCACAAACTACAGGGGTCCGAGATGCAGGCAAGTCTACAGGTGGGACTTGGAGATAAAGAAGGGGTGGGGCTTTTTTCCCTATAGGCCTGCCCCACAAACAAGAAAGCGGGGGATTAGCATGTATTGTGGTGAAGCAGCATGCACTCTGGGCTGCTCTCTCAGCCTCTGCATGGCTGCTGGCACCTTTACCATTTACAAACAAAAGGGGAGCTGAGGTTTAGAGCTGCTCTGATTAAAATACTGCCAGGAGAGCACAAGGCTATAACTGAGGTAGCCTGGTGTTCCCAGGCTCATTAGCAAAAGGTGGGCAACTCATTCAGCTAAATACCCACCACCTGCCTCAGTGAGTGGGGGAATTTGATGGTGGCCAATAGTGAAGGGGGACAGTCACTGAGGGACACCAGGTAGCTCCTCCCCCTGGGAGTCTCTGGCACCTAGTGGCCAGCTTGGGGGGCAGCATTCCCCAGGTCTCAGGATTTAACCTGGAGTGGGGGCCATGTGGAGCCTCTTTCGGCTCCATTCCAGCAGTCCCACCCTACCTATTCTAAACTAGGAATGGGCACCTGGCCTGACAGATGCTGCTAGTCTGGCTAATCGCCCATTTGAGGGGTCAGGAAAGAATTTTTTCTCCCATAGGGCAAGTGACATAGGACATGGGAGTTTTTTGCTTTCCTTACTGTACCTTTAAGCCACAGTGGGAAAGAGCTTAAGAGAGAAAGCACTTAGTATCTAGGTTGAGTTGTTAACTCATCAAACCTGCGGTCACTTTCCAGTGCAGAAGAAAGGCTTAAATCAACAGGTCCCACAGTTTGGTGACGGGCTTTGGGCTCAAGGGACAGAGTGAGACCTTGTGGTCCTTGTGATCCCCACCCTCCATCCCCCTTGTAAGGTTGTGGGGAAAAGGGTGCTAGGACTCAGAGAGAGAGAGCAGAGTCTGGGGGTGGGGGAAGGAAGGCTAAGGAGAGCCTACCCCCAAGATACGGGTTATATGGTAAGGAGCCCTGTGTAACCCCTTCGCTAGAACCAATTAAACGCCTGGTATAGGAAAGTGTGGATGATGGGAACATAGCACTCCTTGCTTAGTTGTGCTAAAGTTTAATAAAAGCTACAGCCTGCCACAAAATTCCTTGCCTGAGTCTGTCTTCATTTTGTTGCTGTGTCTGCAACTAATTCAGAGAGTGAAAGGTAAACCAATCTACTAGCCAAGAGACCTCTTTACATGACACATTTGTTTAAAAAACACCATTTCATTAGACAAGCAAAAAAGGATTCATAAAAGCCATCTTTCTCCACTCAACTCCCCTCTGAAAATAAAGCCTCATCCTCTTGCTCCAAATGTTCCCCAAAAGCTATATTTGAAATAGTCTGAATATAGTAGCGTGCTTGTAGGAAGCTTTGTAGAAATGCTCAAGCTGCCATCTGTCCTTTGCTGTATGAATTTACGTGACTTAATCTATGCAAGTTTAAACTAACACTTAAGTGGATTAATCGTAATGTTAACTCTCCCAAGGACAGAAGTGAACAACATATTCTCGGGCTGCTGGAAGTAAGAGACAGCAGGGTCCTTAGGAAAGTTTCTGCTGTGAAGATGATTTCTGGTTTTTTTAACCACTGATCTGATTTAATGCTAAATGACAATATTAATCCCAGTTTCAAATGTGGGCACCCTACATGGATATCCCTATCCCACATCTGGATACTGATAACTGCCCAGAATGGAGGTTTGTATACTTAAGTGCAGACCTGTTGGCACAACTATGAGATTTAGGTCAGGTATAAACTAGAAAAGGTTTGCTGACGTAGCTACACTGACAAAGCCTCCTGGTGCAGGTGGTTTGGTGAGCAAAATAAGCTGTGCCGGCAAAAGTCCTTTTGTGCTGGTATAACAATGTTTACTCTTGGGCTTCTGTTGGTATAGAAATGTCGCAAAAAATCACCTCTCCTACCAATATGGCCAGACTGGCAAAAGTTTCTAGAGCGGATCTGGCCTCAGGTGCCCCATTAAGGCACCCACTTTTGAAAACTGAGCTCTGTTTATCAATAGTTACTCTCAACTACTGGAACGAAGTGTATGTAGGCAGGTAGTGCTGTGATAAACATCGTAAATGCACTGATGTTCACAGAACATCCCATGAAGGAGCTTCATGGTTTTTTACTGCCCTAGCACTTCATTTACTTTGTTATGTCTTTTCTCTTCCACAGCCTCTTTAAAACCTACTGAGGCAGATCTGTGGGGCATCTCTGAACCCACTGCCACTTGACTAACTTATCTGCATTCCCACCAGCACTTATGCCAGCCTTTGGTCCTGGCTATCAGCCTGCTCTTTATCTGTGTTTTGTCCAATTTAAACACTTCTAGGCAGAGATAACCAAAGAGACAGCGTGAGTGGGGAGAAGAACTGGCTGAGTACGTATCAGCATCAGCGAGTCTGTCAGCTACCAGGCTCCAGGCAGCCTTTCCTTTGACAGGTTTATGGCCGATACTAAAGAGAATCAATACTAGGGCAAGGGGTTGACATTTCATTTTCTAAAAAGTGATCCATTGAGGGCCAATCACCAAGCCGTGTTTATCAGCCTTGAGAAGTGACATTTTTTTTTTATTGGGGGGAGGTGGGGAAGGAATCATCTCAGAACAACTCGACAGGCTCAATTCTCCAAGGTGGCGACTCATAATTAGAAATCCAATGTATCCCGCTATCAATCTGGCCTTATATAATAAAGTGATCAATAAAAGCAGAGAGGAGATTAAGTCATCAAGCCCTGGTGATGCTATTTTCTGTTGCAATGACTTTTAATAAACCTGTCTCCCTGCATTACATTTTCATATCTTCTTTTCCGTTTTTTTTCCTGCCAGCATGGATGCTTTGAGCTGAACACCCACAGAAAGCCATTACAATGCATGACTACTTACCAGATATTATAATCACACTGATTTAACTGCTTTTTTTAAGATGATTTGAAGTGAAAGAGTAAATCAGAAGGAAACTGTGCCCATCTATAGCTAACATGATCAGACCTATATGGAGAGTGAGTCAGCTTGCATTCTCTCCTCTCAGATATGAGATGCTGTGGGGTTTTTTTGAGGGGTAAACCTTGTTTTGGGGGCAGCAGTGCATGCTGGATGGGAGATTATGGTTCTGCCTGACAATGTAAGCCATGGATCCAGTCTGGTGTGTTACTGTATACAAAGTATTGAGTGCCTATGGCTTCTCTTTAGTGTCTTTCTTCTGCACAATGGAAGAACTACCCCAATGGCTGATGCCGACATGTACAGACAACCGGGGGTATTAAAATCAAAAACACCCAAGCAAGACCTTTTGAGGTTCTCCATGCATGTTACTTCACTGCAGTACTGCTTTCCTTCCCCTACATCAGGGGTTCTCAAACTTGTTTGATTCCCGATCCCTTATCTAAGTGCTGCGTCTGCTTGCGCCCCGGGTATGTCCACTGAATTGCTGCCGAATGAAACTCTTCTGGTTTCGGCGGCATTCGGCGGACAGGCAGTGTTCCTCTCTGTGTCCGCCAAAATGCTGCCGAAACTGGAAGAGTTCCACTTGGCGGCTTTTCAGCGGACACACCACCGCACTCTAAGTGGCCGCCTGAATGCATTGAGGGCTCGCGACCCCCCTGGAATCGCCCTGCGACCCACAGTTTGAGAACTGCTGCCCTACATATAACAGGCCAACCCAAAAAGATCCCCTACACTCAGACTCATTAAACTCAACATCAAATTACAATATCCGCAGCTCTCCAGTTGGCTTGCTTCTCAATCCCGGTTACAGAAATCAGCTTTGCATTTGAAGGGCAAATAGCACTGGAACTATTACCATTACATTACAGACTGCTGTGGTACTAATGCTAAGAAGATCAAAGCTACATGGGAGAGGGCTTGTAATGCAAATGCACTGTTTATGATGCTAATCAAAGAATTCAGCTTTGTTTGGATGAGACAAAAAGCTCCCTTATGAAAGAGAGAGGGAGAGAGAGAGGCTTAAGTTCTTACCTCCTGCTGATGACAAAAGCAGCAATGAGAATGACCACGAGAACAACACTGCCAGCCACTGAGACAAGAAGCACTGTGGGATTGGTACCATCACCAATAATGGGGGAAGGAACTAGAGACAGAGAAGACATCAGTTAATGTCACACACCTAGGGCACAGCCACCTACAGTACAAAATCATCATGGGCAACACTTAGGGTTGTGTTCTGGTTTGAAGAGGCAGTTCAGGGTGTTACTCAAAGCCAGTCTCAGGCCTTCATTATGTATTCATTCAACATAATTTTCTAGGAGGGTCCTAATTAGTTAAAGACATTATACTTGATAATGGTTTGGGGAACTTCAACTCACTGAGAACAAGGACTTTCTCTCCTTCGCCCCTCCATTCTCAGTTAGAGGGTATAATGCCTATTTTATTGCTCACTGAATTGCTTCCCAGTTTAGTTTATTTTTTTTTAATGGACCAGATGCTCATTCCTCTCTGACACAAACAGAGCAAGTTGTTTTAAAATGTCTTCCCTCTGCCTGGTGGACTGAGTATTTTAAGTTTTCTCATGCCATGCCTGAGGGAAGTTAACACAGAGTGATGTGACCTGAAGTGATTTAAACAGACCTGCATAATGGAAATTAAAGAAACAGGTTCAGTCATATCTTCTTCCTTCCGGTGTCTTAGGAAGCGAACACTCCATTCACATTTTTGTGAACTATTACATGTTACCTTGACTTAAACAAGTGAGAACCAACCCACAGATAGCACAATCTACAAATGCCTCCCTTTGCAAAATTGTCTAAGAGAAAACACAAAAGGCAACACATACAACATACCTCACTGATTCATATAAAAAAAGAAGAGTACACTAAAAAAAGAGAGTAATTAGGGTTTATCCTTCTCTAAATGAGACACACTGGAAATTTATGCAAATAATTCATATTAGCATTAAAGGAAGTTCAGAATATAAATCTCCATGAATCAATGAGAGAAAAGACTTCAGAGCATTTATAGTGTGTACTTCTACCATACCACATTCAGATTTCTTTATTAAGATTTGTAAGCATGTAGCATCCAGTATGCAGCACGTCCAAATAACTGTGCAATGTCACATTTACTAAGCTTGGATCAGACAAACAACTGTGGAAATGGCAGTCAACAGCACTTTTACAAATCATAATGAAACGCAGGAGTATGGCACATTCAAATCAATAAATGAAGTCAAACTCCCAATGAGCAGCTCACTCAAACTCAGTATAACCTGTGGAGAGGAGAGGAGAGGAGAGGAGAGAAAAGAAAGATAGATAGATAGATAGATAGATAGATAGATAGATAGATAGATAGATAGATAGATAGATAGATAGATAGGGGAAGGAATGTATCTACTGCTAGCCGTCTACCAATGATGCACATGTTGTTACCTGTGTTAGTCGTGAACTCAAATGGCCCACTGAAGTCCCCATATCCTGCTGCTGTCCTGGCTCGCACATGAAACACGTATGAAGTCAAAGGGTTCAGGCCTTTGATATCCGTGTTCCTGGAGGCTGTCTTCACAATGCGATAGCTGCGCTCATTTTGGTCCTGGGAGCAACAGAGCACAGGGGTGAAGTGAAGCACACAAAAATGTCTCCCTGCACAGTGAACCCTGGATCCCCAGTTCGCTGCCAAATCTGTTCTGAGGCTATGACTACTAGCAAGTGACTTTTCAAAAGATCCCTAAAAAGGGTTTTCTTGTTTCCCTTACTAGTACTGGGTTTTAAAAGGGGGTCTTGGGAATGGCCAGAATGGATGATGGGGATGGTAGGTCTAATGTTCAGGTATCAATGACTGTTTCAGAAATCGAACGGGAAAATTCTCTGAAAAATAGCCAGGTCTTCAGTCATGATCCCGCTGATGAACAAATAACATTTGATTCTTGCTCACTCTTTCTTTTTCCCCTCTTCCAGCCAGGAGCTACAAAACCAAGAAACCCTTGGGAAACATCTGCCAAAAGCCCATGTCTTAAAGTCTATTTCAGGCTGAAAAATGTGTCAGAAAATGTTGTAATCTAGTTTCAGTGGAAATCAGATGCCCTTTTCTAGCTTTATTAGGGAGGCAAATAAGCGATTACCTTTGAAAAAAAGAGAGCGAGAGAAAGAAAAGGTAATTGTTCATTTTCCAGGCAACCTTGAAAGCAAATAGCTCTTTTCCTAGTTCTGTACTTGAGGAGAGACAAATTATTTTGTAGAAATAATGTCTCCCTATAACTTGGAAAGGCTGAAGAATGTAATTTTCTTTTCCTTATTTTCTATTAAAAGCATCGAACCCACACCATCAGTCTAAGCAGAAGCCATCGACTTAAACATCTTATTATTATTACTGTGTTACATACTTATTACACTTCTATCTCTGAGGCAAGGCTAATGTATCACTACTTCTCCGCTATATTGATTCTCATTATAAATATGCTCGCTGTAAAAACCTGGTTCTAAGGGAGAAAAAAAGAAAAACCCAAATACACTGTTAGATCAGAGTGCAGTATATTATTCTCATTATTTAGTGTAACTGTTCAAGTGTATGAAATCCCTAACTGGATATGATTATGAAACCAAACCTATTTGGTCCCGATAATGAGATCCTATTTGGGAATGGCTGTAATGGAAACAAACCTCATCTGATCATTTTGAGTAATACCTTCTCATAATATTTGACTTCATATTCCAAGATGACTCCATTCGGCCTGTCAGGTTCCAGCCAGGCCAATGCAACGCTGTGCCTTGTTATTTCTTTAGCCTGGATCAAAGCAATTGGAGACGGAGCTGACAAGAAAAAAGAAAAACTGTATATTAGCAATATTTTATTTTTAAATGAGGATCATGTATTTTTAATTGCAGCTTTCCTACTCAATGGGCTTTGTGAATCTATAGCACTGCTGGGAATTAAAACGTCTCTTGAAGAAAAGACTTGTGTTTGCGCATAAGGCTGCTATTTTTGCTGCTATTACCTACAACACAGCAAGCTTTTATTCTTACAGAAAGATTCTCTAACAAGCTCATTCTTGGATAGTGGTCCATAATAAAGCGTGAGTCTCCAAACTAACACCATGAACTGTGATGTTACACCATGCCTGCAGCCAAAGCCCTGTAAGAGGCTAACATACTAGAAGATGTTGGCTCATTTCTGACCTTTACTAAACGTGTTCCATGAGGCCTCGGATTTGTTAGTTCTGGCTCCATAGCAAGTCTACCCATTCACCTTCCAATATTAACTGGTGTCATTTCACTAGCTATTAACATTACAAGAAATGGGATATTGACCTTTGGATCAATCCTGGTCCCTCTGAAGTTGAGGAACTTTTGCTTCAGTGAGAGCAGAATTGGGCCCACTGTGTACAAATTCAGCTTCTACTGTGAACACTAGGATTCTTGCATCTCAAGTATATGGGCCAGTTTTTCTGCCACCCTAACTCATGCTGTGAAGTACCACAGTCTGTGAGTAGTCCAACTGAAGTCAATGGTCTTAATTTGGATGGTCAGATTCTGACTTTAATGGGACTACTTGGGGAGCCAAATGCTACCCACCATGAAGAAGACATCAAAATCTGATGTTCTGTGAATAAGATTCCAATGGTAACTATCCCTATATAAAAATGATAGCTAGTTACAGCTGAAGTACAGTACCATACATTTCTAATTCCATTGACAGGGCAGGAAGGAAACAGGATTTTGGAAAATTAGCCATGTATCCAATAAAATTCCACTCAAAATTACATCCATGTTCAATAATAAGGGCTATAATTAAAAAGACAATGGAATATTTCTCAATGTGCACTCCAACTGGGCCCTTAATAGTGCTGAAGTTCAGTTTTTGAGTGGTTGGAGGACAAAGCATTTTACCTGGGACTATAGCAGGGACTATAGACAGTAACAGATTCACAGCTCTGCTGGGAGAATGGATTTGCTGAAGATTTATGAACCAGGTTGCCTGGTTCTTGTTATGCTGCTGTGTGGTCACGACTTTAGCCAGCTGTTATCAAGCCCTGCCACTACTGATAATAGCTGATACAAATGGTGGGGTCTCTGGGGATGAAGAGGGACATTCATGAAATTTTTAATCTTATCTAACAAAGCCATTCTGTATAACCAGAGATTAGAGGTCTTCCTAAATTGAATGTCTTTCCTCTTTTGTCCTTGAAACTCTAGAAAAGGACAAGTTTTTATTTTTATTTTTTTATCTCTGGGATGAAGATCCATGAAAGTAGTCAAAAGAGAAAGGAGGATGTAATGTGTATCCCTGAAAACTACAGAGAAAGACAGAGAAATAAAATAGTCACAATAAATGAAGGGAACATTGAACGTGAAAGCTTCAAACCTACTTGACCGTATCAGACAGCTCTGATGGGAGTGAAAATAACCAGTAGGCACCACACACATAGTCACAAAAGGGAGTCTTCCTGTTGAAGTGAAGCCATCAGGGAGCCTCTTCCAGATTTATTATTTGACAGCTTGGCATCTCTGTTAGAAATACCTCCAGACCCTTTCTCTCTGTCTGTCTGTCTCCGTGTCTCATGTGCACAGACAGATACTGGATGACAGAGGAGACTATAAGCATAACCCAACAGGGAGGCTTCAGGTGTGTTCCATCAAGTTATAATGTGACATGACTGGGATTGGTAATGCAACTCTCCTGCTTGATAATCCAGTGGCTTTTAAGCCAAGGGCACATTCTCCTCACCTTGCTCTGCCCTAACATTACTGCTTAGCTAATAAAATGGAAATCAGATTCATTTTCCGTGTGCGCGCGCACACACAACAGATTAGCAATAACCCAACCAGAGAGAAACCTGCTTAATTAACCAGCGCCATGCAGAGGGCAGACAGATCATTCTTTCACAGGGAATCTGTCACTTATTCCTGGGGTCACAGCTATCTCAGATAGAAAATTTGTTCACTTTATGGTTTCTCTCCCTCATCATCATTCTAACGGCCCCACTCTTCTATTTCATTTTTCCAGGCCCAAATATAAAGAGCTCTTTCCATGCAATGGTGATTTACAGAAATACAAGACAATGTGGTTTAGCTCTGCAGTAAAATGGCTATTCACAGCACATGAATACACACTGATCTCCTCTTTACTTAGAGCACTCAGTCCCTATGGGTTAGCAAATGTTTTTCCACCTGTTCACATTATACCTCATGCATTTCAACACGCTGAAGAGAACAACTTGGCACTAAAACAGGGACGGATGGGCTAGATGCCCTAAATAGTTCATTTCTGTCTCTAATTTCTATGAATTGAGCTAAAAGATGCACCCCACTTTATCCCTCTTGTTCCTTACTAGCTCCCCATCTGTAAAATGGGAATAGCTCACAGCTGTGCGATGAGAATAAATAAAGTTTGTGAGGTGCTCAGACACCACAGTGATATGGGGCATTATAAGTGTCTTCGAGAGACAGACTCTTCCCAAGCATGTTTGAACAGGCTAAAATTTTGTAATATGGACCCATGCTTACTCTAGGACTAATAAGAATAAGATAACAGAGATGTTTGGGTCATTTGGTATAGTTTCACAGATGTGTGTGTAGATGGGGGATATGAACAAGTCAGAAGAGTTTTGGCAATTCCTTCTCTACTCTTTCTTTACCTCTATTCTGGCTAACCTCTCCACTCCCTCTTCTTAATTTATACGCTATATCGACAATGTATTCCCACAGATTTATAAACAAGGTACAAAGAGCAGTAATACAAATGAAATAATTCTCTATGCAGAGGAATGGAATTCCAATGCCGCTTTCCTCCACCCACCCCCTTTATTTTTTTAAATGTCATGCTACTTTTCCCTCTTACGTGTTTTACTAATGCTGTACAGCAGAACCCCATTTATTCAAATGGAATGGCATATATGGATTTCATTCAGACAATTGAAGATTCATACAAGTGTTACGTATTGGAGACATAACCTCCATTATTCAAATTTAAGTTTTCAGACAACCATTCTGAAATGTAAACATTTAAATATCTTTGCTGGGACAACTCTCCTGTCAGTTAACGAAAAACCCATGTGGGGTATCGTCACACCGTTACAACCCATACAGGACAGGGACCCCATCCTAAAAGAAATCTTTCCTGAACCCCCTTTTCTAGCCTTCACACATACCCCACCCCCACATCTCTCCAAGCTTACTATCAGAAGCAAGCTCCCCACAGACCAGGACACACACATTCAAAGTGGTGCCAAACTCTGCCAAAACAACAGATGTAAAACCTGTAGACCTATCTCCACTGCTATGATAATCAACAACCTCTACAACACACCTTTCGAGATCCATAGGTCCTGCACATGCCTATGACAACAGGCAGTGCACTGCATCCAGCACACTAAATGCCCAATAACAACTATGTTCTGTAGGTGAAACCATTCAGTGCACTCTCGTATGAACTCACACAGAAAAATTATAAAAAACAAAAACACTCAATCACCTGGGGACAAAGTGATCACTCCATATCTGACCTTTTAGTCTGCATCCTCAAAGGAAACCTGCATGACACCTTGAAAAGATGAGTCTCGGAGGTGAAATTCATAACTTTGCTAGACACTAAAAATCATGGACTGAGCAGAGACAGTGGATCTATAACCAACCCCTTTCCAGCAATTCTCTTCCCTCCCTGCTTCCCATTACTGAAGAGATATTAATGGGCTACTTCACCTTGAATGGTCCCTTGAAATACGTGTTTACTACTTATGCTGTACTAAACAATCTATTCCACCTTGTATTTTGCTGAGACACTCTGGGTACATTTCCCATACCCGAATAAGAGCTCTATGTAAGCTTGAAAGCTTGTCTCCCTCACCAAGAGAAGTTGTTCCAATAAACCAAATTACCTCACCCACCTTGTCTCTCTAATGAAAAAAAAAAAGTCTTATTTTTTAATTCAATATCTAGATAAGCAATTGGTTGATCAAAAATTATGTAACTGGAATGTTACTCTTCCCAAGACATTCAAGCAACACAGCTATTGTGATCCTCCATTTCTAAAAAAGTATTCCTCGTGAAATCTGTATTACTGGAGGTGCTCAATAAAGAGAACTACATCAAGTAGTATAGAAGTGAAACAAAGTTAACACTCTTTGTAAAGTTATTGTTGCCATAATAATATCAAGTTACAGCTCCCCACACCCAATATGCATGTCTGTAGGCAGACACATACATACTAGAATGTTACTTACTGTGTAGAAATTCTACCAAACCAGTATATTTCACAGTGAAGACTGACAAGATACTTTTGGGTATAAAAGGAGATTCCCTTTGATAAAATGGCTAAGTACAACTTTTTTCAGTTCAAAGCTCAGCAGTTCATCTCCCTTAAAAACTTCACCCCCCTCCTGATGCGAATGCAGCAATTTTCTTTTATCTACTTCCTCAATAACCTGCCATTAAACACCTACTAGTAGTTTTATTACTGCAGTTCTGTGTTTGTGCCCTACAAACAGAGAGCAGATGTGCTACAAAAATTTCACCCAAGTGCCATAAAGCCATTTCCTAGGGCCAACAAGCCCTGAATTATAACAGTTTTGGGCAATTTGAAAGGAGAGAAGAGGCAGCGTGACAGTGTTTCATTACCGGTTCATATTAGTATCGGGAATGGGACAACAACGGGAAATAAACAGTTGCAATTAGAGGTCTCTGGCCTGTGAGCAGGCATGACTGAGAACAGCCCTTTATGAAAGTACTTGAAACCTGAGCACTTGGATGTCAAAGGCACACAATGCTCAGTGTTTTAGTCAAGTTACCTTCTTAACCGCAGCGGGGTTTACTTTCCACTCCCCAGGATTTGAATTTAAATGTATCATGCTTACTCAAGAGGTCTTTCACTGATTGAAAAATATACTCACAGTTTATACATTACCTCAGCTACAGTCAAATGACATATTTAAATTTAATGACTTGAAGTTTAGGGTTTTTCATGCTTCCCCCTCAATTAAACATAACAACACTTATTTGTTCTCATCAATGGCTATGTGCTTTAAAACGCTGTCAAGCATCAAAATTAAATGCTTGAATGCACTAATGATGTTACTGTGATTAAGGGTTTTACCTTCCAGGGTAGATGTTAAAAGCCTACTTCATTATTAATGACTTTAATGTATTATATATATGAGGGATTAAAGCAGAAAAAAAATCTTCAGAAAGCAAAAGAGACATAAAATAAGATCTTCTATTTATTGAAATGAAAAGCTAATGCAAGAAACCTGATATGCACAGGATTTTTCTTTGAATCTACACCTTGTAATGTGTTTTTAAATCTGATTTTCAAAACTATATTAAGTAACCTCACAGCATGAACAGGATGTTTGAAGAGAAAGGATTCATGCATGTTTTTAAAAGAATCAGAGAGGTAGCCGTGTTAGTCTGGAATTGCAGAAGTGACAAAGAGTCCTGTGGCACCTTAAAGACTAACTAAAGTATTAGAACATAGGCTTTCGTGGGCTAATACCCACTTCGTTGAATGCATGTAGTGGAAGTTTTTAAAAGATTTCTGAAAGCAAAAACGATATGCACCAGATTCTTGTAACTTACTCATGCTGGATAGCACCTTTATTTGCGAGATGTTCCTCTGACAGGAAAGGAGTCAGAATTTGGCCCTATATTTTTACATGAATGAGACTGAATTAAAAAGGCATATGCTCTGTTCTCTCTTAAATAAAGGTGTTCTGTTCTGCTGCCTACCACTCTAGAAAGCCTCTTCCCACTCCAGTCTCTTTCCAAAGTGCTTGGGCAAGTGCTTCCAAAAGCTTGGATGAGCTTTACTGAATGAGCCTTATTTTTGAATGACAGGTACTGACACCTGACTGTGAGGGCTTTAGGCTCTGAGCAATCACCTTCTAAAGGGGTGTGTTCACATTTTTCACCTGCAGGACCAAATTCTCTTTTGAGGTAACTATCACAGAGACCTATCAATGGGAATATGTAAGACCAAGTTGTCAGCTGTATGTGTGATAACATGCCTGTGTGAAACACCCAATGCACATGAGCAAAGTTTGTGCACACGTCAATCCTAATTACAAGCTAGATGTGTGCGTGCTTTTGAAAAACTGGGCTAGGACTTTGAATAACCACTTCTACTCTGTGTGTTGCTTGTCTCTCTCACTAACAAAAGTTGGTCCAATACAGATGTTACCTCACCCACCTTGTCTCTCTGATATTCTGGGACTGACACAACATTGCATACTCCTCCCTTGTCATGACTTAACATTTTTTTCCAGGGCCACTTTCCATGCAGTGATCTGGGGACAGTGCATGCAGCCTGGTAAATTTTTGGTTATTTTTAACATGCATCTTAACTATCAGAAAACAGTACCCTCCCCATATGAACCCACTTCCTGTGTTACTGTAACAAAACCTACAAAGTAGTGAAAGAAGAACTAGTAAAAGAAGCTTGGTTGCTTATCTGAGGCACAGAAAGCCTCACAAAACACTACAATCCTCTGTCTTCCCACAGTCCTCCTTCCTCTGCAGTCTCCTGCTAGCTGTTGTTGTCTCCTGGCAGGAAAGATGACTAGTCTGCTGCTCTCCTCCATTTGGAAACTGAGGCACACAGAGTTTAAGCTCAGCATTTTCAAACATGATGATTAAAGTGAAGCATCTAAATCTACATTTCTGGAATGAGATGCCTCACCTTAGGAACCCAAATTTGAAAATGATGGTTTATGTGACTCAAATCAGTGTGAAAACTGGGATTAGTCTCTTGCTCTCAATCCTTTGCCTAGAGACCATGTTGCTTCTCATGCTATTGAGCTTCCCAGAACCTCCTTCTGGCCAGAGAACATGCTAGCTGTTCAGTAGAAGAACTGACTCAGAGAGTTAACTGACTAGTAGCAGGTTACGGCAGCTCTAGTGACATTAGCAATAGTCTAGGTGGTACTGCCACTATACATGAGGTTGTCCCCAAAACCAAGGGATGTATGGTTATGTTTTTTCCAGACTCCAAAAGCCAATCGCTGTGAATAACCTGCGATCTTTAGGGTAAAGGAGTGACAAGCTCTCGGGTCAAGTGATTGGTTCACATCAGTTATATTTCTCTTCAAAAGGAAAAGGGATAGAAATGCATGTTGTTGTTTTTTTTAAAATATACAAGAAAGCTGAAATTTTCCTTTCAATTTTCTTGCCTACTCCAAGTAAGAACACTTTCCTGCTTCGGGAGTGTTGCAGAACCTCAAAAGCTAGCTCTCACTCCCATTAAGTTAAAAGCTTACAGCAAAATTTGGGTCATTAACAAAAAAGTCGCTTTTGAAAGGAATCAAAGGCCTGGTCTACACTAGAGGTGGGGGTCGACCTAAGATACGCAACTTCAGCTACGTGAATAGCGTAGCTGGAGTTGGCGTATCTTAGGTTGACTTACCTGGCCATCCATATGGCGGCAAGTCGACCGCTGCTGTTCCTCCTTTGACTCTCACTGAAGTGGAGTACAGGGGTTGACAGGCAGTGCGTTCGGGGATCGATTTATTGAGTCTACACCAGATGCGATAAATTGATTCCCGATAGATTGATCACTGCCTGCCGATATGGCAGGTAGTGTAGACACACCCTTAGTTTGAAATTTGCTAAAGGCTAAGTTTAAATATGACAGTTGATTCCTGAAGCCATTCCATAAGCTCTGCCATACTAACCAGGGATTTTTCAGTTTTCAAATACATCTCACAAGCTTTAAAATCCGCAAGCAGATGCTCAGATGTGACAGAGCTCTGCTGAGCTTACCTAAGGGGTAGTGGATGTGACTTGTCAGCACCCTCCTGACTCCTCTGCCCCCAATCAATGCTGATGGTCAGTATGGCCCTAAGGCTGCTCCAATTTCCATCACTGGAGTGCAGTGCCTCTTACCATCCTGTCCTGGCAGAGACTGTTGATAGTGAGGGTAAGAGCACAATTTAAAGGTTCTGGTGGTATGCTGTGGGGTTCAGGCCAGGGCATGTAAACCCTGGCAGAAATCTGATGGGGAGGGGCTTGTGACCCTGTGCACCCCGCCCACCATGTGCTGCCTCTGTCTTGGCCTACGTTCTCAGAGGCACACCATATCTGCTGAGAGAAGAACCACAAAAAGCCTGCTGTGGATCCCTGAGTGAAAGTCTCGTCTTGGCATAGATTAGACCAGCACTTGGGCTGCTCTAAATGACATGAAGCTGGTTATGGAGCTTCAGGGGCTGTCTGTTAGTTGGTGATTATCAGAACACACTGGGTACACCTACGTGGGGGAGGGGAGGGGAGCGAGAGAAGACCTGCAGCAGTAAGTCTCAGAGCCCAGGTCAACTACAGGGCTAAAAAAGAGCTGGGTATACATTTGGGCTGGAGCAAGGCAGCAGGTTTGGTTGTACCTAATTTTTGGTCATGCCCAGAATAGGTCCAAGTTCCCTACCCCCAGCTGCCTAAGACACTGGGAGGGGTCTTTTTAAATATACAGACCCCTCCCAGAGTCTGTAACAAAACCTACGAACTAGTGAAAGAAGAACTAGTAAAAGAAGCTTGGTTGCTTATCTGAGCCACAGAAGGCCTCACAAAACACTACAATCCTTTGTCTTCACACAATCCTGCCAGGAGACAACAACAGCTAGCAGGAGACTGCAGAGATCGCCTGCTTGGGGTGCAGCGGGCGATCTCTGTGCTGGGGCAAGGGGTTGGGGTGCAGGAGAGGTGAGGGGTGTGGCTCTTACTTCGGGCGACTCCCAAAAGCAACCCACACACCACTGTGGCAGCAGCTCCTAGGTGCGGCGGGGGGCGAGGGGAGATAGCGAGGTGACGTGAACATGTGGGGAGAGGAGAAGAAAAGATGCCTGGCTCCTTCCCATGAGCAGATCTCAGGCTGGGCCCATCCTCACACAATCCTGGGGCTTGACTCTCAATCCCCTTCCTCTGGCCTGATCTCCCTTCCCCAGCCCCTACAGCTGCAGAGTCAGCACTCGGGGCAGAGGCAGTATGTGGAGAGACCATCCCCTACTCTGGAGTAGCAGGTACATGTTGGCCACTTCCGGGAGTGGCACCAAGCGAGGGCAGGAAGGAAGCCATCTTAGCCCCGCTGCGCTGCTGGTGATGGCTGGGGGCCTCTGGGCCCTTTTAAATCACCCGGAGGTGGCAGGCAGGGCTGGGAGACACTCTGGGAGAAGTGCGGGGGGGCGGCATGTGGGGCTGAGAGAGAGACTCACCCCTGAACATTGGTGGAGCCGGGCCCTGGAGCACAGGCATCACAGGCCAATATAACTCGCAGCCCCTGGACTGGCAGTTACATTTGCATCCACTGGGGACAACAAAAATTAGAGAACCTAGCTATTAATCTGAGGGCCAAATTCTGATCTCAATGACAATAGTATAGTGTACATCTGGAGTAACTCCAAAGACTTGAATCTGTAATCAGTAATCCTCATTTCCACAGAACAGTCATAACCCAAATGAACACCGAATCTGCTGAGCATCATTTAGGGGAGCAGTGTCTAACAAGAATCCTGAATTACAACCAAGCATGGGCTCTGTTTAGTCTGAGCACCACTTGTTTTCTTTCTGCTAGCTTGCTAAGAAATCCGGTTGGCATGTTCTGACAAGGATAACTTAATACTTGCCAACAGAAACATGGCAGGATACTGTGTGTATTTTTCCTGTATGTATGAATGCCAGTTTAAAATAAACAGGAAAACAAGTCTTTCAGTTCAAGGGCAATTTATAAAAATCTGTCTGAACACTACAACTGCTGGGTAGAGAAGGGGGAATAGGCAAAGAAATGTTCCTAACTGTCTATTAACACAAAAGGAGTGGATGTATTTAGCACTGCAAATTGCTTTAAAGAAATTCTACAGCCAAAAGCAATTTGTTAGAGTTGGAATTACCTGCCAGCTCTCTAACCTGGGCAGGTATTGAGCCACTGGCCTCAGTGGAGTTACTTCTACCTGTAACTGAGATCAGAATTTGCCCCAACATAAAAGAGAAACAAATCCTGCAGCCTAAACAGGGCAACAATGTCCCTTTTAACAGATTAGGGTGGATAAACAGAATATCAGAATGTCGGACAGGCAGCCATGATAAAAGGACATCCCGTAACATTGATTCTGGGTTAAAAACCTGTTCTGAGGGAGAGCATGAAAGGACCATACTGAAGTAGCATCCCATGGGCTGAAATCTGGCTAGGGACAAGAAGAGAGCACACATTACTCTATCATGTTAGAAGATGCACCAGACCCTGTTCTCCACAAGCCACCAGTTCCACTTGTTGGTATAGAGGGCATCCCAACCTCATTCAGTCACTTCTCTCTTGGGAAAGCCAGTACCACCACCAGAGCTACGCAGGGGCAGTGCCTGTGCTCTCCAGACTCAGTGCAGCTAGTTCCAAGGCACCAGGGTCTGAGGTGAAATCTCCTTGCACCCTCTACCTTTATATCTATGTGCAGGACCAATCAAAATCCACTCTGCAATTTTTAAAAGCAAATTCCTTCACTGGCACCTCTCCTTTTTACTTATGTTCAACCATCTTGTCTTCACTCTTAAGGCCCAACACGGCACTGTCACTGCCTAAACTTCAGCTCCTATTTCCAGATACTCCCCTTCTTATGTCATGTCACTTGCCAACTCCTCAACTCTCCCCTTTTTCCTCCATCCACTCAAAGTCACAAGAGTGCTCTATGGTATAAATGCATGTATATGTAAATAGTTACTGGGCAAGGTTCCAGTAGATGGCCCTCAAGAATGTGAAGCATTGTTTCTGGGTTTTGTAGGACCAATAAAACTTCCTGTTGTGGTGCTCTGCAAATAGCTTCTTGTATGCAGGTTTTAAACCACTTCTGACGGATAGGGTGTATCAGGGATCAGTAAAACTATGTAAGATGTGCTAACAATAGTCTTTAAATACCAGAGTGACCACTTGTCCCTTATTAGAAGGGATAGCTCTGGCTCCATGCCTAATATCTCAGATCTCATGTGTGTCAATATGGAATTTTTCTCCTTTCTTCAGCCCTCATTCTGCCTTTACTACCATGACATCTGAGCACTTTGTTATTTCAGCAGTAATCATGAACGTTTAATCCACTATTGCACAAATGAATGATTTTGTTTCCAGGGCACCACACTTCATGGTGATATTCCTTAATGAGACACATTTTTTGCATTTCCCATACAGTTGTCTTTTATTTACTTGGAACGTAGAATTCCAAATGATCTATACACCTGGTAAATAATTTTCTTTGACATTTACTCTCAGCATTAAGAATATTAGATTTTGTAGAAAGAACTGTTTAAGAGCCTGCCTAGAAATCCAGATAAATACAAGCTTTTTGCACTGTTCACTTGTCAGCTTTTGAAGCTCTCCCACTGAGAAGTACCTATTAGACAAACATATAATATGTTGATCATTCTGCTAAAGTATCTTTTCTTACTTGAGCCAACAGATTTGGGCGGGTGGTGTCATCCTGGCTTAAATGCGCTATGGCTACCTCAAAAGAGTTAGGTGCACCATTTGTGCTTCTTGAATCAATCATCCAACGTCAAAAATGCCAAGAACCTCAGAGGAAGGAAGATAATAAAATGAAACATTTTTACCCTAACAGTGATACAGGCAGGTCACATGCTTCAACAGCAACTGAAGGCTTGATTTCAAATATGCACTTTTGAGTGTATGGTGCCTGCAAATATCAAAGCACAACATAAAGCTTCAGCTTTTGCTTTACAGCCTGAGAGTGAAAAGGAGTTTTTAAAGCCATCAAAGTTCCTCGGACAAGTTAAATGAACAATCTAAAGATTTAAATTTTATTAGCTCTCCTAAGTGAGGCCAATGTCTTGCGCACAATGGTCAGATAATATTTTTGCACATCGCATGATTTCCACAGCAGACTTTTGTGAACAGTTGAGAAACGCTCCAAACTGAATCAAGCTTGATGTTTTCATACTCACATACTTTAAAAAGGCAACGTAGAGCTTTGTGCAAGTGCCAGTGTGACAACACTAGAAGATGGATCCCTCGGATTTCCGCGAATAGTTACAGCATGGATACCAGCAGTACAAGCTTTGCCATACTGCCCTGCCAATGTGCCTCATCTCTCTTCCTGAGGACTATCTCAAGGGATGAAAGGGGAGTCTGTGCTTTCAGAGAAAGCAGTGCCGCTAGTGAGAATCTCGTATGCCCAATTCACTTGGACTCGGTCACACCCCTCTTTTTATTGCCCTATATTTCTCTGGAACTAAACTAAGTCCACTTTTTTTCATCTGAAACCTGTAGTTAGCAAATTATAACACACACACAAAGACTACATGAGGAAGACACCTTCATTCTGCACACTCCATAGTTTGTAAAAACAAGAGCAATCTTCAGTCAATTCAGCTAAAACCAGAATAAGGGATTGAAATTTGAGGAGTCTTCAAGTCTTGAAACATACAGCCTTAGAATTAAAATCTTGCTTTAGGGTGTCAGTAACAGATTAGATCACAGGTGCTGCATAATTTCAATTCATGCAAGCTTTTAGCTGCGTTGATTTTGGTTTTATGTGTAGTACTCAAAACAACTGAATTATTCATTTTAATAAACCAACATTGTGTCAATTACAAACTCCCCAGATGGAGCAAGTGCTTAAAAAAAAATCAAGATGGCTGCCTTAACAGAAATGGTCAGGAAGGTGAGATAATTGCTAGGAATTTTTCCTTAGATGTTAGTGCTATTTCGAAGTCTAAATTATTTCAATGCTAAACTAACATCCCATGAAGCCATGAAGACATGGGGGATTAAAACAGGAAACCACAACTTTTTTAAAATTACTTTTAAAACTGGCTAGAGATGACATTGAAGAGTGCAGAGTCCAAATGGTTGTGCAAACAAAATCCAGTGACAATAATGATCCTCAGTTTGGCCCACCAGTCTTGCGGGCTGCCAACCATGGATCAGTTTGTACTCTGATCCTTGCATTTTATTTCTTGACCTCGCATGCTCATCAGCTGAGGGAAGAGGCCTCTGATTCCCTCTGGCTGTTGATCAGAAGAGGACTGATCATTTTTGCTGAACTCCTTAAGGTTTGAAGCAGATCTCTTCTTCGCAGAGCGAAGGCCCCAAGTATTATTTTGAAGCTCATAAGGCAGAATTTGGGGAAAATGAGAAGGGTAGGGGGAAAGTCATTCCCCCTTCATAAAAAAACCTAAGATTCCAACACTGTTTCTTTTTCAAATAAATTGTGAACCACTTTTCATTTTTTAAGCCTCTACTTCTCTTACATCCCCTCCACTACATTTTTCAGCTCAGTTTCGTTACAGACGTTTCCACAAATGTGATCCTTATTTACGCCCAGAGGAAACTGGTGATATCTGAAAGCGAATACACAAAATGAACAATTTACCGCAGTAGGTAAAGATCATTCTGTATTTGACTCAAGACAATGCCTACCCTGCCGAGCCGCCACTGTTTGCGACATTTGCTATTCCTCATTTTCTAAAAATGATCTCCAGTTGTAAAGAAATCGCACATCTGCCCCTAGCTCTGAAGCTGTCTCCCTTTGTGACTGGTCCACTCTCTTCAAATCATTTCTCTTGCTGCTTTCTTCCACGCGTGAGCGTAATTGCAGCCTTTTTAACTTTCAGCACATGCAGCAACGATAGCAACAGAGTGTGGCATACTCATGGAAATGCATTGCAGGGCCCGGCACATCATCTAGGAAGTTCTATAGAAAACCCACAAAATCCTGCAGCACCCTACAAAATCACACCAATCACCCTGGCCTCAATTATCCTTGGAGCTGAAAGAATATTTGTTAAGCCTGCAGCTACTTGCATATTCAATTCACCTAAAGTCTTATTTATGTGCATGCACCAAGTCTTTATGACTAGAAGGAAAGATGTGGCCCTTCAGTCCGCATTCACTGGTTATGTTAAGAAAGAAAAATGGAGGCTGATTCTGAGGACAGATTTAAAGAATGTGGTATGTTATCTAGACAAACACAGCCTTCCCAGGGAGTCATTGTTCTACGTTGTCTTCAGATCTTTCCTTTATTTGTTAGCTTAAATGAATGGATGTTACACAAAACTGGCTTCATATACTAGACAAGAGTTATGTTCAACCCCTCTCTTTTGCACACTACCCAGCCAAATCTGCTTTATTGTGTTATATATTAATAGGCTCCTGTAACACGATACAATAGAATAAAAATAATTTAATTATTAAAAAGTTAATTTAAAACATTCATTCAATGTTTTACCACAGATTACCTGATTTAATTTTCAGGAATCTTTGAAAGGATATGTCGACTACATATTACAATTTAACTTCAGCACTTTTGCTGTCTGCAGTAATCCTTCACGGAAATGTCTTACGGAATTTAATACAGATTAAACCAACAGGGTTCTATCGAAATTAAACATGGTTTAATAGAAATTACTCTAAAATCTATTTAGTGACAGGTTTCAGAATAACAGTCATGTTAGAAGTATTCCGGTTCAAAATCTACAGACTTTAATAGAAAATGATATTCTTTTCTTTCTCCCTCTCTCTATGTGTAAACCAGCCAATAGTATTCAAAAGGAGGAATATAATTGTAAATTAAATTCTATGAGATACTTCAAAAAGCCTAGAGAACAGTTATAATTCTTTTTCTGTTAAGCTCTATAGACTTTTCCATAAGGGAATATTTGAAACAAAAAATGGAGAGAGACACTTTGGTTTCCTTTTCTTCTCTCTAGAATTATTAAAAGAGAAATGTCTAAAACACACGATCAATTTTTGTTACCTAAAGATTACAAAATATTACTCTCAGAGACCCTGAATCAAAGTGCTCTAATAGCCAAGTAGGTTACTAAATCAGAGTTTTGAGATGCCAGCTCTTGAATATAGTAATAAAGGCAGATTACATTAATCTAAAGAGATGCCAGGAAATCCTTCAAGAATATGCAGAGAGTGGACACACATTTACATGATTTGTTTGGGGAGGAGGAACCCACTGGGGTCCTGTCATAAAAGAGGACTCTCTTCATCCCAGTTCACACATGGGGCCAAATCAGAAGTGACAAATCTGAGGGAAAGAAATTTCACTGTAAAGCTCAGCATTATGATGTCCAGCAAAACATTACCACTTTGATTACAGAGTCCAGTAGACATGCTACAGCTCTATTTGGCCCTCATGGCTCAATAAATCTCTCTGCAAAACAAAAATGAAAAACAGAAGACACTGAAGAATGAAATCCTTGGAGGATTTTTCACGCATAAGGATAGATCTGAGACACTTTTTTCAACAACCGCTACAAACTAACCATTAAATATATGAATGGAACAGGACTGCCCTAACCACAGACAGATCAATTTACTAACCTGTTCCTCAAATCAGGAGTCATTGCAGAAATTCTGGAATTCAGAGACAGGCTATGTTTATTTGTGCTACACTGCATGGCATTTTAATTAGTAACTGTGAGGATTTAAACCCTCTGAATGGACACACAGGGGCAGTTGTGCAGCGTCGCTTTTGTGTTTCCACTCTCTAAAAAAAATCCTGTTTGAGGACATCAGCGGGGGGTTAATAGAAGCTTTGATAAAAGTTTTCTGAATCCTTTTATTGTTGCTCAACTACAGACTGGATTCTGGTGTCTTTCTGGCTGCTTTCTACAGATAGTAATTAACTGAGTCAGTTGGGAAGACATTTAGAAAAATGAGAAGCCCATCTGAACATTTGGTAGCCTCAAACCGTCTTGTATAAAGAATTGAACTCTTCCTTGCAGTGCTTTTGGTGAATCACTCGGATTGGAATACAAATGGAGAGAGTTGTAGAGCGAACAAGCATTGCCAAGAAGGGAAAATGTGCAGCTAACTGATTTTTAGTAAATAAAAACCCATAGGGTCTGATCTCAGTTTAGTTATTCTGAATTGCTTTGGCATAACAGATCAGAATGCTTATACATCTATCTAATGTTAATAAATGTAAATAAAAATAAAGGTTGAAACAGTTTTTTCTGCTGAGGGCATGTAAGAATCTTCCCTCTCCCATAGTGAACCATCAGATCTTTTAAAAAATGTGACCAACTTTTATTTAAATGCTGTAATTACTTCTTGGCACTATCTGACATGCAACTTGTCTAAGCTGTTCACTGAACCTTGAAGCTGGTTATTTACTAAGACTCTTTAGAAAGCTTTTCTCCCCCTCGACTGGGACTTATATTCCCCACCTTGAATACAAATTCACGGAAATGGGTGGTGCAGATGGCTTTGCCAGAAAGTAGGCAGTTGTTATTTTTATTATTTCTTTGTGTAAAACTGCAATTATCTTAAAATAATAATTTAATCCCTCCCAACAATAGTTTTCCTGGTTTTGCTTTTAAGATGGTAGCATATAAGCTTAGACTTATAATTACACCTTTCTTATACACCATCAGTAGAAGCAACAATCTGTGTATGAACACACTGAGTTGCTAACGAGAAAATTGCAGTTCCTTATTTCTACATACTCTTTTACACACATAATTAAATGTGCCTGGGAATGAATTTTCAACTGCCCATCACTCTGTATCTCTGATGTACCGACAGATCTCACACATAAGCATCTGAGACAGCCAAATGCAAAGTATTCCTTACCTAATCACTTATTTTTTCCTTTCATGTAATTTCTTCTTTTATGTGTTGGGGTTATTTCTTTGTGGATCTCTCCTACAACAGTCATTTGAAAGTTTTGTGGTTTCCTCAAATCCATTTTTTGTGTTGCTTTAAAACTCTTTGTGGTAACGCAATGCGTTACAAGCCCTCAAACATCCAAAATCAAAAGCAAAACTTTCTCGGAGAGACAATATGAGGGGGAAAATGGGGTAGACTTTCAGTTGGTGTCCATTAGCATAGCTCCATTGATTTCAATAAAGCTAAGACAATTTGCACCCGCTGAAGGTCTACCTCAGCATGTTCAATTTAAAAAAATAGAAGAGGTTGTTGCTTATGCCTAGTAGATGAATTCCAAGTGTTAAAAATTCACAAAAGTTTAAATTTTAAAAAAATACACACAATGTACTTGAATCTCTACCAAATCCTGCTGAAACGCATTAAGCATCTGCCACTCTCACCATGTCAACCCTTCTCCAATACTCCCCTTCACTAGCTTGGAATCTCCTTTCAACAGAGTTCAGGAGTCATACTCAGCTGGGGAGACTGGGAGTGCTGCTCCACCTCCTATAACATAACATAAAACACCTCCCACTTCCAATCCCCTCTTTTCATGACTCTGGAAAGGAACTTTTCCAGCTCTGCCACAACCCACAGCACAACAAGAGCACAACAACCAGGGGGAAGCACATGCCCCATGAACTGGGCCTCTGGCATGACATGGGTGTTCTCCAACAGTCACTTTAACTCAGTCTTTTGGGGAGCAGAGCCATTCCCAAGTGACCATATTGTCTCAATCCAAAGCAGGGGCTATGTAAGAAGCTTCCTCCCCATTTGGTGTGGTTATGCAAAGGTCTCTGTTGCTGGTCCAATCCTTGTCAACAATACACTCTTATATGTCCCAGAACTGAACAGCAGTTCCAAAACACAAGAAAATCAAAGCAAGACACACAGTTAGGTGGTCAAAACGTGTAATAAACATGATCCACGTGAGTCAGCAACAGCCTGAACAAAACATAACAACAGTCCAAATGGCAGGTCTGGAGCTGCAGGCCCTGAGTAACTGCACACACCCAATGTTATATACACACATACAGGAAGAGAAACTGGAACACTGAGTTCAGCAAGGAAGAATCAGGATTCAAACAGAAACAAGGAGTAGGAAGCGATAAGCAGGAAGGTAACATGCCCACACCCATGCCAGCCATCCTACTCTCCTACAGTAGATTGTTTGACCCTGATCCCTTTGGTCCACTGGGAGCAACTAACTGAAAAGGGGTGCTGGAGAAAGGTGTAGTCGTGGTGGCAGGAAGATGATAGGAGGTTAGGCAATGCTGGTAAAATGAAATTAAAAAAAATATTTTCTCTAACTTCTCCCAAAATTGAGGGCATTTGATTGTGACTAGTAAACTGGTCTGTTCCTGGGTGTCCTTCTGATACCTCATTGCTATTGGATCTCCAGCCATGGAAACAAAAAATTAGCCCACTGACTTATATCTGCTATTGGCTGGAATACTGCACATCAGACGCAGGTCTAGCCACGGCAATCCACTCTTTCACTGTCTCCAGGCTTATCATTCACAACTCATTCAGATCTTGAAAAATCTGGTACAATATGTAGCTACTTGCCAACACACTGTCACTGTTCAGGCCAACTGTATCTGCATTCCCTCTCCGTGGTCCACCAAGGGCACCCACTCAAAGCTCTCAGCTCTTCATAGATCATTTTGAGTGTAGAGACTCCACCTGTCTCCTTCCTGACCAGGGATTTTCCAGCATGCAGGTCCCTGCCTACAGTGTGAGTTCCCCAGAAAATTATACTATCTTAACAGATTTGTGTGTGTGCTTTGCTCTCTCCTCAAAGGCTATGAACACCTGTAATTGCATGTAATTAGAACTTTCCTCACAACTCTTCATAAGCAAGCACATTAATTCTTAAGATGAAAGCACTACAGAAAAAACACATTAAAAACAATAAAAGAGCCTGAACGCATGATAGATGTTGACTAGAGGTTCCGCATCAAGTCTTATGGAGACTGTATATGTCAAGTCTTTCCAGCCCCTCTGCAGGGATTCTCCCTTCCTCTCCCTTCCCCCACAATCCCTCCACCTCTTGTACAGAAAGACCTCTCCATCTGCAGGATCAGAAAGAAGACCCTGAGTCAGTTTAAACAGTTTAAAATTCATCTAAAATCCTCTCTTTGTCTGCTGGTCTCTGGAAAATTCAGTTTGAACCAGTACACGAAAGCATCTCCAGGTGGTGGTTACTTCTCTGCAGGTGCTACAACCTGCCTAATCACCCCCTGCTGTTCTTAGTTCCTGGAGGAGTTGTGGTCATCCATACCACATCCCATGAATACATCATTCCACACACTGAGGAGCCCTACTCAGATCCCTGTCCTGATAGTCAAAGCTCTCCTTCCCTCCCTACCTCTGCAAACACCGCCCCCTCAAGGGACCAAGACCTTCCAGAAAAACAACATTCCACTAGAACGATGAACTGTTGGCCAACAGGTGGAGGCTTGTGAGCACAGCAGAGGGAACTTTCACAGAAGCTGGAGTTCACTCCTGCAACCTTGGCCCTCACCGCTTTCAGAAATGAAATGTAAAACTCTTTCTTTGATTCAATTTCCCTTCAATAATGTTTTCAACACTCTCATGCCCGCATACCTGCCACCACTCACTCCCCCACGTAAACAGGCATACAAACAAAAACCCCTGTAAACTAATTGGGCTTTTATTCTTCCTGGAATGGACAGTCATTGTGGTTCAGATTTTTAAAGCAGTCAGGCTGTGCTCAAGTCCTACAGTGATGGAGAGAGAAATTAGTTAGATGGGGGTGGAAAAATACGGCCCGCAGACCAGATCTGGCCCCTCAGGGCCTTGGATCTGGCCTATGGGATTACCACCCCTGTGGTGCAGCAAGTCTTGCACAGTTCCTGGAAGCAGCCTGCACAATGTCCTTGCGGCCCCTGGGGGCAGGGGAAGAGGGGAGAGAGGGCTACACATGCTGCCCTCACCCGTGGGTTCCACACCCGAAGCTCCCATTGGACGGGAACGGGGAACTGAGGTCAACGGGAGCATCGGGTGTGGAACCCACAGGCAAGGGCAGTGCGCAGAGTCCTCTGCCCGCTTCAACCTCTCCCCAGGGGCCACAGGGATGTGGTGCCAGACGCTTCTGGGAGCAGAGCAGGGCCAGGGCAGGCAGGGAGCCTGCCTTAGCAGCGTGGCACTGCTGCCACCCCAGTGCCACTCCAGGTAAGTGGCACTGGAGCCTGCACCCCTCACCCCTCCTGCACCCCAACCCCCCGCCCTGAGTCCCCTGCCTACCCCCACCTCTCCTGCACCCCAACCCCCTGCCCTGAGTCCCCTGCCTACCCCCACCTCTCCTGCACCCCCTTGTACACTCCACACCCCTGCTCTGCCACAACCCCTTGCCCTGAGCCCCTTCCTGCACACCACACCCCTTCCCACACCCGGCACTCCCTCCCACACCCCAACCCCCTACCCCAGCCCTACATTCATGGCCCTGCATGCAATTTCCCCAACAAGATATGGCTCTCAGGCCAAAACGTTTGCTCACCCCTGAGTTAGACAGACAGTTCTGAAGAATTGGTTGATTTTATTTTCATATGGACATGAACTTTATATGAACACTTAAGAGTTTGTGGCAAGCAGGGATGTGAATCTACCCTGTACTATTCTGCCATTCACTAACTATCCATGGGGACTCTGCCGCCACACACTAACTGTTTGCTTTGTAACATGAGCAGATTAAAGTTTCCTAAGACATGTTAATGCTCACTGGCAGGGTCTGGCTGGCAGTTAGTGCATGGCAGGACAGTGCAGGGTAGATTCACACCCCGGCTTGCTGGAAACTAAATGTTTGTGTAGACAAGCCCAAAGTATGCCCATGTGATAGCTGCTGCTTCTTTTAATTCCTGAAAATTAACAACATCTTTACAGATCTCTGTATTTCAGTGTGGAGCAATTCTTCATGGATGAATTATGAATACCTAGGGGGGAGGGGCATTCAAATGGAAACACTGACAGACCCTTAGTTTTAGTGGCATTAGTATTCAAATGGAAAACACTAACAAACCCCGAGCTTAAGTGGCGTTGGCAGGTTTTGCTCCAAGTATGGGAATCAAACTAAGGGCCATATCACGCTCTTGATCTCTGCATGCAACTTCTATTGTTGTAAGTGTATGCAGTGTACACTGACTGAGGGTACAATCTATCCATGGATCCTTATTTGCTTTTGCACAGACTAAATCAGATTGGCAGAACATAGGACCCTATATGCATTTTCTGTGCTGCGTGGTGCAATGTGTGCGAAATGCTAATCAACGTCTGAAAGGAAAGACGGGCTTTGAAAGAAGTTACTCCAAAAGACGGAATAAAAATTTGTTTCCCTATCATAAAATCCTGTAGAGATGGTGGGTCATTTGGAAGCAAACAAACCACCCTGACCTCTTTGATTTTGAAAAAATTCTAGTTGTTTAAATAAGACTCTACCAAAGGATCATTTAGATTTTTCTTTGTTTTAGTAATTGTGCCTCAATAAGGAAACAGAGGGGGGGAAAAGAGTGTCAGTCTCTTCCTTCACCACACTGAGCTTGAATATCTAGAATGGATATGGACACCACAGTTTGATAAAATCATTCTCACTGAAATGGGGTCCCAAGGAATACTTAACTCATTCAAGCCCAAGCACTAATGACTCTATGGCCTAGAGAGTTACTACATAAAACAGAAGGCAAATAACAGCAGAGTTCTGTATGATGCTGAGGGACCGGGGAGAAGGTAGAAAGACTGGAACATGATTTGCCACAGTTCTCTGCCTCTGACACAAAGCTTCTTTGAGCCAGGCAAATAGACAGCTAGACAGATTTGGGGGAGAAAGAGGGGAAGGCAGAGATGGACAGAAAGTTCAAGATATTCATAAGACACTTTCTTGACTCTGATCACCCGTAGTTTTAAAAACATCCACAGTCTGGTGTGATGAGGGAAAAGACCAGGTCTGTTTATTTATACAGTATTTCTGTCCTAATTGGCATATCCTGTATCCATCTAACTGCCATGGTCCACTTAAGGAGAAATTGAGCTGAAGGTAACTTAACAAGGTAACAAATCACCAGGCAACCTGTTTACGTCTATTCATAAACATCAGCCATGTAATTTCTTGGAGAAAAGGACCAAAAAGAGAGCCTTCTCCCCCAGAAAATGAAACCGAAAAAGGATGGAGGAAGGAAAGCAGCATAATGATCTTCTAGTTTGAATCTCATCTGAAGCTTGTTTGTTTCCTGTTGACCCCTATTCCACATGAACTGCTTCAGCTTCAATACAGAACACTGCCCTCACCGCGCTATGCGGCCATACACACAGATCGAGGAATATTCCCAGTGAACTGGGCTGTCAAGTTTGAGACCTAAACAGCTTAGGCTGTATTTTAATAAAAATACAAACTGTACTGTGCCCCTCTCCATGAAACAAAGGCTTCCTGCTTGCCATGAAAGGTTTCTTTATTGAGAGATTTACTTTTAATTTTGAACAGCTTCGCAGCATTATTCTCTGGGAAAAAATAAGGCTCTGAGATTTGTTTGTCATTCAGTCAACCTCCTGATAGAGTTTCCCAGTGAAAGAGAGCCTCTTTTGGCATGGTACGAGAATGGTGTCCCTGCAGGTCCTCCACAGTGCTTTCACTTCACTTTTAGATGAACTAATTGTGATTTTATTTGGTCATGAATATAGACAACAGGGCAAATTTGCCAAGGGTTCGAGAAAACGCTGACACCAGTCATTTGTTGTGCTCACTGCAATAATGACACTGCCAGTAGGTTTCAACAACATCCAATTTCATGTTTTGCTTCTTTAAAATATATCTATATTTTCTAGTTTAATAAGGGGAAGTGTCCTATGTGTCAGTCTCCCGGGTACTAAAAGATTTTAAAAAGTATCATTTTATAACCAATATGCAGAAAGCTGAGCTGAATTCTGCTGCCAAAATTCTTAAATGTCACAACGTTGAAGCTGTATTTTTAACATTAAAGAGACATTTTTCAATTTGTTTGAGACCTGAAATTTAGTCCTTTTTTAAAAAAAAAAAAAAGAAAGAAACAGGGTTTTTTAAAGAAGCAGAATCTAGGACTAGAACATTTTTCAATATATTTCTCTCCTCCCCTGCCCCTGCCCCTGCCAAAACAGTCAATGACAAAAGTTGTGTTTATTTTCATATAAATATCTTCTTGCAGCACTGGAAACTGAGAAGGGCTGCTAACTGAAAATGTCTCAGCTGAGTTCAGTAAAATGACAAAAGCAAACAGAAAGCACCTGTGCCCTTCATCTGTACCTCTTCTGTAGCTGCAGTACCTATCTTCAAGCTTGTATCACGTACAGTAATAAATATACTGATTTCCCAGTGCCTTCCATCTGCCCCCTCATGCTCTCTCCTAAAGAGGCTCACACATACAGATCATTTTTATATCAACATTTAAAAATCTATTCTGAGATTTCAGAAAATTGCACATTTTGTAGTTAGTAATGAAACATTTTCTGAGAATGGCATATCTGAATCCCTTAGGAGGTACTTGCACCCTTAACACGCAGCCCCCTCCTAAAGGGATTCTGCTCACTCACTGAATAGACTCAGGGCCATATGCAGTCACAGAGTGTTTCCTTGAGTGAGGACCTCAGGATTTGACCCAAGAGGGCTGCTCACGCGAGTAAAGAATCATGTTCATGGAGTGCATCTATTTTTTCTTCAGTGAAGTGTGGGAGTGTCTTAGGATACATAGCAAAAAATGGATAAGGTGGTTTTAAATTCTTTCAGTTTTAACATCTAAAGCTTTATTAGCAAAACAGCTTTTTTATTGTAGGAGTTTGAGTCTAATCTAATTTACACTAGTGTAAATCGGGAGTAGCTCCAGTGAAATCAAGGCAGTTACACTGGTGTAAAAATGGTGTGAGAGCAAAAACATGCCTTGTGGATGGATATATATGTATATATGGTTATATATTTAATCATGGCAGTGTCTCTTTATAATGAAATATTACAACAGAAAATTGCTGCCATAGGAATTTTAGTGCACTCCAGCTCCCATTTACAATGATTACATGAATAACTACTTGTAAAACTTAAGAGCTCAACCTTTTAAACCTTTACACAACCAAGCAGTCCCACTGAAGTCAAGGGACTGTTTGCATATGTAAGGATTAACTCCTGGAAGGAAAGGTTTGTATATTTGGGCCACAAGTTCTTACTTTTCACATGGCTATCCTAGGACATTATATGTCCAATGTGATGTGAAGTGCAGAGAGGGCAGTTTGGCACTTTTGAGTTCCTTTTCATTTGCACTAGCATAGTTTTCCCTGGCCTCCTGAAGCATTTGATAGATTAATGGCAGGAAATATTGGCAAAAATACATACCTCCTGATGTGAAGAACTGTTACCCGTGGATAATAAACAAAATCAATTCTGGTTTGCATATTCAATCAGATTCCGGTCTGAATATTAAATCATAAGATGGCAGAATTTTTCACACAGTAGATGGATCCCACTTAATTATTCATGCATACATGCATCCACTAACCCCACACATGCCAAAAAAATCAAAAGCGGTTTCTTTGCTAGGCATTCACTGCACAAAACATAATTCCTGCTGCAGTCCTCAACCTTGGTGTTTCATATTCTGTATGGAATGCTCTCCAGAAGCTCCCTCCTAAGAGTCCCTGTGTTTTCTGTTAGTCCTTTTTTCTGTTAGTCCTAGCTAAATTAATAGTTTGCATTTTGAAATCACAATTTAAAGGGAATATAATCAGTTAAAAAGTTCCACAATAAAACTTCAGGACCAAATTTTCAAAGGAACCATGACTCTAAAATGGTATTTGTAAGTTTGCCTGCATAAATAAGTGTGTTTTAATTGGTTAGATGTTTATATAACAGTGTATACATAAAAGCATGATTCTGTACATAAATGGTAACTATTCCTAGAGGTGTTGGGTCCCTTTCACTCTAATGAGAGTTGACGCCATTTGCCACCTTGCTGGATCAGAATCTGAACTGAATACTGTAGTTCTCCTGCAGTACTGCAAAGTCAAGCAAAGAGAACCAAAACCAAAAAATGGAATGGAGTATAGTCTAAACAGAGATGAAACTTACAAATCAAGTTTCATGGTCTTGGTAGGATGACACGCAAAAAAGCAAACAAAATAGCATAAATGGTGAAAGGTTCCTTTGATAATAAAAAAACTATTTCAGTTTTGATAAATGGAAATGTTGTTAGTAACTTGGTTATGAAGATATTTAACAATGGGACATATTGCTTGCCATTTATAAGGGTGCATAGTGTAGGAGAAGTGTGCAAAGAGTTACTACCCCTTTTCCTTGAATAGCCCCTGTAGGTGCTGGGCAAAGCTTAGGGATTGCTCCCCCTGTAACTTCCATCCTAATCACTTCCACTTTTAGGGTTTCTCTCATAGGATGCAGCGAGGAGGCAGGGCCATAGTTCTACCCCCTTAGCATTACCCAACAATGTGAGACCAGAGACAGACCTGTATCATGCACCAATAAAGTGCTACAATGGGCAGGGGGCACTGCCACTGCAGAATGCCTCCCAATGTGTTGCAGATCTGCACTGCACCTACCGCAGGGCTGCACCTAAAAGTCCCTCTCAAACCCTTCTGTTTTGCTGCCCACAGTTTACCTTTGAACATTAACATTACTCCATGTAAATGATCCTGAAAATACAGATCTGGCTCAGTGCTGTATATTTTGGGTTCTCTTCATTAATTTGATTACGAAGACATGAACTGAAGTCAGGGCATTTGCAAAAAGCAGATGGCAGAGGAAGAGGTAGAGAGTGCATTTAGAGGCCTACCTGCTTGGTTAGTCGTCACAGTAACTGAGACAGCCTGGTCTTGGCTGGGGTTTTGCTTAGACACTCCATTCACTGCCCAGATTTCAAAGGTGTAGTTAGCGTGGGCCAGAAGATCAGTAATAGAGACCTTGGTGGTTTTCAAGCCGTTCTGCTGGGGGCTGAAGTGCACACCACTGCCACATGACCAACAGCGGTTGAGGTCGCCAGCCCCACATCTCTTGCACACCACGTTGTAGGAGATGTCGTCGCGGCCACCATTGTTCTGAGGGGCGCTCCACTCCAAGTTCACTGATGTCTCATTGACATTGGATATCAGATTCAGGGGAGCAGATGGAGGGCCTAGAAAACAAAAATGCCATATCTTAATAACATGTGAAAATATTCCTTCAGGGTATCTCAAAACTCTGTCTCCGGGAGGGGCTCAGTGCCCCAGCTTCCACTGCAGTCAATGATAGTGGAGACTGTGCAGCACATCTCACTGTATTGGCTTCTTAATGAAGGTAAAAAATAAACTTGTTACTAAATAATAACCATTCCCTCAGAGGAATGCAAAGCATTTTTTAGACATTAACCAAATTTAACTCTTGATATTTTATCATAGGTTTATCACAGATTTTACAATATTATGGATTTTTTTAAGTCTCTTGTGATCTCCTGATGGTAGCATCAGACTAAAAAAACTTTTGTGCTTATTCAACATCACCAGAGTTCCTCTTTGCGTATATATGGGAATAATGCCTCAGGTAGTCCTTAGTCAAGATGGCCACCATCTCCATATATCTTTCACTCGTGGAAAGATGGCTGCCACATCTCACTGTTACCAGTCAGACTGAAGCCAGTGAGAGACCTCTGCCTAGTAGCCAATAGGCAAGCCTGCGCTTTTATTTATGTAGTTAAGGCAGGTGTCTTCCTCCACAGGCTCTAAAGTAATAGGAATATCCAAAAATTAAGTTTTAAATCACATGATTTTAAAGCTGACCTCATAATTTTTTGAGTTCAGCCTCATGATTTTGGAAAACTGAGATCTGGCAAGAATAACTCAAAACAACCCTGTGAGATAGGTAAAGGTTTTTATACCATAAGGAACACTTTACCAACCAGTGAAATGCAACCCCTTCAGGGCGGTGGAACACAGTAGCTACTTAGCGATGCACACTGACGTTACAAAAACAACTGAGAACAGGAAATAAGGAAGAATACTGTCTCTGATGCCAATGTAACTGCAGGGGGAATAAGGTCAGAAGAAAGAAAGAAAGTTGGCAACTGACTAGGATATTGAAGATCCTTCTCTGATCACATGCTTAACAGTCTTGGATTTACATTTTAGGACCCACAAAAGATATTTAGGAGCAACACTATTCTAGAAGGTCATAATCTAAAATAGGACTTTTAGAGCTAGTCAAAAAATGGGGAAAAAGTTGACAAGTTTTCCTGAACATTCTCTCTCTCAAACTACGTTAGTTTATCAACATTTTGAAATTTAAAAAATGTCAACCATCTCTATAGGGAAACAGAGGGAGGCAGGGGGAAACAACACAAAAATTCCATTCACGTTTTTAAAAATTCATCAAAAACAATTGTTTTTGACAAAACTGAAAAATTTCAGCCATTTTTGTGATGTGTAAAAATAAATTAATTATAATTTGAAAGGTGGCAAAGTGGTAGAACACCATCAGGCAATGGCCATAAACTGAATGAACAAAGCTGAAGTAGGATTACATTATTGACACTGCAAAGCAATTCAACTGTAGGTGAAGATAACAGTGAAGGGATTACGCAGTTTAAAGAACGGTAAAGGGACAGGTTTGATCTGCTTCCCCAGACTCAACAAGGATAAGAAGACCTCAGTTTTGGAACAGACTGTAGGGGCAGTATCCTCTGTTAAGGAAGGGGAGATTGTGAGGGCCATGTCATATCCTCAGTCTACACCTGAAATATCTCATGAAGCAGGTATGAATTTTACATACAGAAAGGGGCCATCCAGTCTTGGGTCTTTAGCACGTGAGGCAGGTGGGTGAAGGAAAAGGATCATAGATACAGAGACTAGATCGATCTATTTATCTGCCTAAGATACTGAGGTATGTCATCTCCCTAATATCTGTGCGCCTCACACAGTAATAATTAAAGAGTAACCCCTGAGGCCACAGAAAGCCTCTGCAGGGGGTAGTCTGCACTCTGTTCACCACAGAGCAGTGCTCCGTGCAGGTTTTTATTTATAATTTCTTATTTGTACTACGGTAGCATCTAGAGGCTCCAGTTGAGATCAAGGCCTCAGTGCTTTTAGATCTGGACTATACATATACGCAGTAAGTGACAGCCCCTGCCATGACAAAGCGTAGAAAAAAGAAAGAAGTATTATCTCCATTTTACAGTGGAGAAACTGAGGCATAGCCAATCAAGTGAGGTGCCCTAAGTCACACAGGAAGCGTGCTGCAGAGTCAGAGACAGACTGATCCCAGATGCCCTAGGTCCCAGTCCAATGCTTTAACCACAAAGCCATCCTTCCTCTCTGTAAAAGTTGATGTAAAACTCCGTGAAGAGGAGTGTTTCAGAATGAAGCAAAGGAAAAGCATATCCAGTGGGTGTATAAAGTATTCAGATCCATTGGTTAGAATAGCCTCTGAATGCAGTAACGGTGAGGCAGCGGTCCAGGACATTACTGTAGCCATGAGCTGCAGTAACAGCCACAGAATTACTGGTCAGGCACTGAACTATGGGCAAAGAGAGAATTCCCATTCAACCTCCAAGTCACAAAACTCTTTTACACAAAGCCCATTTGCTCAAGCTACGCATACAGGGTGACAGCATTTGTTCCTCAGTATTTCTGTCTTGTGGGAAATTTTTCCACCACCGTCCAGCAGTTTCATCAAGACAAGAGAATTAAAAAGTTAAAAAGCATACAGAAACAAGCAGCAAAAGTACATCCCAATAAACCAAGCGCAATCAGACCCCACTCTCGCCTGCTAAGGAAGCTGAACACCCATGAAGATCAACACATTCCAAAAAATGCTCAATACCTCGCAGGATCAGGCCCTGGACAAACACAGCACCTTGCTTCATGGAAATGCCAAAGTGTTTTAAAGTGAGACATTTTCTACGGACGTGCCACAACACTTACTAAAATGCCACCACCTTCGATAGCATCTGCCCAATCTTGTTTGCGTGTCTGGAGAGCTGTGAGAAGGGCTGCCATTAAGGTGAGTCTGATTAGTGCTTTGCTGCTTAAAACAAGGCCAGCTTATAAAACCTTTACTCTCAACAAGTAGTACCCTACTCTCCAAAAACTCCCATTGACTTCAATGTGGGGCATTCATGAAGTAAGATACTGAATATGAGCAAGGTTTGTACAGTCTGGCCTATAATATACTTCAAATATCCTAAACAGCTGCATCTGGCTCACTGCAGCAGCTTTTGGGTTAAACCTGGAATTACTCTGAAGTCCATTAAGGCATTAAGATGCTTTTCCAAGGCTCTATGTCCAGTTTCACGTGGGAAAATGTGCCACAATGAATCAAGCTCCTCAAAGCAAAAAGTCAGTAATTAGTATGTGGGACAGGGCATGGCAGTGTCTAAACAGAGAAGCAACGAAGCGGAAAACTAGGGAAGCAGATGCTCGCAGGTCGCAGAGATGAGCACACAACCTCCAGCATGAAAAGGAAGATGTGGGGGAGTTACCAAATTATGGTCTGACATTAAGGTGAGGGGAAAGGCAATTTCCTTTCCTCTTGAAGCATATTTGCTAATGGAGCTATAAAAATTAGGAGTGGGCGGAGTTTTCAGACTGACAAACCCAGATTCAGTCTATTTTATAAAACACAGGGCATTTTTCCTATCTCATCTGCGACCAGCATGTCCTTTGTTCTGGACATGCCTAGAGCTTCCTGTGCCAGGTCAGAAAAAAATACCCTTACAACGACACAGGGGAATATCCTTTCATGGACACAGAGGGCCCTAAATAGAGGGAAGCCCATGTTTTTCCACTGCAAAGCAAGTGGAGGGAGCAAACACGCTACTGGGATCACACAGGGAAACAGCACCTTCTGCAGGCCAGAGAGCTGCATTCATGGGGGGTTCCCCTTCTGGGTCCTCATGGAGGAAGGACAGGATATGAGACGGGAGGGGTTGGGGTGATAGTTCTGCACCACTCTTGCCAATTCTTGCAATTTTATCACAAGTTTCGTCATTTATGGTGCTTTTCTAAAAGCTGCAGGTGCAGGAATCATAATAGTGCATATTCCACAGTCAAAGAGGGAAGGGAAGTTTTGAATTTTACTACTTCTTGGACCCCATAAATATCACTTCACAACAGCCACTCTCCATCAGTCTAACCCAGGAGGTAACTTGAAGCAACCAGAGGACCTTGAGCGTAGCCGGAGAGGTACATTTCAGCACACTGCATTGTGTCTATCAATTTTCCAGAAAAGCACTACAAAGCTCTCTGTTTAGAAAGAGTTTTTGTTTAATATAGAAATGATCCTTGTCAGATGACTAATGTTGTCCCTAATCTTGAACCACCTAACAGACAACCAGAAGAGATGCCATTGTGCGCATGTGCCAAAATGGTTTTGTCAGAAAAAAAGTGTTGCTCTGTGAGTGTGCTAAACCACTGAAAAAGTCAAGTGCTGCAAAGAGAATTTCATGCAATTGGATCAACGCTCCTGCCATGGCTTCCTCTCATAGGGATTGATCGTGCCCAGTCCTTCATGTATGCGCAAGGGAAAGGAAAGGCACCATTCCCCTTTTGGCTCAGGGACTTAGCACAATCACAGTCCTGTACCCAAATGTACCAGGACTGTGCAAAGTTAGCACTCCCGCTGGCACAGGACTCCCCAGAAGGAGTAAAGAACAGGCCACGACCTCATTACCGGACAGCAGAACAGATCCTGTGTGCCTGGAGGAAAGTGAATACCTCACTTTGTCAAAGGGTGGCGCCGTGACTGCAATCTTGGAAGCACTATGCTGACCTGAGGTGCTCCTACCAGTACAGTGCCTCTCAGTACTACCCACTACCATGATCTGTGTCATACAGGCACAGCCAGCGCTTCACACAGACATACCTTCAGAGTCCCCACCTATCCTGTCTCACTGCTGCTGTAAATCCTCCCTGACCTACATGGCCCTTAAAAGCCTTGAGAAATAATCAGCGCGGATGCATTAGGATTAGAAATTTGAATACACTGTTTTAGGTGAGTTCTCGCTTTATGAGTTCTTGCTATGACTAAGGTTTTAGTACTAGGAATTTTACATATTGCATTTTTATTAGTGATTGCCCAACAAGGTGTTTTTCTGAAAATCTTCCTGGGTGTGTGCAGACAGTAAATTCAATGATACCCTTCCACGACTGGACCCAGACAGACTTGTTTGGCATAAGAAATACTATTTTCACTAGACGAGATAATTTAGTCCAGCAACAATAGAAGGTTTGGATTAAAGGACAGTGAAAGAAGAAAAGAAAGAAAGAATTCCAGCAAGCAGCTCCTGAGCCACTTTGTTGTTCTGCATAGTGAGATGCTGCAAAATGAGGAATTTATAGCATGGGACTCACGCCATCAAAGCTGCCTCAGCCTGAAAGGATGTCAGCATTCCATCCTGAAACAATCAACATTCTGAAATTCTGGATGGTCTTTTAATGTGGATGGTACATGTGGGAGCGTTCTATCCAGTGATGACATACACCTTTTCTTACCAAGACTCCTGAAGGGCTTTCTCTGACACAAAAGGGTTTATTTTTCCCCCTTTTCTTTCGATTTACATGGACAAAGCATTTAAGATAAAGAGTCTTCTTTTTAATGAACCTGAATAGCCATTATAGGGTATCCTAGTAATGCTTTTTCTATGAGATAAAAAAAAAATCAATTCTAGGATCCAGCATGGGTTTAACATCCAGGGGGAAATACGCCTCTTAATGCTTTTAAAGTGAATTTAGTGCTTGTGAGCGGTGTTAGATTGATAGCACTGACAACTAATGTCTATTTAGCCACAGAAGAGTAGCTGTGCAAGCTTGCCCCAGATGCCCTGCTGTAGTGACTCAGCCCTGTTACTAGAGAGATCAGCACAAGAAGCTGGAGGGCACGCCTTTCTCTGTATCAACTCAGTCCTTAGCCTCTCTGCTGAGGGTGTCTATAAGGGTACCTCTGTTGGTGGGTTTTGTGATTGTGACTACACTGATACCATCAGCAATCAGAGAGTGACCATTTCTGTTTACTACCAACCTGGGCTAAGATTTTGTTTACTATCTTGAAAGAGTGCATGTGCGTGGGTGCAGTTCTATTAAAAAAACAGAAACCCACGCTCTCAACAGACCTGTTAATGGAGGTTTTCCAACTGTACACCACACAACAAGGCCAGCCTTTATCTTAAACACCAGCTCAGTCATTGACATTAGTGTCTTTAAAACAAGGCACTCTTTCTGCTAGTCTCTTGTAAAAGAGGTGGGGATTCCTAATTGGAATACTAAATTACACAAGAGATGTTCCACTGACTTCAGTGGATTGTGGATCAGGCCCTAACAGAAGCTCATCTTTCCAGTTTGACTCTTATCACACAATACAGTGTGAAATGAAAACCAGCTACTGCTGTGCGGAGCCTAAAACTCCAAAAGGCTGTATCCTGAAAGGTGCCAAGTGCCTCCTAGGCAGAGAGACATCTGGGAGGTCAGCAGGCACTGGGAGCACTCAGGCTCAGATTTTTAAAGGGATTTAGATGCTGCTCTGTTCCTTGTAGCATCTAACTCAGGGGTGTGCAAACTTTTTGGCCGAGGACCACATCTGGGTTGCAAAACTGTATAGAGGGCTGGGTAGGGAAGGCTGTGCCTCCCCAAACAGCCTGGACCTGCCCCCAACGGACCCCCTCCCACTTCCTGCCCCCTGACTGTCCCCCTCAGAACTCTAGACCCATCCAACTCCCCCATGCTCCTTGTCCCCTTACTGTCCCTTCCTGAGACCCCCTGATCCTAACCGCTTCCCCTGGACTCCACCACCTAACCAACCCCCACCACTCCCTGTGCCGACTGCTCCAACCCCATCCACACCCCTCCTCCTGACATGCCCTCCGGGACTCCAATGTCTATCCAATCCATCGCCCCATTCCCTGACCGCCCCCCACCACTGCCCCTTATCCAGCCCCCAGGCCTCTTACCAGGCCACTCAGAGCGGCATGTCTGGCAGCCACTACCAGTGAGCGCTACCTGCGTGACAGCAGGGGAGTGGGAACAGCATGGGAGGGGCCAGGGGCTAGTCTCCCCAGCCAGGAGCTCAGGGGCCGGACAGGATCGTTCTATGGTCCAGATGTGGCCCGCGGGCAGTAGTTTGCCCACCTCTGATCTAACTGGCTGAGGAGCCTATATCCCAGTTTCAATGGGACTCAGTTTCTAAGTCCTTTTGAAAATGAGACTTGGGTGTTGCAGTGCTCAGTACTGCAACGCTTAAATGCCTTTAAAACACTGGGCTTAAGTACCTATTAAGTATCTGAGTACCAGGCCTTCACTCATTGCAATTCAAATCCATTCATTCGCTATGTATATGTGCGTGTAAAAGAACATTTCTCCATCATGATACACATGCTGAATGTGCAATGGATAATTATTACTTTTAAATGGGTTCTCACCCAGCATTCAGTCTACTTCTGCTTTGTAGCATGAAGCCAAAGGAAGGTATAGCTCCCTGGCTATTCCCACAAAACATTAGGAAACCTCAGAAATGCAAAAAGGGCTTTCATCTTCTTTAACCATCCTTGTGCTATCCTTGGGGAGCCGGGGTCGGGGGCGAGGGAGGAAGAACCATCTATTCACCCTGGTACCAGCAAGACAGACCCTAACTCAGTAAGGACTGTTGTAATCCTAGCACAGAATAAAATGTCAAGATCCCCGCTGCGGTTTAAAGCAAGCCTAATCTTCATCTTTAAACCAAGAAACTGTTATTGAACATGGTTAAATTCAGCAAAATGTAAACTGTGGGCCTGATCCAGAGCTTATGAAGGCAATGGAAAGACTGAGTGGCTTCCATGGGCTTTGGGTCAGGCTCTACAGAATGGTTTTCTTATGGGCCTGATCCAGCGAGATGCTGACCATCCTCAACTCCAATGCCTCAGGAGTAGGCCCTTCATGAAGGAGAGCCTAGTCCACTGCATAACAGAGTCATAACAGAAAGGTCAGCCAAGTCTCACTGCAATCTAAAAGGGACCAGGTATGAATAGGACTGATTCAAATCAGCAACTTGGTTCTGAGTAAAGTATAGGAGAGCCCTGAAGTTTTTGATAAGATACAGGAACAACTTTGCACCATAGGCAGACTGGGAATAAATGTCCAGATGTCAGCTCCTCTAATGGCATGAAAACCTATCTGGACACACATTATTCCCTGTACAATAAGTCATACAAAATTAGATACATCTTCTATTGTATGAGGTTTGGAAGCCAGACATTGCATATGACATGCCAAGAATATATGAAGAGATGCAGAGGAAAACGATTCATATCTAGAACAGCTCCCAGAACCCAAAGACTTTTAACCATAACAAGTCTAAAATTGAACTCCCTAGAGACAAAGTTCAAGTGCAAATGCAGATTGAAATGTTTCCAACTCAGTGCACAGAAAAAACCCCTCAAATAAATAATAAGGTAAATTCCTTTAAACTCCCTTTGCTGCCTCAGTGAAATGCTGGGGAAACTGGTGCAAGACAAGTGTTCAAGAAGAAGCACCTTGGTTCTCCTCTTTCTATTTTATAAAGTTTCATTAATCATGTACAACTTTGGAGCTGTCAATAATACTTCAGTGTCTGGGCTGTGAAGCCCTTCAGATAAGCCTTTGCTGTTAATCTCTCTCCATCTGAAAGACAGGTTATAACGCAGAGTAAACACTTGGGATGTGTAAGTTTTGACTCTGAAATAAAGCCCATGCTTTCCCCTGACAGTTGTATATGTTGCTGCCACTAATTGCTTTCTTTCAGCAGTTGTGGACAGCTCTCTGGTTGCTGCAGGCTAGTTTACATAAGTGCTGCCACTGAGGGCAACCATTGCTTCTTAGCTGCATGGACATTCCTGGTCATTCATCATTATAGACTATGTGTTTTTACAACTGTGAGGGCTAAAGTCAACAGTCCACTAAATGTAACAACCACTTGAGATATCAATCATCAGCTACTTTTCTTTCTTTTTGGGCACAGATTAATATTAGTTCAGGTTTTTAACAGATTCACCAGGGCATCTGATTGGTACACAGGAGCTTGATTCCCAAGTTTTTACTCAAATGCTTTGGTGGGAGTTTTGCCTGACTAGGACCTTTGGAACTGGGCCGATAATAGAACTGTCCATTTTCATAACATGCATTATTTCCTTTTGACATGCCGAAAGATGTCTTCCCCTTTGGTTACTGAATACATAAGACTTGGTTTCTTTGATTTAAAGAACAATGCAATTGATATTTCCACTTCTCTGAAGCTAAGATAGTTACTGCAGAGCTCTAATTATTAATATGCCATTGGAGGTTTGAGAGACATGTCACCATTGCGTGGGCTCTCTGAATTCCCCCACCAATAGCTACTCTAGGAACAACTACTTACCTTCCTAAGCCAGCATGTGTGGCAACTCATGCTCTCATACGGCCTAAAAAAGAAGGACCACATCTTCAATAACTACCTTACCTACAGCTAAGAGCAAATATCCATCCAATTGATTTTTAGATTAAAAGCAATGAAACCTACTATGGATGGCAAAAGGTTCTTTGGACATTGGACAGGAAAAAGTCCAACATGAAAAAATAGGTCATGTCACTGCAACAAACTGCTGAATTTGTTACTTTGGCAAAACTTGATTTACTTCAATGGGAATTTTACCAGAGTATAGACTTCAAGACTGGGCCAAATAGAGTCCCAGATTAATCCAGTAAATGTCTGTACTAATTTAAAGATATGGAGAAAGAGAGGCAGAACTGGCTAATATCTCAAGGGGATCTTGTCTTTAGTGAACTGTTGATTTTAGCCTTAGTTATAATAAAGACACAGCCTCTACAACTCCCGTGGCTCCCCATTCACATCAAGATCTGGTAAAAAAAGAAAATGCTCTCTTTGTTTTTAAAATGTTCTATAAACTTGTTCTGCTAATCAGCCCCTCTCGTGTCCCATGCCGTCCTCCCATTTAACCTCTCCTAAATCCCTTCATCCAATCACACTGTTTGTGAAGAGAGAAACTTCTTTTGTGAAATTCCTGTCATCCCGAATCCCTTCCAATATAGCTGCAGCTAATTGATGACATATTTCTAAATCTCATCTAAAAACAAACCAAAAAAAAAAATCCCCTAAACCACTCTTCCTCATTGCCTCTGCAAAAGACAATTCTCTCTCTTGCCTCTGTAATATTTTACCCTAAAAAGTTTTTCAAGATAATAGTTGGTATAAAGGAAGTTCCACACCAGGGGTTGGCGACGTATGGCACAGGTGCCGAAGGCGGCACGCGAGCTGATTTTCAGTGGCACTCACACTGCCTGGGTCCTGGCCACTGGTCTGGGGGGCTCTGCATTTTAATTTAATTTTAAATGAAGCTTCTTAAACATTTTTAAAACCTTATTTACTATACATACAACAATAATTTATTTATATACTAAACACTTATAGAAAGAGACCTTCTAAAAACATTAAAATGTATTACTGGCATGCAAAACCTTAAATTAGAGTGAATAAATGAAGACTTGGCACACCATTTCTGAAAGGTTGCCGACCTCTGTTCTACACAATACAATAATGGGTTATTGTTCCTTACAGATGAGGAAGCATTTCATATAATTAAATCTGTTTTAAAGGAATAATAAAATCAGTTGTTTAATTATGGTCTTCTAATAAGGTGAGGTAGAATTATTACATTGGGAACACTCTCTCTTATGACAGGAGGGTGCCAAATAAGGGTGGTCTCTTGTATAGGTTTCATTGTCATTTACACTGGTCCTCATTTGCTCTCTCATAGCATTTGGTACAACTTCTCATTGAAAGCCTCAGACTGCATTTCTAGAAAAAGTGTGGGGAAAACCTTGGGAAGAAAATATGGAGAAGTCCATGCCAGTTGCCTGCAAAACACTACCACTTCCATAGCCACATGTTTTCCCCTACTATCTGGTTCTTCTGCACCAGCAGTTGACCTCAAATTATATACAATTAGAACAGGTGACAATCAGAATTTGTCTGGATGTTCAGTGAAGGTCTAAGTTTAAGAAAAAATGTATGTGTGTGTTCTTTATTCAAAAATGTAAACAACTGTAGTAAATATACTAAATACATGCTCAGACGACCAGCTCTATGTGCAATTAATTATTCGCATGCAGAGTTATTTTGAATGTATTTGCAAATAGGTATATAACTGCACCCACATTTTTGAAAATGTAGGCCAATATTTATCTTTAAGATATTTTAAGTGTAACAGAGGATAGAATCAAGGACATATATTAGAATGTAACATTTGCAAGATTAAAGTGTTTAGACCTTACAGACCTTTTTTTAAACCTTGACCTTGGAAACAAGTAAGGACAGTGTTATTTTAATTTACATTCAAATTTTACCAACACAGTCACACAGCACTAGTGGAATCCACATTGAGTTTCCACTGTAGATTGTTCATCATTTCATTATGGTTCATTATGTTGATAACTGTCAGAAAGCATTAGAAGCAGGGGGCTTGAGTAACAGGACTGAAATGGTAATTTAAAAACAATATACTTTCTGGAAGAAATACAGAAGTGCACTAAATTCAATTAGAAGAGGTGAACGTAAAGACAAACTAAGTGACGTTTGCTGTTTGAAGTAAGGCTCTTCTGATTTCTTGATAACCTAAACTGGAGAAAGCCTTTTTAAAGCAGGCACTTTTCATCACGTATCTTGCTAAATTTGTCCTCATTAACTCTAAGCTCCTTTGGCATAAACTGTCTTAAAAACCAGCTGTTTTAGGAATATTTTAGGCCACGCCAAACTATCAAATCAGTCCTTGTTTGGGTGGCAAAACAGACTAAATTATTCAGGGTCATTTACTTAGACAGATCTCAAGCTGACAGTCTATGCTAATCATCTCTCTTTTGTAAAATGCTCCCAATCACAAACCATTAACAATGTTGATTAAACAGGCAATATAAACAATACAAAAGTGCCTCATACTGGCTTATAATGTGTGCACTGTTTGTTAAAAAACAATGAAAGACACACAGGATAAGCAAGAGCAACTTTCATTGACTTGAGTAGAAATTACATCTGCCTATGCCAGAGTGGAATTTAGCAAAGAGGAAAAAAGTCTAAAATCGGCATCATCACAGATTAGAAAGAGAAATTCAGGAATGAGGAGCATGACTGTTAAATTGATGGCTTTCTACCTGTTACAGCTTTGTTTACTGTGGTAAATAATACCCCATTTAACTGCTAATCTTATGACAGACCCATCCTCTCAACAAGTAATGAAGGTCTGAATAGTTGCATTAATATAACTTTTGCCATGTTTCCAGAGGGGAAAAATGACTGTTTTCCACAGTTTCTGCTCAAGTGTACTATAGGTCAGTCATACCAGTTCCTTGCCCTAGCACACAGCTGACAAGCCCTGTGGGCTTCAGAATTGCTGACTATGCCAATGAGGCAGATTCAAAGTGAGGAGAATTTTGTCTAAGAAAGGAGGAAGCGGTTCTTTTCCTTGGCAATGACACAACATCAGTGATTGTCCCTTGGAGAGGAGACTGAAGTGAAAGTTCCCTTCTGTCCCATAAGTAAACGTGTGTCTTCGTGTCCTTGTGCATCTATGTCTGCCCCATTCACATGTCCCAGCTACAACTTGTGGATCAAACTCTGCTGTCATTAATACCCATGCAACTCTACTTGGCCATATTCTGCTCTCTACTTTCTTGGTGTAAATCAGAAGTAACTACTGATATCAGTGGAGCTATACTAGATTTCTACCAGTGTAACTAAGAGTTGAATTTGGGCCATTTACTTAAGGGGGCATAAGCAAGAGTTAAAAAGTAGTTTGTATCACTTAACACAGGACAAAAACATGTAAAACATTCCTCATCAAATCTTTGATGCAGAAGGGTAGTGTCAGAATAGTCCAAGCTCTGGGGAACATGATTGGCCCAACGCATCAGAAACTAGGTGCAATTTTCATTGACTTGAGAATTGTGTAAAATGGAAGGGAGGAAGATCTCTAATTCCTTCTCATCCATAAGCACAAGCAGGTTAATGTAAAACTGTAAGTCTTTCTCCCCAACCCTACAAAGGGTAAGATACAAATAATAAGAGAGTCGCTGGTATATTACTAGAAAAAATCAATACCAAAGGGTCAAGGATCTACAGAAAAGAGTCCTGAGAAGACTGAAAAGTTCTTCATCTTAAAAAAAAAAAAAAGGTTTAGAAATAATAATATATAGTTAAAAAAAGGATCACTCCACAGTCCATTCCAGGTGTTTACTTCCAAATTACTCAACGCTACTTTTGTTCACCTGGTCTAATAGTTCTCCAAGTGAACAGAAACCTGATTTTACAAGCCACTGGAGCATAGTCTATCTTTTTGCTAGAAGAATGGATCTCAGATACTGTGTTTTATTTCTTCATTAGTGTGCCGTCACACTGAGCGATTACTAAATGCAGGGCTGAATGAGAATATCAGGGTTAAAGAGAGCATAATGAACAAAGAAGGTACCTGATTATTATGGCTGTCAACACACGGGAATTGGGTTTGTCACCTGGTTTAACCAACTGGTAAGAACTGATTAGCGTCTAAAATCAGTCTGGAAAAAAAAAACCTTCTGATGTTTATGTTCTTCTCTGTCTCCATATCTTGTCAGGGAAGGCAGATCAACTTGGGGGGTTCTTCTGGAGGGGTTACTTACGTACAGGCTCCCTAAATGGCTTCCGTCACTTGCCCAGAAGGAGTTGGCCAATGGTTACATGAGTTGGATTGGGAAGGAGAGGTGGGGTGGCTTTCCTCTTGTAAAACCCATCTTGCTGTGAGACGATGCCTTACCATGCTCACATAGGGATCAGAGCCTTTTCTGTCGTATATGTTACAAGCATACACAGTCATAAACTACATTAGAACATAGCTGGGGGTGAAAGTAAGATGGTACAAGCCAGGATGGCATACCGGTAAAAGGTAACCGCTAGTACCAAACCCTACCACTGACTTTAAAGCGCTTCCATGGCAGCACTTTAACGTCACTGTCCTTTCTGCACCCCCATCAGCGGCCCTGTTGGGTCCCTACCAGCAGGGCGGCCAATGGGGGCGTGGGGCACAAAAGGGGCAGTGACATTAAAGTGCTGCTGCAGCAGTGCTTTAATGTCACTGCTCTGTTTGCTCCCCCATTCTCCCCTACCGCCAGCTGGGGATAGGGGTGACGGCAAAAGTAGCAGCTGCCCCAGGGTCGCGATTTAAAAGGCTCAGACCCTTTTAATCACTGCTGGAGCCCCAGGCAGCATGGGCCAGGGAGCGCAGATGGACTGGCTGGGGGATGCTGACACTCCCCAGCTCCACCCCTTCCACACAAGGCCCCGCCCACATATGGGTAAGAGCTCCATTTTACTTTCACTTCTGAATGCAACTAAGCCAAAAACTTCAGAGGAGGGGTGTGCTGAAGAGTGAGCAGCCTGCCGTATGTGACTGCTCTCTTGATCATAAACCTAACCTTGCTGTTCTCCTTCATGATGGGTCACACAGAAATAAACCCTTTAAACTTTTTGAGGAATCCCAAAACAAATCCATTTCATATTTCTTACACATGCACACTCTTTCCTAATCCTACAGGCTCAAACCATAGCATTGGTCTACAGTGAGTGCAGTGTAAATCCACACTGCTTCAGGCAGAGATCAGCCCTGGACCATCATTCTTCCTCTAATGCTTTAGTGCACTTGGTACTGTGCAGCCTCCTTCTTTCTGTGTGGCCAGTATTCTCATTTGCAGACGTGCAGAGTGGGGACAGGGCTGTGTCCCCATTTCACGGTTTCCTACATTCTGGGTTAAGCTATAACCTTAGGGGTAATCCCAAGAACAGCGACTGCAGTTGTCCTAGTATCGCACCAGCCTCAAACCTCCCCACACCCCCACAGTGATTAAACTTAGCAAACATGGACTCCAGCCCAAACTGATTGTCTGCAGGAACATACTTCACAAGAAGTAACTTGTAAATATACATGTTATCCTTCCACAAAACCATTTCCTGAATATGACTCACTATCCATTAGACTGATTAGAATATTCTCTTTGTACTCTGTTCACCTGCAAATGGTGTGTCTTCTTACCTCAAACCTTTGTTTCATAGTTTCATTTTTGATCAGGACTTCTCTCACTGAGGCCAGGTTTTCATTAGAATCTGTAGCTGGTATAATAATGGTGCTTAGGGGTGCAATTATTGGATGGGACAGGCTGGAATTTAGGGGCAGTGATGTAACGGTGATGGACAAAAAATTATTTCCTCTTTAAAGGGGAGAAATGAAGATTAAAAGGGACACTTTAAATGTGACCCATCTCCCCATAAGAAATTTGGAAACTAACAAAACAAAATATATCTCTGTCCCTCTCTCTCTCACAGACACCACCACATGATCCATAAGCAGTACCTAAGATGGGAGCTGTACATAAATATACCCCAGCAAAATATAGCCTTTATGTTTATTAACTCCAAATATTATATTCATACAGAAAAAGCCTCAATCATCAAAATATTAGACTGAGGAATGGTTTAAGTCTCACTTCTTAAACAGCATGACCCACTAACACGTACCCGGACTGATATGCTGGTTGTACTTACCCCCGTAGGCATGCTCTCCCTGATGAAAACATCCTTGTGGCATTAAAATGTAATCTCCTGTTTCCCCACAAGTTGGAGTGACTGGAGGATTTACAGGTTACACATATGCACTTATAAACCATGTATGTCTCAGGGGCACAACAAACCAAGCATCTTGGTATTTAAGACTGCTACTGCCATCATTAAGAAGTCATGTTAAGCTAGTTAACGCTGAGAGTCTCACCAAATATTTACATTCATCCTAACTGTGAGCAAACATATCACAATTTCTACAAACATTAAGGCTTTAAAACAGAAGAGGCTGTGTAGTCCAGAGAATAGCACACTGAACTGGGACTCAAGAGATACAGGTTCTGTTCCTGTCTTTGCCACTGATAAAAATGGAGCAAGAGGTCAAACCTCTGATTATTATTTCTGAGCTATTTATTTTCACAGCAACGATTTCATCTCTCACTTAATTACAAATTTCATGTTATGTTTTGTGTTAGGAAGAGACCTGCTTTTGATGCATTATGTTTACTTGGCTGAAGAGGAACAGTTACTGAATTCTGCCGCCATACACTTCTCCAAGTGAGATGTGCATCTCAAGGGAACATTTTTCATACAAATTATTGAGGAAAAAAGACTCAATAAATAAGAGAGTCTGACTTACGAGTGCAGGCCATGGAGGCAGCATCATTTTCAGCTCGGAAAAAGCCTCCATCACAGGTGCAGGAGGTAGAACCTTCCCAGATGGAGTAGCTGTGGGATGGGCATTTGGCACAGGAAACATCTGTGGAGAGAGCCTTGTAGTATCCGATTTTGCAGGCTAGGAGAAAAGGGAATGGAGAGTGTTATTTGCCCAGGATGGGATAATAAAATGATATCTCCTTTACTCAAAACCTAGGCGGGAGACATTTTCGACGAACAACAAACCATGCCCACGTAGTCCCAGGTGAGAAGTTAAAAAACCAACGAGCTCTTAGTTGCTAGCCCTACACTGAGGGATATCAATTTCTAATTTAAACAAGGGCCCTTTAAGAAGCTGGTGTGGTGATGTTACAACAGCACCTATAAGCACATTTCCCTAACTAACTTTGCTGGAAAATCTGCTTCATCTTTGTGTTATACATGGATTTGCATATCACTCCCATTCCCATCTGCATGCACACTCATACAGCTCAGTAACAGGGCACAACAGTTTAATTCTATGAACACTTAAGGAATGGCAGCTGATAGTTTGACAGTGCCAATTTTGGAGATGGAGTGGAACAGGCACCCACTGTAATTGGCAGGGAAGCTCTAAGTCTTACATGCCCGGAAATGGCATGTCTCCCTTCTGGCAAGGCAGGATTAATTTAGCTCTTTCTCCTCAAGGGAGGAAATAAGCATGTTCTTCCCTCCTCGAAGCTAGGGTATCCAATAGCTGCACTGCTGGCACTAAATCCTCATGTGCACTTGGCAACCTTTCTGTGACATCATCTTCATAAAGGCGACACTTACATGGATGGCTACTTTTACATCACTTGGAAAAAACTCATTACTGTCATTAATAGCAAGTTTTATTAGGGCCCCCCAGGTGTGTCATCCTAAAAATCTATGCCGTGGCAAAAGAGAGAAGGTAGCCAACACCACTGGCTTTCAACCCTTCAGAGGCCAAAACAAACATCGAGGCATTTTTTTATAAGAACAGACAGTGTAAGAGGGAGGATTATGCCCAATATTTGCAGCATGACTCACTCTTAAGGCTCTTCATGTAGCACCTAGACTATCTTTAGAGTTCCCATGCTGTTACACATATCCCTATAGAAAGGAACAAGCAGTCCCATTCAATGCCTTTTTCCCTCTCTGCACTCATCCAGTTGTTGACGGTTTTCATTTATTCTTTTATTTTTATGATACACACCCTAGACAGGGATTTTAGCAACACATTTGTAAAGGAGTGAGTTACTTCACGTTTCCTAACCAAAGCCACTGATAGAATTTCCTTAACGAGTCTAAACTTCAAGATGTGTGGAGCGCTGTCAATAAAAGCACTGCGAGATCACTCTCGGCCTTGCTCACTTTGGCTGTCACTAGACCAGTGAATCTTATAAATAGTATGTTGCTCCAACGACTAAGATTTATGCTTCCAGAGTTTATACACATCACATAATTAGATAAGGTTCAGCTTGCAAGGTGCTTTTTGGCTACACTTCAAATGGTCTTGGGGTTTCGATTAAAATCAGAAACCGCTGCTTTGGCAGGAAGAAGCTCTGGGGTCAAGCCCAACCTCTCCATATCAAATACAATTAGGCCCCGAACACAAATAGAAACCCACTGGGTACAGGCTGTCACTCAGTCAGTCACAGTAAACAAAGGCAACTTGTGTAAAATGCGTTATTCTGCTTGTAGTACCGTCTGCCAAAAGAAGGGAAAACTACCTTAATATTTTTTTATGTTGGAGTTACAATGTTTGATGAATGAGCTCAAATACTGCTAGCAGCCTTGATGCATTTGGTTTAAAACCACTGGCATGTAAATGACAGACTCTAAGTTGAGTTACACTGGTGTAAATTGGTAGTAACTCTATTGAAAACGGTAGTGTACCTGGTTTGTATTAGCATAACTCAGATCACAATCATGCCCTAATCCTGAAAATGACATATACATAGATGCAGACAGAGAGCACTTTTTTGCAACATAAAAAAGGAAGGGAGATGAGAAAAATACTACCTGAGACCTGACTAATTCCCACCTATACTGAAAACTCCGTTTCTTTTTTTTAAAATCAAACATCTAGCTTAATTGTATTAATGGCTCATATAAATTATAAAATGAATGACTAATACTTGATTTTTGCTAATACCAAGACACATGGTAAACGAAGCATAGAATAACCAGTCCCACATAGGGGACGAAAATTCTGCTGTGGTTTTAACATTTTATCGCAAAAATAGGAAGATATAGCAGTTACACATTCTGGGGGACAATCTCCACATTATACCCCCTTTTCAGACTCCGAGAGGATGCAGTAGGAATGGGGGGAGGGTTGAAATTCAGAGGAATTTCCCCCTTTATCTTAACACAACATAATCTTTTGTTTTCTACTATGTTGAACCTTGGTCATTAATATTTCAGGACCTGCAGAAAGCTCTTTCTAAATGCAGTGGCAGCTTCTGAAGCACAGAGCCATTTTGCTTCAGCTATATAAAATCACCGACTACTGAACTGATGGTTTTCTTCACTTCAGCATGTTCACAGATGCACTACATTTCAGTACTTGGAACAGAAGAATACATCGCATTTATTCAACAGTTCTTTGCTCCTTGGAGTTCTATTGTATTTTCACTTAAAAACTTCATCCTAACCCTGTCAAGGGTATTCTTTCCCTGAAGTACAGCTGACACACCTACTACGTCTGGTACTGGATTTTTTTTTTTAACTAGGATATTATACAGTATTTTTAAATGTTAATGAATTAATAGACAAACAAGTGTGAATAGAACCTCTTTCTTGAAAGTTTTTATTGCTTGCTCATGACAATCTTTCATTTTGCTCCTTTTCTGGGGAGGATTTGCTAGATAGGACAGGGCATGAATAGTATTCTTACACAGCTTTCGAAAGATGTCATTGTAAAAAGATTAGTTTACATGTGCAAGACAAACCTTGAATTCAATTCCTTCAGCTTTCCCTTAATTAGTTCTATTAGTTTAAAAAAAGAGAAAGAGAGAGAGAAATCTTTTCTTCCATTCAGATCACCCACCAACATAACAAGGTTACATTTTAAAACAGAATTATCCTTAAGATTTCCAAGGAAATTCTTATCAAATATTTTCAGTGTGAAAAAACAAAATTGTGACACCTGTATTTTTCTGAGGGAAAATATTAATTTTAAGTGAAGATGAGCCTAAAACGAAACCTTGAACTCACTGCTGCACAAATCCTGATTTTAAACAAATCTATTTTATTTATCTTTTCATCACACTCAACAGAACACTGTAAACCTTAGAGAGCAAAAAATTTAGCCTGCCATTTTTATAGCTTTTACTAGGAATATCCACTAACATACAGTTACGGTTGCAGAAATAGGAGTTTAAGAAAAGTTGGAATCCAGATCTCACTGAATGTCAAAGGGATTTGGGTGTATAACTTCCTTAAGCTGTTTTGAAAATCCCAGTTTCTCATTATAAACCCCTGTTTTCAGAAGCTCATGACTTCCTGAAACAATTTATGTGCAGACTGAAGGTTGCTTTGCTTGTTTTCAGACAAAGTGTAAATTTTCTATTAAGGCCTCAGGCCTTTTCATTCAATCCTTTCAAAATTAAGTGAAGTTGAAAAGTAAAACAACAAAATAGTTCTCTTAGCAGATAAAATTCTACCCCTGTTTTTTTGGGAGGGCGGGGGGTGTCAATGCTACAACAAGGTAAGTTGAAGTTATTGCATGTTAATTAAAGTGCAAAATACAGAGCAACACCTTTGATAGTTTTGGAAGAAAAATAATTTAAAACTAAAAAATTAAACCGATTTATTTATATATTAGTTTTATTTCAAGTTGGGAAAAAATGCAAATATTTTCACCCAAAATTTGCTCCTTTTTTTCTTGTTGAAATTTGAATTTAATATTTCCTCAAAATTTTGAAAAATTTGAACAGCTCTACAGATGGTGGGAAAAGATTAATTTTTGCAAAAAATTTATGAACAAATTCATCTTTTTTTCACTGAAATTAAAAATATCTATACAAATATTTAAATCTGGAAAGTTTAAGACAACTCCATTTATATTGCTTTTGGCTCTTTCTTGGCTTATTTAAATTCCCTTTCCCCTGGTTACCCTCCCTCCCAGACTCTACATTCACCAGAAGGCTGACTACTTCTTTGGGTTTGGATAAGGGAATCTCCACGGGCTAGACTTCCTTGTGGCAGATCTCAGTGGCATTAAAGCAGAGAAAATGAGAGACGTTTGGGTTGGCAGGCTGCTGCTTAAGCCCGTAGCCCTCTCTATACGAGAGCTGCCCTAGCAGCCAGATGATTTAGGGGGTGATACAGGAGCTAGAGGAAAAGATTTAAAGAGCTACCAGCTAACTCACTCCGACTTCAGAAGCATATTTTTAAATATGGGGCAATATTAGGGTGACCAGATGTCCTGATTTTATAGGGACAGTCCAGATTTTGGGGTCTTTTTATTATATAGGCTCCTATTACTCCCCACCCCCGATTTTTCATTGTCTGGTCACCCTAGTTAAAATGGGGCAAATGACTACTTCTGGTTTTGAAGCTAATAAAGAAAAAAGGTAGATGGACAAAGGGCCAAATTCTTTGTTGGCATAACTCCACTTAGTCAATGGGAAAGTCTGGCCCACAAATTTTAGATTCTCAGTTCAATGTGCAGCAGCAATAAAGAAAGTTAATGGTATAGAAGCTTGTAATGAGGACATTACGGGTGTATAAACTCTAGAATGTTGAACTGTGACTCTATAAAAGCATGGTTAGCTTGTGTTTGGAGCCCCAATCCTGTAAGAAGCTCTACAAGGATGGCTCCCAGAGTTTGCATGAAACTCACTGCAGGATCAGGATCTTAAGAGGAAATTTATCCCTTCGCAGTGACCTAGCACAGGGCCAATGCACCACGAAAATTCCACTTAAACCTTCATTAATGTGAGTGAGTGGTGGTGCAATAACCTTAAGATTTGCGTCTTCTAACTTCTCCTGTTAAACAGAAAACAATAATGTTGCATTAATGTATCTGATTGCATTTTTTATAGGCGGAGCACAATTGATCTGCTTAATAGAAAAACAGATCAGCTGTGTAAATAAACTTAGAACTTGTTTACAGTTTCCTACATTTGCAGTAGATGTTGGGTACATGTAGATACGTGTGGCAGCAAAAAGGTCCAGCAAAAGTAGAGAGCGGGGAAAGGTTCTAGCAGTGGCTAGCTGCTAGAACCTTTCCCCACTGCCTCTCTCTGTCAGAGCCTCTCCGTGCTACCAGAGTCTTTTACTGAAGGGACAGACTCTGGCAGCTGGGAGGCAGCGGGACACTACACTTCTAAAAATAGTAGTGTAGACTAGGAAGGCATTGTTTGAGCGTATAGATAACCACATATGGTATATATATATTCTTTGGTACAGGAGTGCAGGCCACACTGCTCTACTCTGTTGTCCTCTAAGCAGTGCCTCCCAGTCTACACTGCTATTTATGCCCGTACTAGCTGAGCACTCAGCATCTGTACTTTATGTGCTGCCATAAGTGTAGATGAGGGGTCGGCAACCTTTCAGAAGTGATGTGCCAAGTCTTCATTTATTCACTCTAATTTAAGGTTTCGTGTGCCAGTAATACATTTTAACATTTTTAGAAGGTCTCTTTATTTAAGTCTATAATATGTAACTAAAATATTGTTTTATGTAAAGTTAATAAGGTTTTTAAAATCTTTAAGAAGTTTCATTTAAAATTAAATGAAAATGCAGAACCCTCTAGACTAATGTCCAGGACCTAGGCAGTGTGAGTGCCACTGAAAATCAGCTCGCGTGCCAACAGGTTGCCTACCTCTGGTGTAAACTTTAGTTTACAAACAAAGCAACCACTGTTCTTAAAGCAACAGCCCACCTCTCATGAGCAACCCTACAGTAACACACCAATGTGTGCAACAAAGGAAAAAGTAAATTCTTGAAGGAAGCTGATCTCAGCTTCGAGCTTCCAGTAAATTAGTTCTAAATAAGAAAGGGAACAGGAATTGTTTTTTAAATGATTTTAAAAAAATGATACCATCCTCTTAAAACCCATTTCAGATTATTGATGACTGGTTCCCCCACGCCTGCTACTTTGGAAATATTTCCCGTTTGTACTCTAACTGCACACCGGGGAATAAAGAATTTTCATTTTTCCCTCTAATGTTCTTTTCTCTCTTTAAATGGATGGATTTTCCTTTCTCAAATTTTAACAAAACCACATCTGCCACATGAGTAGGCAGCTTCTTTTTAGGTCTCTTTTACTGTTATTACCATTTCTGAACAGATTTTTGTGTGTTAATTATAGAACTCAGTTGTTTGAATAGTCTCTTTTGATGAGCTTTCTGCCCCGCACCATGAACCCCTCAGTGATAGTACAGCTGTTTTAGTTCTAAATGCTCATAGGATTTTCTAATTGTCAAGCTGTCCTAGGGACTAGTTCTTTTGACCTAAAAGTCAAAGAAAGGGAGTCACTCTTGTCTCCCCGACATGAATACTATAGGACTCCCAATGCTTCTTTCCCCCATTACCTGTGAGACAATGCCTGTCCCGATCACTGCCAGTCCAGGCATAACTGGGTTTTGGGTGAAATGAGAAGATTTTAAATAGAATGAGTTAATGAGCTTCTTGTAAAATTAAGTTATTCTTCTGCTCCAAACTAGTTGCTTACTGTAATGCCCTTGAGGATGATAAAGGTCCTCAAAAGCCAGAACAACAAAAAAAAAATTGTTAATCTTCTCTCAAGCCCATCTTAAAAGTCAAGTTGTAGAATTCAATGTGATGAATCCAATGCTGCTTCCAAATAAAGCCAGCTTCCTTTGATGTTAGCGCTGTCAGATCTTTGTCTCCCATCGCTAATGACTTCATATTTTCTAACAGTTACAATCAGTTCCATATCTTTAACTCACATCACTGATGAAAAAAAGAATCACTTAGGATAATTTTTAACGGAATGAATTTAAATATGGATAAAGAAATACAAGCACCAACAAGAGCACTGGAAGGGTGGTGTGGATTTGTTAGCTGGTTATGGTACTCTTGTTTTTAATTGGGTAGGTTCCTAGGAAGGGCTTGATGATAACCTGTAAGTAAAAATCAGTGGAACTAAGGGTGCACATGGAACTATGATCATCAGACTGAGTCCAAGAAGTTCAGCTGATCTGGACTAACACTATTTGCACATCCCACCTGGTCTCTGTCTGGTCTTCCCTGGCTTCCCCACCCTTATCATTCTTGTCTTCAAGACTGAGGGGTCTGGCATACAGTAGCTTGTGCACTTCCCCAACTTTGCTCTTCAGTTGCCCATTTCCCCAAGAAGTTCAGGAGTGCCAGTGGTTGTTTCCTTCATCTTGCACCTCTGGCGGTCACCAGCTAAGGCCACTGTCCTTTTCCAAATACAGATCTTCTATAGGGAGATGGGTAGAAGGAGGGTTCCAGAAAGTGGTCAGATCCTGTCACAGAGCAGTAGAAGTAGGGTGACCGCCCGTCCTGTTTTTAAAGGGACAGTCCAGTTTCTGGGGACTTTTTCTTACATAGGCACCTATTACTACTTCTTCCGCATACCATGTCCTGTTTTTTCACAGTTACTATCTGGTAACCTTAAGTAGAAAGAGTACAGCGTTCCTCTCCTCCATTAAACTGACAGTTGGGAAAGAAAGTATCCCAGTGCAGCTGGAGGCTAGCAAAGTGAAGCCCCATAAAACTGGTACTTGATTGGTTGCTAAGGAAATGCTGAGATTTCTCTAACGATAACACTAGGGATTTAGGGGAGAAGCTATCGGCCTCTGTTCTTTGATCAGCGTTTTTTTCTGGCCACAGAGTGAGAGTTGTTCCCTCTTCCACTTCCCTGTATGTATTGTGGGCTGGTCAGGTAGCTTCCAGCCCTCTTCCCCCTCCCCTTACCAGGACTTTTGGAGTTCCAGGAGGATGGCCTGGAGAAAGGCCACACTCAATCTCTGGAAATAGCAGATGAAGTGGTTAGGCCATTGGGTCCCTCAGCAGCAATGGGAAGGAAAGTCCTGGCAGTAGTTGGTGTGAGAGAGTCACTGGGGGGCGGATAATGAGAATTCTTCCTGCAGGTGTGAGTTGTACAGAACCAAACCAGCAAAGGGTAGTCAGTTGCCAGCTCCTGCCAAAACAGAACCCCTGCAAGGACAAATTTGCCTAGCCCCTCACATGCATCAAACCTTATCCAGCTAGATTTTTCCAGGGACTTGTCTGCATGGGAAAAAAGCCCACAGTAGCTGGTGCATGGTGCAGTTAACTGTTCTTCACTCACTTCGCAAGTGGACCCATTAGCTTCACACTAAGCGTGCCTCTGTGCACATTAGCTGAATCCACTTTGGAAGTACACTGAGCTGTATGCCTGAGGGCGCCCCGCGTGCAGTAAGAGCGTCTACACAGGGGGTAAGTGCAGAGTACCTAATGCACTTTAAATTCACATCTTAGCTCACTGTGCACTAACATCGCTGTGTAGACAAGCCCTGGGACTGCCAATTGTCATGGCACTTTTTTAAAGTTCTGCTAAATTAACCACGAGTTTAGAAAGGAACTTTAATAATGAAGAATTTGAGAAGCAGTTGTCCTCTGAGTGCGCCAGCTCCACCTACCTAACAGACTTGAGTTGTTGTAATGCAATGAATCAGGTGTCAATAAAAGATGACTCTGTTAAGGGTGAATTTGCTACTGCTCTTTCTGCCAGAAAGAGAGGTGTCAGTAGCAGACAGAACAGGGGCTGGTGAGGAGCAGCTCACAGGCACAGGATGTCTGGGGTTACACCTAGGGGGCTGTAGATTGCTGGACTGGTATTTGGGACTCACCAGGTGCTAGAGTCTTGGTAGTATACCTGGCACGCTGCCAGGGATTGGTGTTCAACTCAGCACTGGCACACCCCTCACCACCCACCCAGAGCTGATGATTTCATCAGTGGCAAAAGCTGTTTACAATCCCACAGGTCCAAAGCCCCCAACTGGCTAATTTGGCTGGCAGACATTAGGGGTGAGTGAGGTGGCAAAAATGCTAATCAGTGGGTGGAAATGAGTAACCCTGACAATCCAAGTTGTTTCCTTGGATTGAGATGGGGCACCAATGCTGATCTCTACTGTGGTCTGCCATTTGCTTTCTGGGAGGAGATTATCCTGGGCACTAGGGTTACCTACTGTGTATTAATTATACCATCTAGTATTGTTAATCTTCCTTTTCCTGTTGTATTATCTTTAACACAGAAAAACATTCAACTTTTAAAAATGGTGAAAAAGATTGTGCCACTGTTAGTCCAATCCAGAGCACAAGCATAACAGGAGAAATCTGTTTGAAAAGACACCACAAACTAAAGCAGTGAGACAGACAGTGCTAAAATGACAATGGCATATTAATCCTGCACATGAAGGATTTATTTGCTCTTTTATCATCTTCAGGTTATACTCAGCAGATCCAATTTTCAAGACATACTGATTTCAGACCATATTTAGCGCCCAATTAAGGGGATCTGGGCCAATTTAGGTGCCCACACTTGGAAACTATGTTCTGTAAATTCAGGATCATGGCATCTCTAGTACAGTGCAATTGTATGGCATCAACACATTTCAACAGAAGCCACTCCTGGCGTTAGGATTTCAATCAGCCACCGTCACTCCCTTTGAGCAGCACTTCTCCCACAAACAGTCCAATTTGATAAGTACTAACTTAGGGTTATTTTTTGTTAAAAAAGGATTTAAATAATAAATGTAGCCCACGCTTAAAGGGTGCCCTATCAGAAAACTGAACTGTTTGATATGAGTGCTTTAGTCATTTTTTAATGCAAGCAAGCCTGAATTTAATACCAGCTAATATTTGTGTCCGTAACAACAAGGCCTTTTAACCATTACTGTCAGGGTTAAGTGTTAGGCCTGAGCTACACTGTGGGGAGTGGAAATCGAACTAAGATACGCAACTTCAGCTACGCTATTTGTATAGCTGAAGTCTAAGTATCTTAGTTTGACTTACCTGGCCGTCCTCAAGGTGGCGAGTCGACCACTGTGGCTCCTCTGTCGACTTTGCTTACTCCTCTTGCAGAACTGGAGTTCCAGAGTCGATGTGAAGCATGTTCGGGGATCGATTTATTGCGTTTAGACGAGATGCGATAAATCGATCTCCGATACACTGAACATTACCCACCGATTCGGCGTGTAGTACAAACGTACCTTTAGACCAGGGGTCTCAAACTCAAATGACCATGAGGGCTGCATTAGGACTAGTGCACTGGGCCGAGGGCCGCATCACTGACACGCACCCCCCCTCGTTGCCCCTGGCCCTGCCCCTACTCCACACCTTCCATGAGGCCCCGCCCCTACCCCACCTTCTCCTCTGAGCATGCTGGAGCAGCCAGAAATGGTAAGCCTCCCGCAGAGGGAGGTGGGAGGGTGGCGGGGAGCCTGGCTTACCACTCCTGGCCGTTGCTGCAGACAGCTCCTGGGAAGCGCCGCCCCAGCTCATTCATTGAAGCTGTAGCATCTGGAAGCCGGGGCTCGGCAGCGGCCCAGCCAGGCAGCAGAGAAGGCTCCGCTTCTGACCCCTCCCTCCCAGAATCTGCTATGGTGTGGGAGGCGGCATCAGGAGCTTGGCGGGCCACAGGGAAGGGCTTTGTGGGCTGCATGCGGCCCAAGGCCGCATGTTTAAGACCCCTGCCTTAGACTTTCTAATTTCAAACTGTTCAAGCTGCTCCTGTGCTCTGTCACAGACTTCATCTGACTTTGGAAGTTTAGTAACCTTTTTTCCAGGATTCAGGAGCTATTGAGATTCTGGAGTCAGTTTCAAAAATAATTAGTCAATTTTTTTTTTAAAAAACCAAGTTGATAGTTTCCTTTGAACAGGGGCGGAAAAAGGAGCGCCACGATGCAAAGTGGTTTGTTTGTTGTTTAAAAACAACTACAATCAGTAGGTAAGGGGTGTGCACCACACACTTTTATTTTGTTCTTAAACATAAATTAATGCCATTTTTATTTTACCAGCGAAGATTTACAGGACAAACCACTAGCTAAATTTTTATAATATACTCTGGTGAAAGCTGATAAATTGGTTGAATCTCCACTTTAACAAGCTCTAATCCCTTTGTCAGGAGACCTGCTTACAAGTTTCCCCTCCCCAGTCAGTGAAAAAGCACTGATGGGAGTAGAGATCTATATCTCAAAGCACAGGCCAGTCAGCCTGGGATTATCTCTCATTTCTTAAATCTTAACAACTCTGTAAAAAGGCAATTAAATTTCCAAAGTTAGATGAAGTCTGCGATAAAGCACAGTAGCAGCTTGAGCAGTTTGAAACAGGAAGGCCTAACACTTAGCGCTGACAATATTATTTAAAAGGTCCACTTGCTACTAACACAAGCATTAGCTGTCATGAACCAGATGTCTCAAAAAAGGGGGGGGGAGTTCTAATACTGTATATAAAATAGTAGAATAGTGTCCAACACATTAATATGAATAATTATTTGCAAGTGCACCAATAATTCATTTAAAGTAGTAAGAAGTCCAAAATTGTTTGAAATCATGTGACTCTTAAAATTTAATTGCCTATCCTTTTTAATAATTATGGCCTTGATCCTCACCCCAGATCATCTAGCATAGACCTCTATCACCAGGCAGAATCCCATTGACTATAGCAAAACTCCACATAGGTTTAAGGGTCTGCACCATTATTATAATTTAACACTCATATGCTAATAGTGCCTTGAGGCCCACTAGGTTTAGGTTGGGGACCAATTGTGATAGGTGATGTACAAACAGAGAAAATTACAGATCGCTCTACAAAGACTAGCAGATCCCAGACCAAAGTCAGAGCCTCAACACACTGCAAAGCTGCCTTGGAAGGAAAGAGGAAACTTTTTTAAAAAGGACACACTTTATTTCTGCTAATGTCTGATTTTTAACTAGTCAACAGAGGTAGCATGATGCAGTGAATTGGACAATGGACTGGAAAGCAGGAGCCTTCTACCCCAGCAGTTCTCAGCTGGGGCTCTGGGGCCCCCTGGGAGTCCACAAACCCTTTCAGGGGGGCTGTAGAACCCCACCAATGAAACCTGGTGCCCCGAGTCCCAGTGCCCCGCAATGGGGCTGAAGCCATAAGAGGCCTGGGACTGAATCCTCAAGCCTCCCACCCCGCAGCCAGGAGCAGTGAGACGCTGAAACCTCAAGCTCTACCCCATCCCCCTGAAGCCAGGAGTGGCGAGGCTTGAGCCCAGGGGCAGAGTTGAGGGGGCACAAGCGTGTTGCCCCTCTGAACTACAGTACCTCACCCAGAGTGGGGTAATGCTGGGGGCAGCTCTACCCCTGCCCCCATCTCTTCCTCCCCTTCAGCCTCCATCAGGTCCTAGGCAGGAAGCCAAAGCCAGGCAATGCAGAGCAGCTACTCCTCTGGCTGCTGGTGCCATGGAGTGGGGCAGCCATGGCATTCCCTCGTCTTATCTCTGGTACCTGAGGTGGTGGCTGCTTCTCAGCTCCCAGCCTCCTTTGATTGCTCACATAGCCAAAGGCAGCTCTGGCCCCAGCAGAGCCCTTGGGGAGTAGCCACCAGCACACAGCCCCAGAGAGGTAAGTGGCCTGATAAGGTGAGTCAGGGGATAGAGGAGGCACTCCCTCCCTGGACCCCGCTGCACAGAGCTGGCCGAGCTCTACCAGCCCTTGCACTCCTCCCCTCCCTCCCCTACCCCCAAACAGAAGTCAAACTCAAACTATGCCTATGCCCCATGGTCCCACCCTTCGCCCGGTGTCACCTACCCACTCAGCCAACCCCACTGGGCCCTGGAGTTTTTCTAGCATGTTGAGGGGGCGCCTCAGAAAGAAAAAGGTTGAGAATCTCTGCTACAGTCTGTGCCTGACTTTGCTACCAATCTGTTGTGTCACTTTGGGCAAGCCACTTCTCCTATGTGTTCCCGTTTCCCCTCTCACCCTTTGTCTGTCTTGTCTATTTAGACACCGATCCTACAAAAATGTCTGCATGTACTAAATGTTACATGCTGCTACCAGTGATGAGAACGAGACTACAAACAGTGCATAAAGCTAAGCATGTGCAGAAGTGTTTTCAGGATCAGGGCTTTAGAATGTAAGCTCTCCGGGGCAGGGACTGTCTCTTACTAGATGTGTGTACAGTGCTCAGCACGATGGGATCACGATTTCAAATGGGAACCTCGAGATGTTACTCTCATGTTCATTTGTTTATTTTATTTTATTTTTTACTTTTGGCATTAATATATATTAGGCCTATCAATTGATTGCAGTTAACTCACACGATTAACTCAAAAAATGAATCGTGATTTTTAAAAATTAATCATGATTAATAGCACTATTAAACAATAGAATACCAGTTGAAATTTATTAAATATTTTGGATGTCTTCCTTCTTTTTCAAATATATCAATTTCAATTACAACACAGAATACGAAGTGTACAGTGCTCACTTGATATTACTTTTTATTACAAATATCTGCACCGTAAAAATGATAGAAGAAACAGTATTTTTCAATTCACCTGATACAAGTACTGTAGTGCAATCTCTTTAGCATGAAACTGAAACTTACAAATGCAGGGGTTTTTGTTACATAACTGTACTCAAAAACAAAACGAAGTAAAATTTTAGAGTCTAGAAGTCCACTTAGTCTTACTTCTTGTTCAGCCAATCACTAAGACAAACAAGTTTGTTTGCATTTATGGGAGATAATACTGCCCACTTCTTAATTACAATGTCACCTGAACGTGAAAACAGGCATTCACATGGCACTGTTGTAGCTGGTATCACAAAATATTTACGTGATAGATGCACTAAAGAGTCATATGCCTCTTCATGCTTTGGCCATAGTTCCAGAGAACATGCTTCCATACTGACGATGCTCATTAAAAAAACAATGCATTAATTAAATTTGTGACTGAACTCCTTGGGGGAGAACTGTGTTTCCTTTTCTGTTTTATGTGCATTCTGCCATGTATTTCATGTTGTATCAGTCTCGCATGATGACCCAGCACATGTTATTTGTTTTAAGAACACTTTCACTGCAAATTTGTCAAAATGCAAGGATATCAATGTGAAATTTCTAAAGATAGCTACAGCACTCGACCCAAAAGTTTAAGAATCTGATGTGCCTTCCAAAATCTGACAGGAACAAGGTGTGGAGCATGCTTTCAGAAGTCTTAAAAGAGCAACACTGACGCGGAAACTACGGTAATCCAAACCGCCAAAAAAGAAACTCAGCCTTCTGCTGGTGGCATCTGACTCAAAAGATGAAAATGAACATGCACTGGTCTGCACTGCTTTGGATCATTATTGAGCAAAACCTGTCACCAGCACGGATGCAAGTCCTCTGGAATGGTAGTTGAAGCATCAAGGGACATATGAATCTTCCGGTATGTAGACATCCTTCGACCAGCGTCAAGAGTTCCATATAAATGCCTGTTCTCACTTTTAGTGACATTGTAAACAAGAAGCGATGTAAACAAACTTGTTTGTCTTAGCAACTGGCTGAACAAGAAGTAGGATTGATTGGACTTGAAGCCTTGAAGTTTTACATTGTTTTACTTTTGAGTGTAGGTTTTGTTTTGTTTTTTTACTTAATTCTACATTTATAACTTCAACTTTCATGATAAAGAGATTGCACTATGGTACTTGTATTAGGTGAATTGAAAAGTACTATTTCTTTTGTTTTTCACAGTGAAAATAATTGTAATAAAAATAAATATAAAGTGAGCACTGTTCACTTTGTATTTTGTGTTGTAATTGAAATCAATATATTTTAAAATGCAAACAACATCCAAAAATATTTAAATAAATGTTATTCTATTATAGTTTAACAGCGTGATTAATCGTGATCAATTTTTTTAATTGCTTGTGTGTGTGTTTGTGTATACATACATATAACTGAAACATTTCTACGACTATTAGCTTTGGAAAACATTAAATCAAATTTTGGGCCAAATTTGACCTTACAGATTCTCTTTACACAGAATTAAGATATGCATGATCCAACAGTTTAAACAAAGATCCATCTTACTAATTACAGTTTACGGATTAAGGCTTAAATCCAACCAAACTGTTCTTCCATAGCATAAACATGTTATGCACAACTTGGAACAAGTCCTAATGCCTTTCACTGAGTCAATGCTGCACAGGGAGACCTATAAGGAAATGCGAAGGTGGAAGTGGTGAGGGAACCCTTCCCACCCCAAACAAGTGGTAGATTGCAGATCATGAGCACAGCTGCTGTATTGTGGCCATTAGCACAGCTCATGGGCTATAGAAGCATCCGCAGCTGCCTCATCTTCCTACCACCACTCCCACCTTTGTGTGTTTGGCCAGCTGACCAACAATCTCAAACCTACTGACTACACCCTGGCTGCCACTTCTCTGACCTACAGCTACCTTCACTAAGTGCTGCTATGGTATTTACCATCACAGAGTGCTATTTTCCCTGTGGGGTCTGTCATTCCCTGCAGAATGGAACTCTGGCCTTTTTCAGGTCTACACGAAGGGGACAGAATTTGGCCTCTACTATAGCAACTGACAGCGTTTTGATTAAAATCAAGACTAGGGAAGTATTCATGCGTCACATTGAGTTGTTACAATGGATTTGTTATTTGCCACATTGAGGAGACCTGCAGAGACCTAAGACAGTCTACTTCCACAGCAAGTTGTTTGGCACCCAGGTTTGGGAAGGTCCTCAACTTCTTGGCACAACCTAGAGTTCAGGCAAATTCAAAGTCCAATGCAAAGTAACAACTCTGCTTCACCTTTCTGAGCACAACAAAGCCACTCTAATTCATACGGAAAACAATTCTTCAAAACAAACAGCCCTGCAGATCTCTTGAACATTAGAGCAAATAGATGGACATACTGAAAGACACACATAAGAACTGACAGTTTTTACAGGAATGCTTATCTAAGTAGTCCATCAGTGAAAATGGTGGTATGCAAATCATGATCTGTTAACTATCCACTCTTGATTACCCATGACATTTCAGAGAGGATCATACATTTGATGAGGTGCTTCTGTTTTCCTTATCCTTTGATATTTGGGGTGCATGATCAGTACTAGCTAATTACAGATACAAAGATTAACAAACATCACACGGTTTACTCCAAATGAGTAAGGAAACAGCTGCTTTGTGTTTCATTCCCTTTTTCCTAAGACTCACGCAGGCACATTATTTTTCTACATTTCTGTGCAATTTTCATCTGCAGCAACAAACCTGTCATTCTTAGCCTGCTGGCTTAGATCAAGTTCACTATCAGTTTAATATTCAACATACTGTACCAAATGTCTACATCCCGCAGTTGCAAGGGATGGACCCAAACAGTTTAATAGGCTTTCTCCACATGTGACTTCTCCCATTCTGTCCTATACAGGTCAGATCAGTGAAAGTAGACTGAAAATCTGCTCCACAATTTGTCCATCTTGCAAGTATTGCAATTTCATGATGTGAACTTTTCAGGTGTGACACATTTCCTAAAATGGGGTATGATCTATGGTTAGAGCAGGAAACAAGGAGTCAGGACTCCTGGTTTCTATTTCTGGCTCTGTCACTACAGATTAGATCAGTGGTTCGTGAACCCCCAGATGTTACAGGGGGTTCTCAGGAAAAAAATTACTAACTGCAGACAGAGCTGTTCTTCCAAAAGCGAAGCAGATATTGCACTGAGGAGATTTAAAATTCAAGATTCCTTTTACAAAATAGAAAGGGAGGTGGATATTTGTTGCTGTTTTTAAAATAAAATAGTCTGCTAGTGTTGTTTTTTAAATTATTATGAACAAGTTTAAGCTTTGTTGTAATGTGCATTGTTTGCCTGGAATGCTGAAGACCTGAATGTTTGTGTAGGAGGAACTCTTTGAGTTGGCTTCTTAAATACCTTCACTTGGTTTCACATCTGATACTCCTTGATGAAACATAAGAGCCAGAAGCACCAGTATGGGGGGCAACAAGGGTCACATGCCACCCCCACATCAGCGCTCCCCCATGGGTCCCTCCTCTCTTTATCCGTGGCCCCCCTTTTCTGGTGGTGACCCCCTCAGGCCCCAAGGTGTGCGGGGGCTTTGCCTTTGCACCCCTTTTTTCTACCGGCACCTCTGATAGGAGTCTTCTCTTATAACAGGTTTAATCAAAAATGATACAAGCTACAAAAGTGAGTTCTTGGAAGAGTGTTGCCATTTTCAAAATATAATAAAAATACTGTAATGATAAAGAATAAATAGTATGTAATAAGCATGTCATAAAAAGTTTTTTTTATTTCCAAGATCACTGCTTTTATAATTTATGCTGAGGTAAGGGAGAAAATCCCTGGAAATATTCATTTTTAGGAGGGGGTTCACGAGACTTGACATTTTAGTGAAAGGGGTTCTGGGGTTGTTAAAGTTCGGGAACCACTGGATTAGATCATACCTTTAAAGCACAATCCTGTGTAATCCGTTCCTGATGTGCATGGAGAGTGAGCAAACTGCTACATCCTGAAAGGATAGTACTGCCTTCACCCCAAAGTCTGCTCAGTTTAACTGGTGTATGATAGGAGCATAGCTCAGCCTTCTCCTTGACGAGTTGTGACTCGGCTTTCCTGATGCAGGCTGATCACAGTGGAGGGGGAGGTGGGTTAATTGAATGCTCTCTCCCCAGTGCATCCACATAATGGCAAGCCACTTTCTGACTCATAATCTCTACCTCAGTTTACCTATGTGAAAATTGTCCATAGTGTGCATAATAACTACGTCATAAGGGTGCTGTGAGGCTTAATTAACTAACTAATGTTTGTAAAGCACGTGGAGATCCTCAGATAAATGTGCCATATAAGGGAAGTGATACACATCTGTGTCTTCTCTTTGACTATGATGGTGAAGCTTGTAGGGTGTCTCAGTCCACCGGCTTCTTACAGCACAGAGCTTCAGCAGAATGCTCTGTGGGGGAGGGCAGGGAAGGGAAATCCTGGAATGGCTTCAGATTCCCATCTCTGAAATTTACTCTCACTAGAATCAAAAGGAACAGGAATCAGATCCCGTTGAAGATTATTTCAGCCAAGAAGAACAATATAGCAAGCTCAGATGAACCCTCTCACCTCTAAGTAGCTATAAGGTGATGGAGTGCATTCTGGCAGCTTTTGCATCCTTTTGTCTTACTTTGGTTGTCTGGGAAAGCGAAGGCTGCCAAAAGCCCCTGCAGGTGAATTCCGTAGCCCTTTCAAGTTCATCTGATTTAGAATGATGAGTTGCAAGTGTGTTTCTCTAGCTGTTTGGACAATTATTAATGAGATCAGCAAATCCCTTCCATGTATAAATTATAAATCACCTTCAGCGATGCCTGGCAAATGATCAAGTAATGTGAAAATATGCTCATTTGCCTGCGACAGTCCTTTGCCACAAATAAGCAAAAAGCGAGGTGGGAAGTTATCTAGGGAGAAATATATCACTTGTAACCCTGAGACAATCTGTTATGTCATGAATGGAAACTCTGGTACCATTAACCCCCTTTTAAACTGGGCATTGTGATATATGAAAGGAGACACCAAAGTTGGCACACACAGAACACTGGAAAAAGCAGGAAAGCAACACAGTATTGTAACCAGCATAATATAAAACATTATTACTGTCTCTGTTCATGTTTCATGCACATTCAAAATGATTTTCTTAAGTGTTGTTCTCTCTTCTAGCATTCTCTGTGCAAGGACTGCAAACTTTCCCCGTCAAAGGGAAAACTCTCTCCCCTCCCACACATGGCTCCTGTAGAGAGGATAAGAAAGGGAAATAAAGGTGCTGGAATAGGATTTGTGGAGCTCTTCCCTCAGTGACACCTCCCCAAGTAACAAGGGCTAGGAAAAAAGAACAAGTTCTCCAGCTAGAGTCGACTGACTACATTAGTCTTTATTGTAAGAAATTCATGGGGCATGGAGTTAGAATATGGGCCTGAATTAATCTCTGAATAGTCTATGACCCTGAATTTCACACTGAGCCCCTTTTTGCCTCAGCGAAGGATGCCAGTTAGTTTTAAGGGTCCAGAGCACTCTAGGCCATTTCTTTGGTAAGATCTGTAAATGACTGAATTGAGCTTCCCCCCAGAGCACTGGATGGGAGCTTTCATTACAACAAACGTGAATAAATACATAGGGTGAAGTGGGACCCTTCAGAAAAACAGCTGCTAATGTGCATGGCACCTGAATCTCACAAGATGAGACACCATTCTCTTGCTCATTGGCTTGGTCTTCACCAAGCCATTCTAATAAGATTCCTAACGCAAACACAACGATCAGTTAATGGAAATGTGAACTGTGAATGGAGGGTTGGATGGGGCCAATGCGTTTCTTCAGGAGGAGACACCCAAGATGCCAGCTTGTGTGCCTGTTCCCTGACCAAAGTCATTATTTAACATTTACACTGCAGTAGCGCTTAGGCTCCAGTCAGGGTTGGAGGTTCCATTGTGCTGGGTGCTACCCCGCCCCCCCCCCCCCCGCACAAAGAATGACCTTACAATTTAAGTAATTAAAAGGCAATTTCAGAGTTACATTAGCACTACAGTTCTCAAGGTACAGCTTCATGGTAGCTGGTTGCTGGCATATACAAGTGAAAAGGGTGTTCTCCCTTCTTGTGCATCAAACTTAATTGTTTACCACTGTGCAAGTCCACTGATGGCACAATGGGACCACACAGGTGTCACTGATGGCATAGTTCGAAGACAATGAGGCTGCACAGGTATAAGTCAGGATGTAGTTTGATCTGCAGAGTCTTTATTACAGATGATGAAGCATGAGAAAGAGAGAATCCAGGTGGACTTTCACATCCATGGTTGATGTCATCAGGCTGGTAGCTGGACAGAACATGATTTTACTTGTAAGCCAAAGAATGCACACACCTACTGAAAACAGTACAAGAATGAGCGTAGTCATGACTTTAGGTTACACTGCTCTACAGCCAAAATGCTTCTGAAATAAATGTAGTCAAACTTTACTAATTCTGGGTCACTGAGAACGAAAATGATGCTTAAAATTGTTGATTGGCTCTAGTTTTCAAGATATGCTATTGGGTCAGTATATACGACCCTTGGCATGGGAATGGAGGAGGATAAGTGAGTTATAAAGGGAAGGGATCTCAATTTAAACCAGAAATGACTAAAATACATCTTTGACTGGATCTATGAATAAATCTATGACTGGGTTTGGACAGTACTTGCTTTTTAGGCAAAACAATGAATGATGCAATCTGAAGCTGGTATTGCGTCATACATGACATGAATTGCATCACGTTATTCCTAGAAGTCATGGATGATGCAATCATAACGAAGCTTACATCACTCCGCTGAACAAATTGCCCTATATCAGCTCTAAAAATCACACAGTGTCGTGCTCTCTTATTTGTCAGTGTTTGATTTTGCAAAGGGACACATTTCCGTTTAGCCAAAGTGAGCAGAGATGCCTCGTACTTGTGTGAACAGTGCAGATAAGTTCTGCTATGTTTGTGGTGAAGTGACTTTTGCATCACAAAAGCGTAGTCTAACCACTATGGTTAAGAAAGCCTATCACCTTTATTTTGGCTGCAAAACTGGAGATCAGGACAAGAGGTGGGCCCCACACATATGCTGCAACACTTGTGCAACAAATCTTCGCCAGTGGTTGAACAGGAAAAGGAAATCTATGACTTTTGCAATGCCAATGATTTGGAGAGAGCCAACGGATCATACCAGCAATTGTTACTTCTGCATGGTGCCTCCAGTTGGGAAAGGTGTATCAAAGAAGAAAAAGTGGACTGGGCATTATCCAAACATTCCATCAGCTATATGCCCAATACCCCATGGAGAAGGACTGCCGGTTCCTGATGCACCAGAATCATTCTCACTTGAGTCAGATGAGGAAGAGGAAGAGGATGAAACTTCTGGTCCTGAACCATCAATGTCACAGGTCCCACATTTTCTCCCATCCTCCTCCTCTGAACCACACCTCATAACACAAGCTGAACTGAATGACCTTGTCAGAGATTTGGAACTACCCAAGAGTAAGGCAGAGCCGTTGGGCTCCAGACTACAGCAGTGGAATCTCCTGGCAGGTGATGTTAGGGTTTCCATGTTCCGTGACCGTCAAAAGGATCTTGTCCCATTCTTCTTCACGGAAGGTGATCTTGTAGCCTGCAACAACATAGATGGTGTGATGGCAGCCCTCAACATCGTTCACGATCCAGATGAGTGGAGACTCTTCATTGATTCATCGAAGACGAGTCTTAAAGCTGTTTTGCTGCATAATGGCATTGTTTTCCCATCAATTCCAGTTGGTCATGCAGTCCATATGAAGGAAACCTATGACAACATGAAACAACTTTTGAGGTGCATAAACTATGACCAACATCAGTGGCAGCTTTGTGGCGATTTGAAGGTTGTTGCTCTCTTGCTTGGTCTGCAGACTGGATACACAAAGTACTGCTGTTTTCTCTGCAAATGGGATAGTCATGCAAGAGATTCCCACCACATCAAGAAAGACTGGCCACTCTGACAGTCATTGGAGCCTGGGAGGAAAAGTGTTCAGCATCCATCACTTGTTGAATCAAGGAAGATTTTGTTACCACCCTTACACATCAAGCTGGGTCTGATGAAGAACTTTGTCAAGGCCATTGACAAAACACAAGCAGCTTTCGAGTACCTCCGTGGAAAATTTCCAAGGTTAAATGAAGCTAAGATAAAGGAAGGTGTCTTTGCTGGTCCTCAGATTCGTGAACTTCTTCAAGAGGATGCATTTGACCATGCACTGCGTGGCAAGGAAAAGACGGCATGGAAAGCCTTCCAGTCAGTGCCAATACATTTTCTCGGAAACAACAAGGCAGACAACTACAGGTTGTTGGTAGAAAACCTCCTCAAGGCATACAAAAGCCTTGGTTGCAACATGTCACTAAAGATACATTTTTTGCACTCTCATCTAGATTTTTTTCCACCGAACTGCAGAGCAGTGAGAGACGAGCACGGCGAGCGACTTCACCAGGACATTGCAACAATGGAGAAACGCTATCAGGGCAAATGGAGACCATCAATGCTTGCAGACTATTGCTGGACAGTGACAAGAGATGCTCCATTTAATGAATACAAGAGACAAGCCAAGAAGCGCCGAGTAGACACTGAATAGGACTAAACTATGTACATAATAGTTTTTTGCCTTTTGTTTCATAATACATTTTATTTATATAACCCTTTTGCTGATTTTTAAAGTGTTACATAAACAGGACAGGTGAAATATTATCATGTAAAGCAACCATAAACACATGAAAAGACCTAGGTTTACAATTTATCTATACAATATACATAGACATAAAATGTAAAATCTTAAATATCTTAGAAACAAAAGCCAATCAGTTGTTTTAATTGTCATATTTGAATTCAGCACATCAAAATACATAATAAATATCACATTTTATCTCTGAAGCAGACAACTTCTAAAAAATTGTAGACCAGTGTTATTAGGGGCTTCTTCACTGATGTGTGTTCGCACTTGTTCAGACATACACTGATGTGGAACTTAGTAAAAGATAATAAACATGGAAGCCCAGAATACTATTTGTACAGAGTCATTTCCGCAGCAGAACTGCATTAAGGGCCAGATTCTCAGTTGGTCAAAGCTCCATTGACTTCAGTGAAGCCATGACAATTTACACTAGCTGAGAATGCGGCCCTATGACACTCTCAGGCTGCCTACATATCCACTTACTGACACGTATCTCACAGTGCCTATGAATTTAGCCTGGTGTCTTTCTGAGATGACTAAAGCTATCAGTTTACACTTCTTATGACATTACTTTTATGTAGTTTCTATAACCCACATTAAGACTTAATTTTGCTGCAATGATTAACAGAACGCTATCAATAACATCCCAACTGTGCATGAGACGGCTTTACACAATGAGGCTTTAGTGTATCACTGACAGGGTAACTTTACACCTAACAAAACAAATAAATTAGCTTTTGTGTGCACAAGAGTGTCACTTGCGAAACACATATTTCAATTTCCTATTGATGCCAAATTCACATGGAAAAATATCTGCTACCAGATTTCTGCCAAGAGACTGCAGATGTTTTTCAAGCTCCCTTGCTTTCTATATCTACCTGCTGAAGGATTGTTATTACATCCATGTGAAATTTTATACAAAATATTTCTCCATTCTATGTCATTTTGTGATTTAAAGAATTATCACGTGATCAAACTCAAATCAACCCAACTTCAAATATAGTACCACTACTGCAATGAGATGTGCACAGACATCCGGACAATGCAAACGACTACTGTGCCCAATCCCAAATGTGTTGTTCTCAGACATGATTACTGTCTATAAAAACTTAAGGAGGGTAAATACTAGGGAGGGTGAAGAGCTATTTAACCTTGACACCTGGACCAAGAACAAAGCTGGCCATGAAGAAATTCAGGCTGAAAATTAAAAGAAGCTTTCTAACCATCAGAAGGGTGAGGTTCTGGAACAGCCTCCCAATATGAGTTGTGGGGGCAAACAACCTAATTGCTTTGAGAGAAAGCTGGACAAATCTGTAGGTATGACTGTATGACAGGGTTGCTTGTGAGAGCAGCGGGAAGGGCTCAGCAGTCCTGGGGCTCACATTTGGTTTCTCTCTTATGTTCTTCAAGCTTTCAGCTGGGCCACCTGTAAAGGTCAGGAAGATATTTCCCTCCACCTGATGCACTCCAGCTTTCTTTCTTTTCTTTTTTTTAAGATAATCTCCTTCCTCTGAAGCAGCCAGGATGGCTTGAGATGTGGACATTGGATGGGAGAGCCAGGGCTTTGAAGTGGCATGGAGTGTTCTTTCTCTCAGGTACTTGGCAGGCTGGTTCTTGCTCACATGCTTAGGATCTAACTCAGGGGTCTGCAACCTTTCAGAAGTGGTGTGCCAAGTCTTCATTTATTCACACTAATTTAAGGTTTTGCATGCCAGTAACACATTTTAATGTTTTTGGAAGGTTTCCCTCTATATGTCTATAATATATAATTAAACTATCGTTGTATGTAAAGTAAATAAGATTTTTAAAATGTTTAAGAAGCTTCATTTAAAATTAAATTTAAAATGCAGAGCTCCCTGGACTGGTGACTGAAAATCAGCTCGCATGCCACCTTCGGCACCCATGCCATAGGTTGCCTATCCCTGGTCTAACTGGTCACCAGATGTGGAGTCGGGATGGAATTTTCCACAGGGTCAGACTGGCAGTGATCTTGGTTTTTTTTCACTCACCTCTGCAGCATGGAGTGCAGGTCACTTTAGGGTGGCCAGACATCCCGATTTTATCGGGACAGTCCCGATTTTAGGGGACTTGTCCCCATCCTGACCTTGCATCGGTTGGGATGCCCTTTGTCCCGATATTCGGGACCAGGGGAAGTTCCAGGACGCAGGCACCAGCAGCCAGGTACTGGCGCGCTGCTCACTGCTGCTCTGCCTGCCGAGGCAGCTCCTGGCAAGAGCTTGCAAATTGGACCCAGGCAGGCACAGAGCCAGCCACATGCTGCAGGGACGGTGCTTGCAAAGAGTCCCCGGCCACCCCTCCCCCACCGTCCACGAGGTAAGCACCGCCTTCGCCTGTGCCTGGCCCACAGCAAGAGGCTGCAACAGGAGCGGGTCCTGTGCCAGTGTGCCGCCAACCTGCGGCGGGGGAGTTCACGTGGGGGGGGACGACTACGCCCACAGCCGTGGGGCCCTGCGCCGCCGATCCATAGCAGGGGAGGTGGGGGCCCTGTGCCACTGACCTGCAGCAAGGGGGGACTCTAGGACTCAGTGAAGTTTGTGAAGATGCAAAGTAATGTTGCATAAAACACTTTTCAAAGAAGTACAAAGAGCTTAGAAAGGGTAAAAGCTTCATGTTCTCAGTCTCATTGTAAGCAGAGATTTTTATTTTTATTTTTTTAGCTCAATAGCTGGAAATTTTCTTGTTCTGTGAAAAAGAAAATGATTACCAAAAATCAGCTTGCTTCCCATTTCATTAATTGGGACCTGATGCCTCTGTTCTTTTCAGGTGAAAACTCCCAATGGCATTAATGGCAGGTTTGCTTCAATACAGAGCATTGCACTGTCCTAAGTACCCAAAACTGCAAATATGTACTACCAGCTGTAGTGCTTACTACTGGGCAGACTGCCAGTGATTTTCTTTAGCATTCTTTCTCTTTGATCCCCATCAAAGTGAGATCTGACCCCAGTTATCCCAGAGATAACACCATAGTTCCCAGAGGAGCACAGGAAACATGTCTACACACTCAAAAAAAGCTGTACTGCTTTAATAATTCCGGTATAGTTTCCGTGGCTGTTCTGGATAGTGAAAACAGTGCAGCCTCTCACACCCTCCATGCCTTGTAGAGACATTTATATACATCTTGGTATAAAAAGATGTTATATTGGTATGGTTGAGCCTCTAGAGCAAGGGTGGGCAAACTTTTTGGCCTGAGGGCCACATCAGGGTTACAACAGTGTATGGAGGGCTAGGTATGAAGGCTGTTCCTCCCCAAACAGCCTGGCCCCTGCCCTCTATGTACCCCCCTCAGAACCTCCAACCCTTCCAACCACCCGCTTCTTGTCCCCTGACCGCCCCCTCCTGGGACCCCACACCCCTAACCACCTCCCCAGCACCCAACCCACTATCCGATCCCCCCGTCCTCTGACTGCCTCCCTCAGAATCCCCGACCCATCCGACACCCCCCCCCCGCTCCTTGTCCCGACTGCCACCTCCTGAGACCCCCGTCTGACGCTAATGACTCCCCAACCCCGATCCAACCCTCTGCTCCCTGTCTCCTGGCTGCCCCAACCCCTATCCACACCCCGACAGGCCCTCTGGGACTCCCACAGCTATCTAATCGCCAGGAAGTGTTTGCAAGATCAAGCCCACAGTAATTTCCTTTATTAGTAGCAATTTTCCCTAAGTGGGTAATCAACATCTTTTAAAGCTTTACATACCTGAAACATATCCCTCTATATGTGGTCCACAAACCTCTAAAATAATATTTCATATGATGTATTTACCAAAATGTTATTTCCACTACTATCCCTCTAGATGCTGCAAAGAGAGCATTGGCTTTCTGTTTAATTAGAGACTCTATAATATTTACTTCAATTTGTAACATGGTAACCCTATATTACTTGAAACATTCATTTCCTGTTAAACACACTCAAATAAAATTGGTGCACAAAACTGCAACACGAGCATTGCTTTCCCTGATTTTTCAGGGGATAGCTAGTTAATACAGTTTTCCTTGCTTCTATTCATTTGTTAAAAAATGCATTGGATCTGAGGAAACAAAAACAGTGTTTTCTATGAAAAAGTAACAGAAAAAAGCAAAACAGTTCAGGAGTGCAAGGAGTAGAGAGGGAAAGTGGTGACTGCAATGAATTAGTTATGGCATGTCTGATGTGTCAAACTTTATTCGCTATGCAGTTTTTTTTCTCCACATAAAGGTGGAGCTAAATAGCAGTCAATAATGGTTCAGTAAATTTATACTGTGGCAGTGCACAACTAACTGTATGTGAGATCAATCACTAAATGGGGAGAAACCATGGATATTTTTCTATATTTTAGTTCTGTATGTTTTTAACATGCCACTTAAACAGGGCTATTTTTAAATTGCATCTAATTCAGTGGAGAAGGTACATCAATCTATTGGAACAGCGGCATAAATCACCTTTATCAACATAAAGCGGGGTCTGACCATACCAATATTGAATGACAGAATTTCAGTTGATGGGCTACATACAGAAAAAAAAAAACACCCCACCATCACCAGGATGTTTGCTTTAGGGCTTCACTAGAGTGTGATACTTGAGTGTATATCAAAGTGAGAATGGATTCTAGCTCCCCAATTGCTTTAAACCAGTAGTGAAAGGAGAACAAAGGGGGTGATTCATGCGCAGCAACCACTCTGTTAAACTTGTTTACAGCACAAAACTCCTCAAAACTAGGCTTGTGATACTGTCCTCATTCAGTACCTCTCAATTCTGTGCAAGAGAACTGAAATTCCTCATAGAAAATAGTGGGATCTCCATCAGAATTCTGATGTGCAGTTTGCTCTTGCGAAAGAGCAAGAATAGCAGTGATCCAAGAGAATTCCTCCTCTCATATAAACACACAGCATCATGCAGAAAAGTAAGTGTTGCAAGAGGCTAAGTACACAAGCAAAAACAGCTGCCCTGTCACAGTAAAAGATTTCCCAGAACTGTTGTTAAGCAGCAGCCTCAGCATCTAAATACTTTAATAGCTACCTGCACATTAGCAACATTAATGCTGACTTGTAAGTCAGTTGTGCACAAAATTCTGCAACAGGGGGTTTAAACACACTGCTTCAGAACTTACCCACCTTAACTTGCACATACAAAGCCAATAAAACAAAGTATTTGCAATTCAAAGCACTCTAGCGTTCAAGGTCAGAGTTTCCCAGCTCTGGAATCCTCCCCTATGTGCAAAATATGCAGCTGCAATTCTAGCAGATTGATTTTTAGCATCTACCTCCTGAAAACAATACAATACAAGAATGAGCACAATCATAACTTCAGCTTCTTAGGGGCTTCGTTGCTGATGTGTATTAGCAACTTACTAAACTGTTTTGCAGCAAATTATGTGGAAATGTGAGCTCAGTAAATGCCACAGGCAATGACAGTCGGATATAAATGACAATTAGAAAGGTGTGTCCAGATGCTTGAGATATGAGCAATGATTAAATGCTTGTGAAATTTCACCTGCGTGGGTTGGAAGCAGGGGAGTGGAGAGAAAGGAAGAGGCACTGCCTTGAAGAAACAAAGTGTCAGGTGTTAAAGTAAAATATATATATATATATTATATATCAATCACAGCCACACGTTCCAGGTTCTGCAGGTAATAAAGCTTGTGGGAATCAGTCTGAATCAGATGTTATTAGAGACATACACCAAGGTTGGAACAAGCAGTACAGTTGCACAAACTGATGATTAGCGAAAGTATCTTTAAGCTGGTGCAAAGCCCATTCTTTTCATGTAATAATGAATTTTGGCTTCATACTTGTACAGGTCTTGGCAAATTCCTCCCCATCAGCTGTTATTTATTTTTTAGAAAAGTATAAGGAGCAGACAAATGTCTACCTGTTTTAGATTCAGAACAAAAGAATACACTGATCAAATAGTCGCTTTTGTGTGATGAAATGTTTAAATGTTAACAGCATCCATTATAGTCAAAAGCAGCCAAAAATGACTAACAAGAACGAACATGAAATCACATCATGGACCTTCAGCAAGCCATTAAAATACGCCACTTTTCACAGTCAAAACTAGCGTATCCTACCAGCCTTGATTCCATCAGCCAATTCTGTCAGCAGTAAAAGCTGTTTTCTAGGGCATGGCATTTTCCATTAATGCAATCTGATTTGCCACTGTATTTTTAGAAAGCTACGGTGAAAGTGAGATACAGAAAGAGGGCAGTCAGTAATCCAGATAAGGAAGTCTAAAATCCTCATATAGGGCAAGGTTGAAGAATAGCTGTCTGTGGAACACCCCACAAATACTGGCTCACTTACTGTATCCTGTCAGAGCTTTTTAACTTAGGGGACTTTAAAAACAATCAATAATAATTCCAATTATGCCACCAATAATATAAAATAACCAATAATAATTCCACAACATGTTAAAACAAATACAGAATATGACTTGCTGGTTTGGTTTTTACACCAGATCCCAATTGTAAATCTCTGGCATGGATAAGGTTGGTTTCCATATTAGCTGAATTTCTACATATGCCTATAAAGTGATGATCACCGTGCACATTCTGCATAGCATTAAACCTGTTTCTACTTGCAAAAAAAAAAAAAAAGAAAATAAATCAAACTAAAACCTCGTGTATTTTTGAAGCTACACCATATAGTCAGGTCTTAAATCCTGTCTGACTATTTCTAGGAATTTTGCCACAATACAATTCAGTAATGGAAGAACTAGCACCAATTTCCTACGGAAAGGATAATAGAATTAGTTAGTGATAGGAAATCTAAACAAACAAATACAATTACCTTCATATATCCATAAAAAAATGTCAAAGTAATTTTATATCTTGATAATCTACTTACTACTCTAATGGGACCACTCTAAAAATAGGAGGATAGATTCTTCTCACATTTACACCAATGAACATTAGGAGTATCAAATCAACAGACTTAAAATCAATGGAGTTATGCAGGCAAACTGACTGTATGGATGGAGGGGAGAACACAGAAGTGGCTCAGATACCATGATGATGGGTGCACCCTAGGAACTTGGATAAAACAGAATTTCTGCCACCTTTGTAGCTCTCCATATTCTGGGGATGGCAGGGAACTAATTGCTTGGTTCCTGGGTTGAGTTAGAGCAGCCTCAGAGCTACTCTGATTTATGCTCAGCTACAATGACCCCTCTGGGCCACCACATCTGCTGAGAATAGAGGATTACAATGGTGTGCCAGCTATGCCCTTCAGCCACACCCTAGCATGCTCCTTATTCTGTTGACGGCAAAGGGGGCAGACCATTGTAAAATCAACACAGCTGGCCTAGATTCCATTCAGAGAAACCACAGGATAGGGGAATTTCCTGGTGGGAAAACATATGGTCTCTTATGGAATTTTTAACGCATCAGAGAAGCGTAAAATGTACCAGTTTTTCACAATGCAAACTCAGCCCTGCTATGCACCTGATCCATAACCCAACTCTTTCCATTAATTTCAATGGCTTGTGTCAGGCAGAGACAAACATACCTTTTCATCCTTACTTGCTCAAATAGCACTGATTCACGCAAGTTCTTCTGCCCACTACAGTCAGTCGCACTAATCACATAAATAAGATTTGCAGTGTCAGGCTCATACTGCAGTTGCCACCCCATGTTATTCAAAAATACTTAAAGTATAGCTTCCTAGGATGGCTTTGGGATGAGGCCGCAGAAACTACACAGTATCTGTTCCCCAAAAATACTTTTGCTGACTGTAAAAAATACTTGTGTTGACTCCTAGCTTTTATAAGAGGAGCAGCAATATAAAACAAAAACAGCTTCCAATTTTCATTGTTCAGTGGTCTTGCTCACTTACAAAACTCACACTTTTTTTTTTAATCAGAACCAACAATTCCATAAACATTAGTTCAATTTAGCTCTTCACTTTTTCTAGTTCTTGGAGGAACAGAGAACTAGTATAAGAATCAGGAGAAAGATCACTATGTCCAAATTACTAACTATGCTCTGACACACCCTTTTAGAATAAAATCCTGAACCTCTATCTTATTACCTGCAATGTGATTCCAAGCAAGACAGTTAAGGAACAGCCAGGGGTACACGAAATAAAAAACTAAGTCACTAACCCTTTACATTTCAAAAAGTCTTAAATAAAAATCTCCTATTGTATGTAAAAGCATTTATAAATCATTCCTGTATTACACTACCTATTATGTATATTTCTGTGGAAGGAATGTTTTTTAAGCATTGTGAATGCCTCCTGGTACAATTAGCTCACAAAACTTTCTTCGTGTACAAAGTCAAGTGCATTGTGAACCATCATGTGAAAAAGATATCAGTAATTTCCAAGCTTGATCCACTTCTCCAAAACTGCGAAATGACACACTATTACATGGCTGAACTATACTGTATGCCCTATGATACCCTTTATATGAGCTTTGCACCTGTTAATATTATAATCTGTAGAATATGTCACAACAACAAAACCTGTCATTTGCTAGAACTAATATAATTCAAATGATTAGTTTTTCTGCGGCACTTCACTAAACCCATGAGTTTATGCTGGCAAACAGAGTGAGTGTTGTGTGCACATCACTCTCTGATCTGGTAAATAAATCTGTAGTGAATTCAGGTTCAATTACAGTGTTTAAATTTATGCCATCTACAGAACTGTAAAAACCTGGTGACAAAGCCAGCTTCATACAGAAAATGTACATTAACATGCACAAGCAGCAAAAATCAATAGGACTTCTACACATTTATTGAAATATATTTTGGCACTTCTCAGTATAGCCTTTTATACACACTTGTCAATACATCTGATTGCAGCTCTATCTAACATTATCAGTCCACTCTTACAGGAAACTTTCATTTTGATGTACTGAATGGAAAAAGAAATTTGCTTTACTTGACATTTTCCTGTGTTGTGCATACGCAAAAGCCGTGGCTGTTACTATTATTGAAATTTCATTTGCATCAGAGCATCTCATGCAAAGTACAAATGGTGCAAATTACCAACAGCATAAGGGACTCCATGAAAGTTAAGACTTCAAAGGATCTGGTAAAGCAATTTGCTCTTGGGGCCTGATCCAAAGAATAGTGAAGTCAGTAGGAGTCTTTCCATTTGCTTCGGTGGCTTTTAAATCAAGCACCTTGTGCTGTTTGTTGTCTCTACACAGCGGCAGATAAAATGACTGTAATTCTGATGTGCACTGGCTTATCCAGATGATCTCATGACTGCTGGTGCCAGTGTCTACAACTCATGAAATCTGCAACATACCTCTTATGTCTTTCCATCTCTACTCCACGCTTTACTGCAAATATGCTTTTCTCCCTTGTCTGTAACTCTTAATCTCTTTCTCCCACAGCTACTTTGTAACAATATTATTTAATTCTGCAAAGCGTGTTCAGATACACAGTCTGCGTAAATGAGTATCTAATAGAGTGCATATACGATACCAGCTGTTTGTGACCCTTGGAAAGCCCTCTAAGTGCTTCTGTAGATGAGTGCTCACTTCACTGTGCCCTCTTGTGGTCTCAAGGCAGCCCTGCATGCACCTCAGTTTCCTTTCTTGGATGCCCATATAAATGCCACATATGATTTTTCCAGTCCAACCACAGCAGTCTGGATTAGGATCTGATTTATTAACTTAATGTTCAAAATTAAACTCAGAAGTCTTTTTTCAGCCTCTTGCTGGGTACAGCTGAAGCTTCCCCGGTCCCATCGGAATCCTTCCTGCCTTAGCAGGTTCATCCCGTCCCACCCTAACTGGAACAACTCCCCAGTCTGTTGCAGCCACCTCCTGGTCTTGCTGGTGTTTATAGAACACTCCTGGTCTTTCTAGAAGACTCATTCTGTAATCAAGACTGGCTGGGTCCCAGACTCTCCAGCCCAAGGGCAAACTGCCCTGTCACAGCTTTTCAACATGGAAATAGATAAATGCGGCCAATGGTTTATTTGAGAATAATCAGTTTGCTCAACATTGCCACAATAATCAGTTTGGTGTTTCCAACACAGGTCTTCATTTGGCTACAAATACAATAATACCCTCTTCCAAAGCGGCAAGAAAAGTGTTCTCAAAGTAAGTGGTGGGAAACTGTGAGGCAACAAATAAAAATTATGGGGCCTGTACCAATGCTTACCAGGTAGATAACAAATCAAATGTTTATTTAGATGAGCCTAAATCATTGTTCTAAGAAACAAACACTTTATTGGCCGAACGGAATGCATCATTAAAAGAAGGCATGCTCTGATGTACACAGTAATGAATGATGTGTCTATTCTATATGTGTTAATGGAAAACACATACACAGGAACAGAGTAAAAATATACTCTGCTGTGTGTGTATTTTTGCTTCCTCTCTATATTTCAAAGACATAAACACTCCTCATATATCATGGTTAAGGGTTTTATTTCTTGGCTTCCACAGCTCAGGTAATGATATCATAACTCAAAAATGGTGCAAGGCCTGATACAGCTCTGAACTCATAAACAATTTTAATATCCCTTCTCCACCTCCCAAAAGATATAGGTACTATACCTGTACAGCCCACATCTCCTTAGTAGATATCTACTTATTAGATAAATTATCTACTTAGATTAATAAGTGGATACACATGCTGCACATTAAAACCATTCTGGGTGCAAATGAAAGGTTTCTGCTGATGTAAATTAGGTCATTTTTCAACGTGATACGAGTTAAGTTAGCAAAACTGTGGAGGGCGGGGGGACATAGAGGGCTGGAAATGTGATATTAAGCCAAGACAGGTCACACAGTTAAAGCCATCATCATAGCAACATGGATCTGACACATGCAACCTGCAGGGGTCCCCAAGAATGAACCCATAGGCTGAGGACCTTTAAAAGGCTGGCTAGCTGCACCAAAGCAAAAATGCCAGCCAGCAGCCACAATGGAGCAAGCAGACAAAGATTCTTCCCAAGGCAATCAGGGGATGGGGAGAGGGGAAAGTAGGACTTGGGTGAGTTAAAGTTCCCATTATTCTATTGTAACCCATGAGCCAGGATTTGGACCTGGATTACTTAAAAGAATGCCATCCAGGCATTTCATTATTTTCAATTATTTTCCACAGTGTTGCAGCCAGATTCTGATATCTCAAGTTGCACTGAATATCATTTTATATGAGCAGACCCGCTGAAGCCAAAAGGAATTGCTTGGGGAGTAAAGTACTACTCAGTGGGAATAGGGATATCAGATTCTGACTCCTAATGATCAGCTCTCCTCTGGAGGTATTGTATTTCCTTGTATCATTTCAGTGTACTTATTTGTTATTGTAGGGTTACTCGTTAGATTCACGACTGAGCAAAGAGCATTAAAGAATTTATTTTGCAAAATCAGATACAGATTAAAAAGGGAATGATGAAGGCACTGCAAACATACATAAAGAGAAAGGGCAGGTCAAACCGCCTTGGTGGTGTCTTTTTAAGTGTTTTTGTATAGCAGATAGTCCTCTCCAGTTAGCCAAGCAAGAGTGAAATTAATTCTACGTTAGGTTTCTGGTTTTTCAACATGTCGTTTGCTGAAAAATCTGGAAAAAGAGGAGGCTATTTTCCAGCAAATACAGAGCTATGGAGCCTAATTTTCACAGTGTTTCTTTGGTATGAGTCATTCCCAATCCACAGAGACCTGGCTGCCAACTTCTCAGCTAGAAATTGATTAGAGTACCCTAATACCAGTATTCAAGTCGACAGGCATCACAAGAAACATGGGAAATGTTAAGAGTCCACTTCAGTGTATGCTAGTATTTGCTGGTAAATATAGTTGTTCTTTACGGCAGGTTTTTAAAAAGAAATATTTCTTTAAACTCAAACCCAGATGTCCTACATGTGACCTTTTTAGTCATCTTTTACCCTCCCATTTAATTCAGGTTGTCCTCTGATGACCAAATTCTGTCCTCCATGACACCTGTGCAATCCAATTGTCTTCATTAAAGTGACACAGGTGTGATTTACAGCAGAATTTGCTCCAAAGTCTGCAGAGGATTCTCTTTGAGGACTTACACTGTGAGGAAGAAAGGTTACATGTTTGTTTGCCTGACAATAAGGTTACTGTGATATAACAACTATTATGTGTTGCACATTTTCAAGGAGTTATCCCTTGCATATATCTTGTTATTTAGCAATGCTGAAGGACACTTTACCATCATTCATTCAGAGATAGAGGCAAGAAATTAGTAATACTCCATACTCATTAAAACAAGGGCCTTTTTAAAAAATAATTGCATAACCATCTCTCTCTTTGCAGGGTCATCCAGAATTTAGGAAGAGAGAGTAGTGGTTGACAGAATGCGTTTGGATTCCAAAGGGCAAATTTCAAACCTTAGCCAGGAAGGGGTGCTGAGCAAACCTGCATAAAAATGCCCATTCATCAGTCTGTTACAAGAGCATTCTTAAAACCGGGTTTCAATACAGGTGTACTCAGAGGTCAACCGATCACAAACTCTCTAGAAGCTTAGCCAAGTGCACATTATAAAAATGGAAGTTAAAAAACGAACTTTAAAGAAGCTGAGAAACACAGCAGGCTAGATCCTGGCCCCTGACACATAGATGGCATAACAAGAGGATGACACGTGGCTGGAGTGCTCCTGCACTTCAGCAATACCTGGCTGGCAAAATGACACCTTGCAGCCATCAATACAAGGGCTGTTCTAAGTCAGGGAGCAAACAAGCTTCCGGCAGCCTCAGGGAATAGGGGAGCCAAAAAACTGGTATACAGTCATCTTTTTCCTCCAACTCCTTGAGGTCCTGAGCCCCACTCAAAGAGCTGACCCAGAGGCCTGACACAGCATATCCCTAGCAGGGAAAGGAAGAGATAACCCTTAATAAAGCCGCAGACTGCATTTGGTCTATGTACCACTCCCATGACAACATGGTGTGTTCCACCATGAACTGAAGAAGGTGTTTCAATTCTGCTCTCAGGTACTACCAGTCTGGGTCTGCTTTAAGGTCCATCTTGTTCAGTATTCTGTCTCTGACAATGGTCACCACCAGGCTCTTAGGAAAATGCAAGAAACCTCTCTCTCCATGGCTTTCTCTTGTATCTGGTTTAGTCAGGTACAGCTATCCTTGCTCTCTTTGTTACTGCTATGTTCAAAAGCACTTTTGCCTCCGGTATTATAAGTGGTTGTAGAAAAACAGGACTAGTGTTATGTATTTTCTCATAAATTCATCACCTTTATCCTCTCCGGACTATTTCTAAAATGGCGGCCGATAATTATCTGAATTAATTCTTAATCTATTATATTGCAACAAATCTAAGGTTGGTGGGGACTCCTTAAACCAAGGTACTGAAAGACCAAGAAGGAAATGCTTGCCGAACATTGTAATGTGTACCTCTGGGATGTAACAGAGGCTGTCTGCACAGGGTTTGAAAATGCCCTCAGTAGCATACAATTAATGCAAAAAGAACTTTCAGTGCTGAAATTTTTGCTAATCTGTGTCAGATTCTGCTTGATAGAGGGCATGGAGAGACTGGAAGGATGTCTAGCTATACAGAGAAACTCTCCCTGCCTCTGAAGCAGAGGGTCTGGGTCTGCAAGTGTGTAGGGAGCAGAATCCAGTGAGGAAGGCTGAACAAGTCTGCTAGAGGAAAGCCTCAGCAGACACAGGACTAAGAACCCTGCATCAAGCGTTGTGAGGCAGCCAGGAAAGCTGGCTGGGAGTTCTTGTATTTCCTTGTGAACTTTGTTAATAAACCCAGACCCTGGAGGTGTTATGTGACACATGAAAACATTTGCTGAAGTTACTGGTGAGCCCAAGAGGGGGAAATTGAGGCAATAGCTAGCCTGAAGTCAGAGTGGGTAGCCGGCACTGTGACAATCTGATATAAATATCTTGGGTGAGACAATATTTTTATTGGCCCAACAAAAGATATTACCTCATCCACCTTGTCTCTCTAATATCCTGGGACCAACACAGCTACAACAACACTGCAAACCTTAAATATTATCTCAATCATATTGTCCTTAACTGCAGAGCCCTTAATGAGTGACTGGATTATATCTAGGGACCAGCTCCTGATTTTAATGATCTTATTAGCTCTAACTTGGACACTTACAAGCTACAAAAAAAGGAATGAGGAAATTCAATAATGTAATTCTAAGTGGGCAAAACACAGTGCGTGTGTGTGTTGTGTGTGTGTAAGGGCAATGGGACAAACAAGAGGTTCACAGCTGGAGGGTAGCATGCAGATATACATGTCATTCAAAACTCTTTCAGGTAGAAAAAACATGAGACTGATTTTGCTCTCCTGTTGTCACCAATCAGCCACCTTGCAGCATTTACAACTGGATGTAAATGTCATCCAAAGGTTGTAAGAGTTGGAATGGCTGTGCTGAGAAGCCACCAAGTTTCCTACATTTCAGGAAGACTAGGATGTAATTTGAATCAATAAGAGGTTTTTTATGCTGGGGAAAGGACAGGCAAAGCAACGATTTTCAACAAGCACCATTTACTAATTAGATTACAGCAGTGCTGTCATGGAAGTGGTTTTCATGTAATGATGCCCCTGTTGGTAAGGAAGTATAATGTTCAGCAGTCACATCCTGGGAGGGAGGTGAACTTTTAGTCCCATTTGACAGATGGTGTATTTAGGCAGGGACAGTCCAAAAGCAGAGAGCATCAGAATTCAAGTGTCTTTGGCTCCCAACTGACATACCTTTATCTAGCACTCTAGGACAGAAGCAGGCAAGTTACAAGCAACCAGAAAACTGGGCTGCAATTCTTAAAATAATTTTCACAGAGAAACCAGAAGCGGGTTCTGCAGTCTGTAAATTAGTACTTCTCAATGGAAGCATTCTTGCATTCTCCTGTTAGAACTACCTCAAAGTTTCCTCTCTTTGAGCTCATCCCCTTTCTAATTTTTGTTTACTTGCTTCTTGAAAACAGTTAAAGAAATCTTCTCCCTGCTCAGGCTAAGCATTACAAATGGAGTACTGCAACGTCTAAGGAGGAGTTCAGTCAACTTGTGCCCTTTATTGATCTCCTATTTCTCCCTACACTTTCTTTCTAATCCTCTCCATAATTATATGAGCTTCTTGAGCTTTCCAGAGCTGTCAGTTTCTCTTGACTCCATTTTCAAATGGCCATCCCTGAAAGAGTCTGGGCACTGGATCAAGCTGTCTCAGCTTGATCACAGTATATCCATGTTGCCCATACTGCTATCGACAGTTCTCCTGAATCATACTGGCACAGCTGTCAAGAGGCTTCTAGTGTTGCTCAAATTCTCTGCTCTGAGGAGAAAAAGAAAGAGGGAGGGAGAAGGAGGGAAAGGGGAAAGTATTGATCCAATTCTTTTAACATGCTAATTTGCCTAGAGGCTGTTTCAATCATTGCCAGACTGGACACTTCAAAAGGAAACTGTTTTCAAAGTGGGGATGTCTTTTTCAACTACAGAAAACACTTAAAACTGAAAACAAATGAATTCAAGCACCAAGTTCACAGAAGTCCTGCTCAACACTTTTTTCATCTCTCCAGCCAGATATGTTTTATGTCTGGAAAGGCAGACTCGTTAATTAATGCTTTCACAATCTGGCCTGGCAGGAAGCCTCTGGGATCTAAAAAAAGAGAGAGAGAAACTGTTCCACACCCTTTAAGTGAGACACTTTGAAACAAATACAGATGATTTTTTAAAAAATAATTATTTGTAACCTGTTGAAGAATTTCATTGTTTTTTATTAATTTTAAACCAAGCTTCCTGCTCTTCTCAGGATAAAAATTAATCTAGCCGCAATTAAACAGCTGTAATTCATTAACAGCATCAATGCTGATGAAGGTGTTGAACCTTTCTTAAAATGTTGATACTGGAGAAACAGAGCTGATTGTTGAACCCATGCATTCAGACGCTCATGAGAATGCATGGCAAATGTTAGGCAAAAAAACCCTGTGCATGACAGAGGCATTGTTAAAATATTTAGGAAAGATGCAGCCTCCTTGCCTGATGCCTTTGTTATCAACATGCACTGTCCTCAATCAATGGATAAATACAATGCAGGAACGGACATGTTGACAAGATTTAATTAACGCATTTTGGAAAGTCTGAACTATGCTACATACGTATAACATTTATGAGAGAATTGAAAGCAAGGAGTGTTTTGCATCTGTTTCCAGGTCACATGTGGGCTTCTGATAGAGATGAATCTGAGCCTGAGATGTGAAGTTAAGTGAGATTTCTCCAAAGTTCAGGGCTTTTGGAGCTGAGGTTCAAGTTCTGGCCCATTACAGAGACTGGATGGAAATAAAAAGTTTAGATTCAGATCATAACTTTTCCAAAGTGGAGTGGGATTTAGATGTGGGATTCTGGTTCAGGCCCTTACCTCTTATTTAAAAGGCTATGTTTCTCATTATGGAAATACACCAAGGAAAGAAAACTAAGAAAACTATAATTCAGAAGAACTAGCCCATTTTTTTTGTAACAAAGCCCAGTAGATAAGCTCTCCAGCCAAGACTATATCTTAACTAAGCACCAGGTCTGTCCATATTTACCCTTCATCAGTATTGTGGGTGGAAGTCAGTACTCTGTTAACCTCTTGAGCCCCTGGAACTGAAGAAGACAAAGAGCCAATCTGGAGCCATGGGAGAGCGAAGCCAAATAGCAAACGGCAGGGGGCCAATTGTTAAAGCGACATTTGGCTCTGGAGCATGCAGCTTCATTGGGGCAAACTGTTATTCACAGAAACAAGGAATGAAGAGATAACACCATAAAATATGAACAAAATGGAACTTGTTTCCTTGCCACTAAATTGTTAGCTTTTATAGGACTTCATGCTGAACAGTATGAAAAAAAAAATCCAATTTCCTTTGAAGTGCATTAGTCTAACATCCTAATTATTGTTTACATTGCCATTTGCCTTCTATTAAGAATTGAATAATTACCCAGCGCTTCATAGTTTAAAAATACAAGCAAACAGGATTATCTGGGAAATTGAGACACTGTACCACAGCCTTATATTGGGGCTGTGTATTTGCATATATAAGAGAAATGATTATTATAAACTACCTTAGTTCAAATGGTAATTTAAGATTTCAAGCAGATGGAAATCTGTAACCTATTAGGACACTGTTCCTAGGACCACCTTTGAGAAGCGTGGATCTGTCTGAGGGAGGAAGGAGGGCCTAACGGCTAAGACACTAAACTAGGACTCAGGAGAGCTGCATTCAACTCCAAGCTCAGCCACAGACTTCCCACATGACCTTGAGCATGTTACCTAATCTCTCTGTGCTTCAGGTCCCTATCCATTAAAATGGAAACAGCATTACTTCCTTCTCCTTCCCCATACTTTGCCTGTTTTGTGTATTTAGATTGTAAGGTTGTTAGAGTAGGGGCGCATCTTGTACTAGACATAGCAAAACAAGGCCCTGATCTCAACTGAGGCCTCCAAGAGCTACCATAATGAAATACTACTTTAAACCTATCCTAAGAGAGAGAATTTTCTCTTGGCATTAATAACTAACTCATGAAGCACATACCAAGCACAGAGTGCCTCTTGGTATTGTTTAACCCTAACAGTCCATTCCAAATGTACTTTGAACAGCACCATCTCACTTCCTGAGGTGCTGAACTGGGCAAAACCAAAGTTTCTGCACGTTTCTTTGTTGTTTTAAACAGCCCTGCCTCTGCTTAATTATGCCACACGGTTTGACACTGTGCAGTTTATTGCCCTGTAAAATTATCTTTAAAGTTAAACACTAATCGGACATCAAAAATGGTATGTTTATATTTGCAAAAAAACACCTTGCCTTTTTCAGTTCAGAGAATTCAGCTCCGAATCTGATCACAGTCTTAACTTCATATTGTTGATTTATAACACACAAAATGAAAACCAGTGTTTCTTAAACAAATACAGTACATGCATGCAGCATGTGCTATGACTTAAATCAATAAACCTTTCAATAAATCCATCCCAAGCAAGCCTGGGTTTGGAGAGCATTTAACGAGTCTCAAGCTTTCCTGCAGGTCAAAGGCAAATTTTAAGTAAAGTTAAAGGGAAAAAATTAAAAAAGAAAAGCTACTTAAACCAAAATATATGGGTGCATGCGTGATTAGGAAACTTACCGAGGGCAATCATTTTTTCTCAGAGATTATTTTCTTTTGATAAAGAAATGTAGCAGATTCCTTTGTGCAAGTTTATCCAACAAGCTGGCTTCTCTCTATCCCCCAAACTAATAATTCTGGGCCAAGTTCATTCCTGTGGCAAGGCCCGGGAAGTCAAAGGAATTATGACACATTTGGACTGGCCCTTTGCACGGGAGTCTTCCTGGGACATGCAACTTATGCTTTTATTTTTGGGAAGTTCCAGCTCCTGAAGTTGGTTCCCTTGAAGACGTAGCTACAGAAGGTCACCCATAAACATTGTGAGTAAAATCACACACCCCCTCCCTCAATAAAAAGCACTAGAAACTACACCTCAAGTGAGTGATCAGTTTACAAACAAGCTGAGAGTTTTACCAGAGTGTAGCACTTTCCCACATGTTAACTTGAAATGAACAAGTGACAATCAGCCATATTCAGAAGGAGAAGAGCTGGGGTACAACAAGAACACTGTGCAGATATTGCACTCTGTATCTCTTAAAGAAAGAACTTAAATCAAAACGGAATTAATTTGGATGAAATCCAAATCTTCAGGGTCTGCCTAAACAGAAGAAGATTTTGGCCAGAGTTTCCAAAGAAAGCTCTTATCTCCTTTGTGAAATGGGGAAATGGGTGTGCTACTTTGCATGAGGGTATATACAAAATATGCAAATGAGGAATCTGTTGCATGCAAAAGGCAAACTGGCCGGACAGTTGACAATCCCCATTCACAGAGAAAACTTTCCTAGTCTCCAATGGGAGTAAAGAGAAGGGAACCAACATGTTTGCTTCCCAGGGAGGTGAAACAGGCTCTGAATATTCATAAAATGTCCATTTAGTCATGGGAATGTTGTCTCTGATTCATGAAACTATATGACCTCGCCTGCTGCCCAAAAACATATAAAAAGATGCAACATTATGGGACGAAATGAGAGAAGATATTTAAAGCAGAAGTTGGGAGGGGGGAGCAGAGTCTCAAAAGAGACGAGTGTGCAGCTGAGCTTTACCTTAATCACTCCTTCTGAAAAGCACAATAAAATCCCAGACCATTGGACCATGTTATTAGACACCGATAAAATAACCCCTCAACAGGCAAGACTATATATCTAGGTCTCATCACATGTAACTAACACAAGCTAGGTTCTAGAGATTTTTATCAATAGAATTTTGTCTTGTATCTTACAAAAATAACCAAAGGCTGCTATCCAGTCTTCTAATAAATTAATAAAAGGATTTTTCTTCCATTTGGATTTAACATAGTTCATTGACCCTCCTTCTTACTAATAAGATCCCATATAGTGACTGGACCCTGCTCTCACATAAATGAATAATAGTTTTGTCACTGATTCCGAATGGAAGCACACCCACATATATGTGCCAAGGAAGATTTAAAGGAAATTTTTAGATTTACATCTAAGGGGGGAATTTTAAGTGTATCAAATATTTAAGTGGACATCTTGCACCACACTGTGGTACAAAATCATACAGGGAGCTATCCTGATAAGACACGGTGGGCTCTGCTAAAGGAGAATATGTTCAAATCACTTATTTTATAGAGATAAGTCTTTAAATTAATTTAGTTCAGACAGACTGTGTCTCACTACACCTCCCCTTTCCCCCACCCAGCAGCTTCTCTTTTCCAGTTTTTATTTTTTCTGTTGCTAAAAAAATAATCAGTTTGCACATCTTAAATGAACTCAACTCACCTCACCTCTCTGGTGAACCTCCTCGACTGCATTTTGTGCACATGGAAAGAGTAGCTAAGTTATTTTGGCAAAAATTTGGCTGCAACCAAATCACTGTTTTACAGAAAAAGAACAATAATTAAATTCTGATCTTCTGATATAAAATGAATTGCTTCTCTCAGTGATCACAGCCATTATTCAAAGCCACAGAGATAAAAAACAATCATATTACTCAAGGGATTGCTTCTTAAGTTTGCAATTATCAAAGGTTGGAGGAAAATTGCAAAAATGGCAAGGATAGGAAAAGGCAACGCTTTAAGCCACATTTTAAATGATGTTGGATTTTCTGCCAACTAGCCTGTTCTCACAACAGCAAGTCTGTTAGAGACTAACCAGTTTAGAGACTAAGGTGCTACAAGCATTCCTCGTTTTATTTACGGATACAGACTAACACGGCTGCTATTCTTAAACAACAGCAAGTGTGTATGAAGACAAAGCATGCAGCTCTCACAAACGTTACACAAATCATAGCAAAGATTCTTGATTGTCTCACATATCTATACTAAACGGCAGGTCTAAACTGAGACTTGTCATTTCACAGCATTAGAACCATCCCAGATGGTTTACAATCTATTGTATTTATAATCAATATTTTTCCTTTTCCTCCCCTCCCAAAATATATAAACAGCCATTTTATTGTGATAAGAAAATTACATAAGTAAATCTAAACCACACTCTACTCATGTGTAACAAAACAATCTACATTCAAGCAACATTAAAAAGAAACACTATGGCTTGACTTTCCCCAAAAGCAGTAATTACCTCAGCCTTGAGATAGGTCATAAGATATGACAATTTCATGTTTATTAACAAAATTCCCCATGACTTTTTTTCTTTCCTAAAACCTTGACCACTAAGGAACAAATCAGAAGGGGGGGGAGAAGGGAAGAGAAGAAAAGAGAGCAAATACAATGTTAAAATTACCTTCTTTTTACTGGATGTTAAAGCTGAAACCTCTGTCATGAGAGGAAAATGACTGCTCAGCTAACCAACTTTGTTTGTGTGCATCAGTGTCAAATAGTCCAATGTTCCACTGTATCAGATCTGGGAAACTTCCTGAGCTGAATAAAGTTTAAGATATTATTTTTTCCCCTTCCTTGATTTTGACAGATGACAAGATCTCAGCAGAACAATTATCCTCAGGAGACCTTGTCAGAAATTTTCTGACAAAAGAGGGGCAAATTTTTTTCCAATTCTTGTCACCAAAAAAAAAAAAAAAACAACCCTGTTGTTGTTTTTTTGACCTGCTCTAATACTCAGCATCAACTATTCAACAGATTCAAAATGCTGTTAACTGCAGACATATATTCTCCTTGAAAATAGAGTTGCTTAACACTACATGGTTGTCTCCCACCAAAGACTGAACAAAATCAGCTCGAAAAATGTTATTCAAGATCAGGAGCTGAAATGAACTTGCATCTGCTTTTGGGGCAATCCAACTGTCACCTTATAAACTCTGACATGTCTCCTCATTCTTGGCCTCCATTAGCATATACTGCTTGAGATGAGAATGGCAAGAGGAAGTGTAGTTCTGTCCCAAAGGCTTCTGAAGTCTACAGCAGATGACCAGCGTTAGATCTCACAACAACAGGGGCGCTCCCCCCACCCTGACTATTCTTGCCCACCAAGCCTTTGTCAAACTTTTAAAATCTTAATCAATCAACTCTGACCTCGGGATCACAGGAGGAAGATGGATGAGGAAATGGGTGACCTCTGACCTACTCTTGTATTTGTCCTGCCACAGTCGACCCATTGAAAAACAACTGGGGTGGAACCTGCTTGCAAGGTTCCAGTCATAGGCTGGTGTGTTTTTATAGGTTTTTGCAGACTTCAGATCTTTCGTCCCCCACCACCATCCCCTCAAAACCCATGGGATACATTCCCCCTCTCTCCCCTCCCCCCTAGAAAAACCCGTGAGAGAAGCAAATTTGCTGAGCTGTAAAATTAACTAGACTATGGAAATGGGAAAACTTCTCTAGCAATGTCAAAAGCCTAGCTGGCCTTAACCTCATAGAAACCAACAGAGAGTGAATTGTGAACTTTATTGAAAACTTCATGAATCAGAGGAGTTTCCTGGTAAACTACTCCGAATTTGGGATTGGTAATGCCAAAAGGGAAACCACAAATAACCCGTAATGAAATGGTTTTAACTATTTAAAATTACTTGATGGCTTGCATCCTCTGAAAATAACTTCAACAGGCTAGCTTTACATAAGAGTTTTTCTCCTTTTATACATGACCCCATCAGATTTCTCTTTAACTGAGGAAATGGAGAATCAGGTTTTGTGGGTCCATCTTTCATGGGCCCAGTGCAGAGTTTATAGGGAATCTGGCTGAGGACACTAATTCGCAATATCTATTTCAAAACTGCCCCACCATCAGCACTGCCTACAGTAAAACCTCTAGAATGAGTTCCTTGGATCAACACAGCATTTGTCAGGCAATTAGCTCATTGCGTCTGAGCCAACAGCTTTAAAAAAAACACAAAAACGTGTTAGATCTGCATCAATGTGATCCAATACTGACCCAATAGCCCTTGAAGAGAACTCGGGATAATCTCTATGCAACCAAGATCCCTTTTTCATTCACCTCCTCCTCCCACAAATTGGGTTGTAAAAATGTCAAGGAGCCTTGCCTACAAGTTATTGGGCCATTTCAAAATAATAATAAAATCTCTCCAGCCACTGATACTCTGCTATAGTCCCCAGTCACCATATCACTCAGATTTGTATGTTTACTGACATGCAAAGATTTCCAAGCTTCTATTTCACAACATTCCAAAGGACAGAGTAATTTACTGTAAATAGAGTGCCCTGCCATTGTGCTGTTAATTTTTCAATTCATACTGCAGCCCACTGTAATTCTGTGACCGATAAAACATGCTTATGTTTTTCTCCAATTGAAAATACTAGAACGAAGGCAGAGGCTTGTGCTTAGCACTGCCTTTCTGCCAACCGCTAATTTCAATGCATAACAATGAACTTCACATGTACTGTAAATTATCGTCTAAAAGAATTTCAGTAGGGCATTTAAGAAAAAAGTAGCTCTTTTCTTATATTGGTCTAGCAGAAAAGCTGTCGGTTGTTTGTGTTATTATCTCACTCTCAATTTCTTAGTCACAACAAGATCTTAAACTTAGCCTAGGAAACAAGCACAAGTAGCAAAACAGAAGAGTGTCCATTATGATCAAAACTACCTTTCCAAACATCTTAAAGAACAATACAAGGTCCAATCATGCAAGGTGCTGAGCACCCTCAATTCAGCACCTTGTAGGATTGGGCTCATTCATCTGTACAGGAAGCCATTAAAGGCTGATCTTTATTTATACTGACAAGTAAGGGCTTAGAAGACCAGGACCAAGATTTCTAATAGTTTATTTATAAAATAATAGTAACATCTTAGGGGAAAATGTAGATCTTTTTGGAGATAATCTGCCTTTTATATAAACTTTAATCCCTAATTCTGCAGCACATAGTATGGGGGGTGGAGGCCTGTAGCATTTCTAGAAGTACCCTAGCACCTCCATTGTAATGACAACAATAGAGACCTTCTGAGAAATGAAAATATTTAACAAAGGCAATAGTATCAAATAGTTATTTAATACAAAAATTTGTAATAAGTGAAACACCAAAGATTTACACTTCTGGGGAGCTAAAGTCATTAAAATAAAACCCCAATTTCTCTGACTGATTCTTCTCCTGTTTTAATACCGAAGTTCTCTGCTGCATCCTGAAGGAGAAAAGGAATACTTTTCTTTCTTAGAGTTTTCTCTGCTTAACAAACTTTGCGTGTGAAAGAAAGAGATCTTGTCTCTTTAAATGATGGTGGCTCCAGTACATTACTTTTGCATCCAATTTCAGGGGCTACACTAAGGTAATTCAAATCTAAGTGCCTGTTAGCAGATGTGTTTTGCCTTCTGCTGATTGCAGTAGCACCATTTGTTTTGTCAGTATTATACAGTTCTTAGCCTTGCCACCTGGAGCTATTGCACTCTCTCATTAGACACCTCTGTCCCATTACATCCCATTGGGGCTGCTAATTACTGGCTTTACTCCATTTACGTTCATCTCTCATTCAATTACCCACAGTGAGCCATTAGGAAAAGTACAATATGACTGGTCCTACCTTGGCATTCTCCATTGTGCTCATCATAGCCAGCATTGCACAGACAGTTGCCAATGGGCACCAGCCATTCACCATCTGCCCCACAGTACATTTTTGGCACATCCTTCTCTTCCGAGTTGTTCACACAGGAGCCACGAACTTCCACTAGAGAGGACGTATCAGCCCCAGTGATGGTGTCTGGAAACTGAGCCAGGTTGCGTACCGTCAATGGGCACTTCTTGTAGAAAACACGGACAGACACCAAGGCAATGCAGGCACCTACATCCTGAAAAGCCAGGTAAAACCCCTTCTTGCTCAACGGGCCCACATCACGTATCTCTGTGTTCAGCTTCATGATCCTGTCACCGATGTCCACCTGAGTGAAGCTCTCATCAGCAGCAATGGTGTCAATCTTGGCAAACTGGCTCTCACGGATATAACGCTCTTTATCGTTGTTTGATTCATAGTAGTAAAGGTTAAAAGTCTCTTTGCAAGTTCCCATGACACCTGGCAAACTGTTGCAGTCTCTCAGCGTGAATTTAATTTCAATATATACTCTCTGAGCCCCCTCGCGGGGAATCCAGTCAGTTCGTAACCAGTTGTTCTGACTCGGCTCCATCACATTGCAGACTTGATAGGTGCGGATCGGAGTGTTTTTCTCATCCATAATGCTTACTTCCTCCCACTGTGAGGAATCAAAGCAAAAAGTACATCTGTGTTAACAAAGGTACATCAACTCATCACTACAGAATTAATCCTTTTGCTTCCACTGGTAGCATGCAGTTTTCATTTGTTTTCATGTACAGAAAAGTCATTAAACTAAGTCATAAGGTGTTACACCAAATACCTAAGAAGCAGTCTGTTATGGGGAAAGCAAGTTCAAAATTAGGTTGGTAAAATGTCTCAGTGAACATATATTTAAGAATGAACAAAAAAACATCACACTGAGCTAGGCCAACGATCTCTAGAGGCCCTCACCCAGATCTGGCCTGGTTTTGCCAATCACTGCAAAAACACATACCTCACGATAGCCCTTGCACTGAAGAGTGTACAATCTCAAAAGACAGGCAAAATACTAATTATCCCCATTTTACAGATGTGAAACTGAGGCATGGAGAGAATAAGTGAATTGCCTAAAGTTACACAGAAGGTCTGTGGCAGAGCTGGAACTGAATCCAGATTTCCATAGTCCCTGTCCAGTGTCTACATAAGGAAAGATGTTTTGGTGGTCATTTCTGTACGCTTTCAAAAACCAGCTACAACCAAATTCCCCCATTAAACTATCTTCAGTTTGGAGTTGCAACAGTACAAATTTAGTTACAAATGGATATCTATTATGAGCATTGCTTTACTGGAGACCTGGGGTGAAATTCTGGCCCCCGTGACGTCAATAAGACTTTTCCCACTGACTTCAAAGGTGGCAGGATTTCACCCTTGGATTGTTAAAGACAGGGAGGAAGGAATGTGATACTGTCAGTTAATTAGCATAACTAACAGAACTTTGCTTCCTGATACCAAATATAAAAACTCTTATTTACCACCTTTTATTTTCATACCATCCTGGAGTTAGAAACCTCAGGCAGTTAAATTTACAGTCTAATAAACTCTAATATGTTATAATGCTGTAGGCAGGTTTTAAACTTGCATTGATGTAGGGATTTCCCTCTCCTGAAGGGAACAGAAAGTAGGGGGGAATAAAAAGCAACATAGTGATTGCACTGGAGCAAATTCAATCCCTAAAGTAACTAACTACATTTGTGTCAGAGAAGTTATGTGAAGGATGAAGTTGGCTCCCATGTGTTGTGAACCAATGTTTCAGAAAACGTGTGATGAACATACCATAAAGGAAAGGAAATGGTGAATAACAGCTTTGAAAAAATGGTTAGAGATTATGATAATCACATAATGCAGAAAAGAAAGCCATCACAGTGGCCTTCTTTTGTCTCCTTTTCAGAAAAAGAATCATGGTTCTGCTGAATTAGGAGGGGGAAAAATCCTTTTTTAAACATTTGTATTAGATAAAAGCTACACTCTGGCTGGGATTCCAGGCTGTACAATGAAGCACGTGAAAATTATGCTTGGAAAATTGTTATAATGCAACTTTCCAGGGGCTTCCTATAAATGCTTTTGAAAATTACTAAAGGTGCTGCTTTGATAAACGACAACATTCTTAACACCATGGACTTCAGCATATAATATCCTACATTCTTTTTATAAGAATTGCTCTTTTGCAAGTGCTCTTTAATTTAAAAGCCTCCAGAGTAGCTAAATCTGCTTATAGATCTATGGCAGTTAGCAGTGGAACCACGAGTTAAAAGTAGTAAGAGGGTAATATTTTAGTTTCTGCCTAGAGATATTTGTGAATTAAAAAGGAGGGAAGTAGGTGGAAAATTGATACACACCATATTACACTACATGTTGCAGAAAGGGGAAAAACTGGAAAATCACCTATCAATGTAAAATGTAACATGGAGTTAGTAACCAGCTGCCAAGAAACTAGTTTTGTGTTACAGTGCTGTCTTTATGATCCATCACTTTCCATTCTCCTTATCTTCTGATGGCCTAAACTACCTCCTAAGTGTATGAGTGGATGGGAGTGAGGGGGCGAGGGTGGAAATAAAAAGTTGTCAAAAGGGATTTTCTTTAGCATGTTTACACAATAGACAATATAATTATAAGATTTGATCTGAAGCCCACTGAAGTCAAAGGGAAGACTACAACCGAATTCAGTGGGCATTGGATCAGGCAAAATACATGCATGACCTTTTTAGAAAAAATCAGTTTCTTATTTAATTTTTTAAAAATCTGTCCGCAGCTGAAAACAATTAGAGTCCTAAATATCCAACCATTTGAGATTACATGCAACGCTAAATGTGTGGTCAAATAAATATCTTTTTACTTTCCCTATAAAACGAACTTTTATAAATCAGCTCATCCTATGGTTTAATGATGCACAGAAAAGCATTCCAGAAACAGAACCTCTCTTTCAATTGTGAAATGTAAGAGTAATTCATTAAATTACATTTATAAAGCAATAATTTGATAATGGTTAGTTCTACTCATTGGTCAATGCCCTATTTTTACCTCCAACACCTCATATTAACAAATAAAATGCTTAACATCTAAAGGCCTGTTGTAGCTTTATAAAACAGTGGTTTTTTTAAGTACATACAATAAGCTACACACAGTTAAAAAGAAAACAAACCGGCCTGGAAGGATAGAACTTCAGGGGTTCTTTTCGACAAAGAAATAAAAAAAGAGAAAAAGGTGTTCTTTTCTGCTGCTTTGAAATAAATCTGCAGCCTATGAAGTTATAATAAATGCTTTCCAAACACTATCGCACAGACCATGTACTCTTAAATTTTTCATTACCAGCTTAAAATAGAACACAGGTAGGTCGGCTTAGTGAAACCAGTCACGTTCACAATAAAACAGTACCCATTTCCTTCTCAAACTTGAGAGGAGTCTTCAAAGATGACTAAGTGGGGGGTGGGGGAAATCAAACATACAGAGCTCCTCTGGTCATCAATTCTGGTACTGACTTACTAAAAGACTCTAATATATTTTAATCTACACTGTAGGTACCCCTTGGTGAAGCATAAGAAAGGCTCTGTCTGCATCATTGACCTTTCCAGGGTATAGAATTAACAAGGAAGCCTGACTCTCACTGAGATAAAGCTGTACCTTTCCCCACTGTCAAAAGATGAGGGCAATTGCCTGCAATCAGCAGTGAATGTGTGCTGTCTACACCGCAACAGGCCTGCCAATCACTCCCCCTCTCTTTAAAAAATGGTCTCAAGGACCACGCTGTCTTCTACAGTCAAGTTCAGGCAGAACAACAATGGAGGGGGGGGCAAAACAATCCTCCATTTTCCCATGTTATGGTTAATTCAAAGCTTATGCATAATGCATCACTAAAATAAATAGCCTCAAATTCCTTCCATTTGCTACTGTTGCCTTTCCTTCCTAGTTGGGGCGGGTGGAAGGAGGTAGGAAATGTTAGTTTACAGTGTTTTTCATTAAGGCACTGGAAGAATCCACTTATACAACTACTTATCTTTGAGCTTCTCTATTTTCACTCATTTTGACTTAGTAAGTGTGTGTGTTTATATTTAAGAAGGCATATTTGTTTAATTTTAAAAAGGATCTGAGTGTATTTTAAATTTGATGGGAGCCGGATGTTCATTGCCAACATTTGTTCTTAAATTGTTCACTTGTACAATTTCCTGTAGAGAAACAGGTTCTGATACAATTTTTTTCAGTTTTATATGGTCCAATCCTTCAAAGTGCAAAGGGCCCTCAGCTCCTATATAGTCTTTGATTGGGGATTTGAGGGTTCTCAGCAGCTTCTCACAAAAGGTGCTCTGCAGCTTGCCTGATTGGGCTCACTGCAGGTAGCAGCCAGCCTGTGCCTACAAAAATTTAGTTAAATTAGCATACAAGGGACTAAGCTAAAATCTCCCTAACTCCAACCCCAAAATGCATGACCCTTCCTTTCAGGATATGCAACACAACATACTGTTGGTTAGGTCCTCAAAAGAAATTCATATGATTTGCCCACTGTACAAAAGAAAACCTAAAAAAAAATCTGAGATTGGGGTTTATCTGTACAGGGATCAAGACATGTAATGTTGTTTTCACTTTGAAACAAATCTATTTAACTACTGTCCCTTCACACCATCAGAAAGGTCTGTCTTGTATCTTGTCTATTGATTCCTTCTCCCCCCACACCACACACTCAATTTAGAAACAGAACAGCAATTGCTCTGAACAGAGACTGTCCGTGGATATAAGTTACAGGGGTGGATTCCAGTTCCATCACCAGATCACATTTCTTGCTGGTATTTCAGTTTTAAATAGGCATCTAAGTCCATGCTTTGACCAATCTCCTAATTTTGAAGCCCCCTTTCTGCTCTTTTGGTTTCTAGTTCTTCAATGATAGAACTATCCGAAGAAAGTATAGGGTTTCTCCATCAAAGTGTAATTTACTCCACAGGCATGGAAAAAAAATCTAACCTCCTTATCACAATCAACAATAATCAGCCATTAGGACTCTGCAGAAACTTACTAATCACTCCCTTTCACCCTTTTGATTAGATAGCAATTCAGAACTTACCCCTCCTTCCAAAGGACTTGCTATCCACCCAAGTTCCCCCTGAACTGATCTGGAATCCAAAAGGGTAACTGCAGAAAGACAGAAGAAATAACAGATTAATTTCCAGTTGCCAAAGGTCAATAGGACAGACAGTATTTACCCAAGCATTTCTATACATGCAGGGCATGACCATATCCAACTTAGATCTAAACCAAAACATTTTTTCAGTTAGGTGAATATCTACATTAACTTGATCTTCTCTCACTTTTAAACCTGGAGCATTTTTGAAAGCATGTTTAACTTCCTTAACTGTTAAAATTTGTTCCAAGGATGATGATCTACACTGAGTATATTGTTAGTACTCAAACCCATCAGTCAGATGGAATAATTCTTAATTAAAAAAACAAAGATGAGCAGAAATGATAGAAGACATACAGTATTGCAAATGATGAGTTCTCAAATACTCATTTATGTAAAACTTGTATTTTACGATAGACTATACAGAAAGAGTAGAAAAGTACTGTTTGTTAAGACTTAGGATTATTCACATAATTCCTGACTCTTGACTTTGTACGGGATTCCCTTCAAACCAAAATAAACTCTTTATTTGGTCTGTTTGCAACTCCAGTTTCATATTTAAATCACTTATACATAGGTGAATATTTTTTTAGAAGGAGGCTACAATAAACTGCTTAGACATTCAGCACATTTGTGACATGACAAGTGTCAGGTAAGATTGTTCTCACATGTTGGATGTTTTTCTGCACTTGCAGGAAAATGGGTTTGCCCTTTTTAAAAACAAAACGTTTTGAGTTCACCAATCTGTATTTGTAAACAGATGAACACACACATACACACTTCAGTTCTGAGAGTAAAAATGGAGCACCAGGTGATTTTAAGTGTGCTGTAAACCCAATCTTGTGATTCCCTGCACTATCCCAGACTCCCATCAAAGGTCGTGTGATTTTGGTATGTGCAAAGAATACAAGATCATTCACCTAATACGGAGTTAACCATAGACACAGAACCAGACCCAGTGAAATTCCAGCTACTTGGTCTTTTCACCACAATGATCCTGAAAAACCACAGATTCTGAAAACCACTGTAAATTAAGGCTGTAACAATCAAGTGGCAAACCCCATTTGAAAGGAAAGGCTTGATTATTAATCTGGCTGTTTGTGGCCGTCAAGGACAAATGTGGAATCTTTTGAGTATGTTTTTGAATAGCTTTAATTAAAAATCATCTTCTTCCACCCTTCCTTCCAGACAGATGCTATAGATTGAAAATACCATTTAGTCCTGTAACTATTTAAAAATGTAGCTATCTCCTTCTCAAAACTCCTCCTTGTTCTTCTTTTTGCCCCTGGAGAAAAACCCACTACATCCATTTGGATTAATGTAAAGTGGATTAGGGAGACAAAGGGAACAATGCAACCCAATTTACCCAAAAAGGGGGGGGGAGAAAAAAGGGGGAGAAAGGGAAACGTGAGGAGAATCAAAAGGAGAAACGAAAGGAAGAGGAGAGGGGAAGAGGCCAGAGTAACCCGCACCAGCTTTTCATCTGCAACTCCTTCCATTCTCCTCTCAAGTTTAAACTCTGGGAGCTGCGTTTGTGTCACACACAGAGCCTCTTTTCAGGCCTTTAATTTTCAACAAGGCAGGGTGCGTTGGGGGAATGCGGGCAGCACAGTGAAATCCCAGCTAACTCATACAAGGCTTCGTCCCTCAGTCTCTACTCTGGGGGCCGGTCCTGGCAGAGCTGAGAGAAGAGTCTCGGAGAAGCAGCACCTCTCTGCAGCCCGATGTGCCCAGGTCTATTGCACGGAGCGCATGTGTGGGTCCAGGCAATTATGCAACACTCTTACAGCTTCGCCTCCTACCGGCGCCTCCTCCATCCCCGGGGCAGTGAATACCCCATGGCTCTGACCAGCACTCGCCCGCTCCACCAGCTCATCATCACTAAAAAAACCTGCCCGTTCTCGCTGCGATCCCCCCAGCCAGATCCCGCCCCGCCCCAGAAAGGGGGCGAGGGAAGAGAGGGGGGGAACTGCAGTTGAGTGTCACTCGTTGATTTGCAGTCTCGGCCGCTCGGATCCAGCGGGTCCCAGCTCCGGGGGGCTGGTCCCCGGCACGGGGTGCGTGAGCGCACGGCGAGGGGAGGCGTGCAGGGCGCATTGCGCCGGGAACCCAGGTGAGATTCACTTACGCGCGTATGCGGAGCCCGTCCACACGCACGGGGCGGCGCAGATGTCAAGTCTGCGGCAGTCCGGCCGCAGGGGGTCCCGCGCCGCAACACCCCGCGCCAGGCTAAAACTTTCCTCGCCCGGTGCTGGGACAAAAGTCTCCGGAGGCGGCGCCGAGCGAGCCTGCTGGGAACCAAATCCCGTCCGCAGCCGGCTCACCACCCCAGCAGCTCCCGCTGCAGTGGGGAGCTTGCACCCAACGAGCTCTCCCGCCGCGGGCGGGTGCCCAGCCCGCAATGGCCCGCGGGTAGGGGCAGCGGCTCGCGCCCCGCCGATGAACTCCGCGCAAAGCCGCGACTTGCCCCAGCCACAAGCGCCCCCCACCCGAGCCCCGCTGCCCCCTGCCCGCCTACCTTCATTGGCCGGATACACCCGAGAGCCGGTGACAGCGCCGCAGATGCCCCAGAGGAGCGAGAAGAGGGTGAAATAGACAATCCCAGCCATGGCTCGCCGGTGCCAGCGCCGCTCCAGCCGCCTCTATCCCAGTGGAATAAATGCTTCAATGGGGAGGGCAGCAAGCTGTAGACATTGCCAAGGGGGCCGGGCGGGCGGCTGACGTCTGCCCGTCCATCAATCCCCTTCGCCAGTCCGAGCAGCTCGTGGCAGCTCAAACCCCACCCGGCTGCCCAAACCGGCCCCGCCCCCTCCACTTGGCCCCGCCCCCCACCTGCTTCCCTGGCTGGGCTCCTCCGCACGGGGTAATAGGTTGGTGCGGGGTCTGTGCACTCTCCAGGCAGCGCTGTCCTTCTCCTGATGCGGCTGAAGACTCCTGTCCGCGATGCTGCTAAGCGCCTGCCTCTCCCCGACGTTTATGCGCTAACAAGCGATCGCCGGGCTACAGTTCCTCAGGAAGGCTGCGGATTAGTAAATCTGCACTAAAATTAATGGGCTTAGTTTTTGGTGGGGTTTTATGTGTGTTTGGTTGGTTGGTTTTTTTAAAGAAAAAAACCCTTTCAGCCCAAGAGCAAAACTCCTTAGCAAATGAGCGCGAAAGGAGCTGGACTTGTTTCTGATCGATCTGTATGATTCTGGACTGCATTTTGTTTAGTAAAGGTTTGGTAGGGGAAGTGGTGTGCAAGGGGTATATCAAAGTTTTGTTTCGTAGAGGTTAGCTGTTAATTTTATGCGATTTCCCCCAGCCCCCAATCCTCCTTACACACACAAGTAATTTGCTCCAAGACGGAATAAGTGTCTCTTCTTTGGGAAGCAAAACAAACGAACACAGATAAAACCCCCACTCCTTTCTTGAGCGTCTGGTGACAGGTAAAATATTTGATCTGTCCCCATTAATCCAGCAAAGATGTCAGCACACACAGATTGTGTTTGCACCTTCTGACCCACAGCCAACGAAAAGAAAAGGGATTCGAAGTGTGACGAACTACGCATGAGAAATGGAGGAGGAAGTGTGCAGGTTGTCATTAACAGTAGGGCACTGAGAAATGAGAACTCCCTGGAGCTAACTCCTCAAAGTCGCGTTACTTATCTTGTTTCCAGCGATTTCCTCGAAGGGTGCTCAAATAGAAAAATCGAAGAGAAGGGTGCAAAGCCTTCGGTGTCTGCAACAGCCAAACCGATTTCTTTTGCTCGAGGGAGGATGATCAATGAGCTCTAACCCCATGGATAGTGCACGCTGCAAAAATAAATAAAATAAAAAATAGCGTCATGTCTCAGAAGCCAGGGCAGGGTGCTTTTCCCTCTGATATTTGCAAATAGCAGTCTGTCACGCTCTCTTCCACACACTTTTATTCATTTTAAGTTAAGAACTGCATTAGCCTCACTGAACAGCTGAGCTGAGAGCGGAGATGTATATTATCCTGGAGCATCCTCGCCTAATCAGGACGAGGGAAAAGTTTGCAGTTCCTTGCCCTTTTGCTTGTTTTCCCCCGAGTGCAAGGACAGGGGCCGGGATTTCCTCCCCAGTCCTGCAAGCTCAGGGCTGGCTTCACAGAAAAGCGCCAGTCTCCTTCACCGGCGAAAAGTTTCTCATCACAAACCAACAGCACCACCTCGTGGCTCGAGGGCGAGCGGGGGAACCCAGACAAAGACGTCAACGTGACAAGTCAAAGGCCGGGGATTCTTTTTTTAAGGGGTTTGCAACTAAATCATTTCCCGGGGCCTAGAAATGAGCGGTTTGCGTAATAAGTGCAGCGCATTCATTCATCCCCTGCCCATTTTAACGCTGCAAAAGGTTAATGTGGAAGGAGTGATTTTATCAGGGGAAAAGAGCCATCACTTCAAGTGCGCATGTTGAAAACCCCACAATATATACAATTAGCTGATCCCCCCCACACCAAAGTGTTGTAATAACAAAATGTGGGATAGTTCTGAACGTGAGAGAGGCTTTCGTGCCTTCTCCTGCTGATCTGGCGAAGGGACTGTGGAGGTTATTAATTAGGATTAACCCTTATTATTTCCTTATCCTTCATTATTGCCAGAAGCTAACTCCCCAATTACAGCCTCCGCAGTCTGCAAGCTAGAAAAGTGGGTTGTACTATTTCAGCTCATTTTTTTCCTAGGTGGAGAAGAGGAGAGTAACAAAAAGTAGAAGGGGGAAAATCAAATCTTAGCATTTAACATTTACGAGTAAATGCAGCTTAAATATAGAGGTTTCAGATGGTGTTTTTCCCCTCTTAAAATTAAACAACAAAGGGGGTTGCTTTAACTGGCATTTTAAAAGGCGCCAGCCCAAATGTGTACCAGAGTCTGCATCTTTATGAACAAATACGCAGTGTTCTAATTGAAAGGGGATGAGGGAGGATGGTGCCTTTCTCTGCTGCTGGGAAAGTTCATGCCGATCTCTCGGTGCTGCTAAATCATCCCTGGAGCCTGCCACAGATTAATTGTATTTCTTTGCTCAGCAAAGGTATGTCTGAAGCTTCTCTCTTCCGTCCAGCACCCCCACACAGTTCAGAATGTGCTAGATTGCGCCAAATGGCAGGTATTTTCCAACCAACGCTATACCATCACCACCTGCTCTTTCCCCCTTTCAAATGATTCCGGCGAAACACACAGAATAAGCAAGTGTAAAGCAATTACCATGTGTCATTTATGAAGGCAAGGCTCTATCCTGCACACCAATAGGAATGCTCTCTGAGGTTGAGGTCCTCCGTTTTCTGCAAAGATGTAAATCCAGTCAGTATTTAATGCACATGGACAGCAGCCTGTGGGAGCTTTTTTTTAAGCAATGAAACCATAGTAATATGACTTTTTCCCACTCCTTTGGAATATGCACGCTGAATATTAAACAAAACCTTCCCTATTGCAGCTGCCTCGAATCAGTGCGTCCTTCTCAGTTACATGCAGTGAGTTTAAAAAGAAAAAAATAGCCCCTGCTCAGACAAATAATCTGCAGAACCAAGAGTCTGTAAACACTCTCTGGAAAGGCAATGGAACAGCTCTTTTTAAGGGGTTATGGTCTGTAAAGAAAAAAAATCAAGTTTTTTTGGACCATTTGGTAAAAGAGATTCACAGATACAGACACACACATATATACCCATTTTTATTTATGTATTTATTTATTTTGAAAGCAGAGATTCAGAGCCTCTGTCAATGGGTAAAAATAGAATGTATTGACATTTTCAAAGTAGTGCAGGGGATTTTAATTTTAATGGGAGATCTGTGGCTGAACCTCTGCACTGCTTTGAAAAATCTCAGCCAGGAAAGTTTTTAAAAAATCTCTAAATGCTCATTTACAATGAGCCCATGCTTTTAAAGATCCCTCAGTATTTGGTTTATTAGCCAGTGTCACTATGGTAAACAATGCTCTTTAAAAGTATATATATTTTAAAACAGTCTGAACTTCTGCTTTACAGTGGAAATATTTCCTTCCTTTTAAAAGAGAATATAAGAAAAATCTCAAAATGACTTATTCCAGTGTGATAGCTTGCAACGTGTTATTAAATTCTTAAATATGTAAACCTGTGATTAATCGCTAATTGTGTGATAAATAATAAATATAATAATAATAATAACTGATGTATATATATTGCTTTTCTTCTTCAAAATGTATTGCAAACACTAGCTAATTAAGGCCCTCCAGCTGTTGGATACTAACCACCCTTTCTTTGGATTGAAAGTAAATGGTTTTGGAATGTTCAGTTTCCTTACAGAATTGCACCCTAAAGAAATAATTAAAATATTTAAGGCTTAGTTTAGGGTTGACCAGGATTGGAAGTCCATCCTTAACTCACCCACTGCAGCAAGGTATTGCTGATATTGGGGGTTAATGAGAGTTTTGCCTCATATGGAATGAAGAATCTGGTCTATTATAGTCCTCTCTGCTAATACAGCATAGCAGGAATAGATGATCCTACATCTCATGTTTTCAGTGAGACTCTCAGCACAATCACTGTGCCTGGCATTAAATCTTGGCAGGATCTGGCCCCACATAAGCTGGAATAGTTAAGTCTAATGGGCAGAACCAAAGACAAGAAATGTTTGGTGAAATTCTGGCCCCATTGAAGTCAATGGCAAAATTCCCATTGACTTCTGTATGACTAGGATTTCAGCTCTAGTCCTGATCACTTGTACTTTCAAAACTTCCTTTGAATTTAATAGGAATTTGAGCACATGTCAAATGCAAAATTGGCTCAGAGTTTGAGTCCGTCTGCTAGAGATTTCTTTGAATAAGTATACAGGATCAGGCCCTTAATATCTTCAGTCAGATGTCTTGGCTCGATGGCTCAAATCCAAAACCTTTTAAAAGATTTATTGAGTGATGTAAAATGAATTATTGCTGTGAGTATTAACTCTATTGTGTTCAAAGAAGGTCTATAGATGCAAGATTCTTCAGCAAACTACAGCTATTGATTTTGAAATGTGATTATGATTATTTTGTAAACACAAGACAGAAACATAATAAGAATCAACTGTTTTATGATTAAACAGAGCTACATTTTCCAAATGCAAGTAACTCAAAAAATAATATTGTAAACAATATTTTAATACAACTTTATGGGTCCAAAGACAGAGACTACGTTGTTGTTATGTTTTGTTTTTGTTTCTTAGGATCAAGTTAGTATTACTTTTGTCAACATTTTTAAATGGGTAATATATATATTTAAGTGTGTTAATGTTGTTTTTGTAATGAGGTTGCTATAGTCAGGATATGAGGGAGAGGGTTTCCCACCAAACATTTCTTTTGGACATCCACTACTAGCAGTATCCTAAAGATAACTCTGATAGCTAGTATACTTCATTCTTGCAGTAGAAAATAAATCCTTTAAGTGGCTGTTCAGATAATGGAACTTTGAAAATAGTCCTTGCAAAGCAAATGCAGCTTTTAAAATGTTGCACTTCCAGAGCTTAATTATCTACAAGGTTTCTTGGGCTAATGTGGGGGGAAAGGCAGAGCTTATCTCTTTTTTGGCTATTTATACAAAAATTAAGCCAATGATTAATTAAAGCAGTCTGACTATTTCTATTTTCATACCTCAGAGACATCCAACAGATCCACTCTAGGTCAATGGACACTTTATGGAAGAAATGAAACATTCAGGAAAAACACCTCCCTTTCTGGTAACAAAACACAGACCTTTATGGTAATGTCAGAGAAATCAGTCTGAGCTACACGATATTTTTAAATCATTTAAAAAAATTATTTTATTGTATTAGGATCATTTTCATTTTATTAGGATAAAGGGTTTCCACATAAAATCATCACACACAATACAAAATGGACTGTAAATGGAACACACTAAAAATGCACAATTCTACCAAACCCCACTATAGTTCCCCCTACCATCTGATATTTTGGTTCTAAGTAAACTTTCTTAAAATCTCTGCCAGATAATCACAATTTCCTTGCTTTGTATCTTGTACCACAACTCTACGTTCATCTTAGCTCTGACGTGTAATTGATATTTAGACCAAATTCTGCTCTCAAATTACATCAAATCAACCCCATATTACAAGGAAAATCTCAGAATTTAGCTCTTAACATTTTGTTACAGAAATTGGGATCTGTTACTTTTTTTAAAAAATCTGCCTATTAACAGAGCAATCTGCTCTGTTGTCAACCTGCCTAGTTATATTTTGTGACCCACTATCAGAAGTGATTCAACTTTGATGGGAACTAATCATGTTTGCGCCATAATCAAGTTTACATAATTTAGATAGCCAATTTAATGCAGCTCAGCAAAGCATAGCCAGGTTTGCTCTATATGTCTTATTACATCTTATTATTCACATTCAAAATTTTTGAAACCACTTTTACTTGAAGCACATATAATAATTATGGTGCTGTGTTAAGTGTTTGGTCATGTCTATTTCATAGAGGTTGACCATGACTGAATTATTTAGAACAGTTTATAAGCCAAGAAATCAACAAACATTGATGCACATGCACATACACAAAGAACACATTTCAAGTTTTTGAAAAACTCAATTAAAAATATTTTTACCCATTATATTACTTTTATATTATGAGTTTTATTTTTATAGTATACTTATTTATACTTTTATATTACTTTTTTCTCACTTATTATAATATTCCAAAATATTCTCAGACTATATTATTAAGATATTTGTGCATGTATATATAAGTTGAACTTAAATATATTTTTGCAGTTAGTGTATTTCCTGTTAAACATTTGACACTAAAACTAATTCATATTTGTTATTTTACATGGCATGGATGTATCTAACAATTACAATAACCATGAATTCATTAGAGACCAGTAAACAGCTGTGATTTAGTACTAGCATTCTGTCTTTTTTAAAAAAATCTTTTCAGTCCTTTATTTTTTCCATGTCCACCTACTCATGTCCGTCTATCTCCCCAGAAGCTTTTTGCTGTCAGTCAAGTGACAGTGTCAGTAGGTGGTTTTGTGTGTTCACTGGCCTCCTGAGGCCCAGCACAACATTTAGATGGAAAAAAAAGGAAACAGGCTCTTCCTTTAGTATGCAGTTCCACAATCTGGAGGGAAAAAAATCACCCAACTCCTCTGAAAAATGCTTTCCCACAAAAATGCAAGCCCATTTACTGAACTCCCACACACCTTAAGCCCTACACAGCTATTTGGAATGGAGTGTAAAATCACACTAGGAAGTTTAGCACTCATAGTCTAGTTGTCAAAAGGAATAATGCACAAAAGATGGACCTTTACCAGGCTAGTCACCAGAGAATTGCTATAGTTTCCTTCCCAGTACAAGTCTTCAGATGTGCCTAAGCTTTCCCTTCTTGGATTTACAGATTCTTAACTGACTTGTGAGTATTCATATATATGCTGATAAATTACTGGAGGAAATTTATTACTAGTAATGTGAGAATAACTGTTGCCGTATTTATTTGTTATGAGTAAGATTTTACTCCTCATTATATAAAGTTGTACTAAATGAACATCTACATATGGATAATAGTTTAGTTCTGCAAAAGGCACGCTAGAGGACGGATCCTTATTGAGGTGAACAGGAGTTTTGCCATTGACCTCAATGGGAACAGATTCAGGCTCATTTTAGAATCCACATAACTAAAAATCATAGTCAGACTTAGGCATTTCAAGCTGCTTAGGGCTCTTTTATTCTTTTTATTAGTGATAGCCTTCATGCGGATTGCAGAAAATCTGACATTTTGATTGCTATAGCTAGGCACTCTTGATAAACTGAGGATAGATGGTAGTTTTGCTTTCTTTTCTGCTCAGCACTAGTCTCTAGATCAGTGCATAAATAGATAAGAACCATAAATGAAATGTAACAGGATTTTAACAATAACAATAAAAGCACTAGTTGTTACCCTGATATTTACAATTCTCTTCAGATCTCAATATTAGAGTGAAATTTATAATATACCACTGTCAGGTCCTAGAAAGAAAATTGGGTCATCTAAAAATATTTATGAAAACAGCAGTCTTTATGATGCACTTTATTCTTTCTAGCTTTATATATACATATATAACATACACACACACTGATAGACACTGATAAGATGGTTGGGGAAAAAGTGAAAATATCTATCAGAGAAAAAAATTATATACCAGAATGTCAAGTCTAGTATTATAGCTTTTCATATAATAACCACATCAAAAATAATAAATATAAGAGCCAATTTCCGCTAGATGTCTGCAAGCATAGTTCATTATTGCAATCAGCCTTGTTAATACTGACAGGCAAAAGGCAATCTGCAGCTTTTTGATGTAGACGTGTGACCAATAAACCTGTGCAAATAACTTTATAACCCTGGAGGTTGTTCACGGTGCTGGAACAGATGCTTGGCAACCCAATGAGAAATGTTTGTGTAGACATTTGATTTAAAGGTTGAGGCTAAAGTGACCTTAATTATTACAAAATGCTTTTGGAATGGCATTGGCTTCATAGTGTTGATCTATAGCCATTTTGCTTCTTTCTAATTTATTATCGTTTAGGAGTATAATCAGCCTTCATGAAATAGAGTTATTCAGATGCAGATTTAGGACTCAGTTGTGCAACCCTTACTCACATTGGCAAGCTCTTATTCAGATGAGCAGTTCTATTGGCATAAATAAAATACTCATCTGAGTAAGGCTCACCTAGATGGGTAACTGTTACACAATCAAGCTCTGAATGACAATTCCTTGGAGTATTTGGAAAAGAGTGCACGCAATTAACAAAAAAAACAAATGTAAGTGAAATAGTCTGTGCAAAATCATACAAAGTCTGCTTCTAGCAAATTCAGATATCAATTAAATTCAGACTGAAGGGTAAAAACAAAAGAGTAACACACAGAGTTCCAAACTGCAAGTGAACAATTATTCTTTTAAAATCAGAAGCTCACATTGTGCCATGAGAAATGCAGGGTTTAGTCTGACAGTTTACCTTCCCCTTTCAAGAATAAGATTATGTAAATCTTTTAAGAACCCTGGGCCAGATCCTGCCCCTCTTGCTCAGGCAAAGCTACATCTTACTCCAAGAGTAATTTGATTATTTTCAGAACCTAAAGCGGGTGGGTGGAGCAGAATTGGATCATCCATCTGGGAAAAATACATTTGCAATTAATATTAGTGAGATATCTGGTTTTCAGACTGAGATTTCAGTTTTTTCTTGCATTATTTACTCCAAGAATTCTTAAAAAAAAAAAAGAATAAAGCACTATTATTCCTAAACCAGCAGACATTCCATATAAACCTCTGCTGATAGACACTGCAGTGAAATTGCTTTTCTATGAGTTACCTTTTTGGTAAAACATGTAAGGAAAAGAGTGACAAATTTGTGAACTGCAGAGCTCTAATTTGTGTTTATTCAGTGTATTTTGAGACAGAAATCTTCATGGAGTTCATTTATGCAATGACAGCACAAATCAAACCACACCCCAGACAGGCTCCCTACAGAGCACTGGAGATTTCTGTCATTCCTAAAGGAGTGTAAATCCTAATGAATGCAGATTAAGCCATTCTATCTGAGATTTACCATCCCACTATCATGAATGAAATATTTGCAAACATGTGGATGAAAACCTAATATTTCTGTAGCGTATTTAGAATAAAAGACTAAATAATCCTTACTTACATATGATGTGGATTTTTTTTATAACTGTGGAAAAATGGTCCTAACCTTCCCCATAGGCTAAGTATATAACATTCATATTTGCCTTGTAGAAAAGAGAAAGGAACTCTGAAAATTTTCCAGATATATGAGGGATTTGTATTCAGAGGGTAAGGCAAAGATGCTTTAGTAGTTAGAGCCTGGAACTGCATTTTGGAAGCCAAGGATTTCTCTACCCATATCTGCCACAAACTTCCTGAGCTATCATCGACAAGTCACTTACACTGAAATTTTCAAAAGTGACTGGTGATTTTGGGTCTCTCGTTGTTTAGACATCCAACTTTAGATGTCTTAAATGGCCCTGATTTTCAGAAATAATAGAACACATGCCTTCTGAAAATCAGACCTCTAACAATGTCTCAAGTTAAGCATCTGAGAGCTGAGACATCAAAAATCACTAATCACTTTTGAAAGTTTGACCTAAGGCTAAAAACCTTGAAACTTGGCATTCTGAGTTTGTCACCAAAATCTATAAGTAAATAGCTTGATTTTCAGAGGGCTAAACTTCAAGACAGCAGAGAGCTCTACGCCTTTGAAAATCAGGTCACACATTTAGGTGCCTCCGTATGAATTAAGGCACTTAACCTTATGCACCCATGTCTAAAACTTTTGGCCTTAAACTAAACATGCCTCAGTTTCCCCTCATCTGTAAACAGAGGACACTTTCCTCACAGAAGTAAGGCATAATTCAGTAATGTTTGTAAAGCACTTTGAGATCTTATATTGGAAGTTGCTATATATAGTGGTTGCTCTTAAAAACATACTAATTTTGTCTTAGATAAACTTACCTCAGAATCTGCAACATTCACTTTATTTCCCTATCCTTGTTGTAGGAAATATTGCAGATATCAAGTTAGTTTTCAAAGAGAAAATTGGCACATTTTTAAATGTGGCCACTGGATGGAGGGAGGAAGAAAGAGAGAGAAAGAAACTCGTGTGTGTGTGTGTGCGCACATGCATATTTTACCTCAATATTTGGAAAGTTCTCTATAGCAAAGAATATGCAAATACTGAGGAAACCTTACTTAGAGCAGAACTGGTAAATGAGAGCTGGGCTACGTTATGGGAGAGGGGTTGACCTAAGATACACAGCTTCAGCTACGCGAATAGTGTAGTTGAAGTCACAGAATCTCAGGTCAACTTACCTGGCTGTCCCCACAGTGGCGAGTCGACCGCGGCCACTCCCCCATTGACTCCACTTACTCCTCTCGCCGAGGTGGAGTATAGGAATGGATTCAGGGAGTATAGGAGTGGATTCAGGTGATAAATTGATCCCCGATACTTTAAGCGCTACCCGCCGATCTGGCGGGTAGTGTAGCCATACCCTGCGTGTGAGAATTGTGTATAGCATCTTCCATCTGATGATCTCCAGGAAGGACAATGAGAGAAACTGGCCTTTTATTGCAAATAACTTGCACTCATTCTTTTCCTCTGTGTTTTAAATCAATCTTAGAAATGTTCTGTGCATAAGTTAAGGATATCCTCAGGCCAGTAATTAATCAGCTCACCTCCTCACTCTCGGTGATACTGACATCATTCCATGTGCACAAACTGCTTTTGAACAATTCCTCTAATTCATGAGGTACAAAATGACTTCTCTCATTCCATCAATTTATTGTATGAAATATTTTGTCTTTATTTGTGGCCATTGCTTGAAAAATCCTATTCCTCTGTCTGATTTGAGTTTCCCTGTTTCCCTTTAACAGCAATTATTTCTCCTCATTTTAATAGGAATCATACAACAAATACTGTTCTCTTTAAAACCGTACAGGACTGTGTAAGGATAAAAAGAGCAACAACTCATTCAGCACCTTTCTTGGAGGATTCCACTTTAAGTCCAGGGCTACACTAGAAAAGGTTTGCAGGCATAGCTTTATTCAGTATAGCAATACTAGCAAACACTTACTGTGTAATTGCAGCTTCTACTGGCAAAAAATGGTGCAGTGGTTCGCCCAGTGAAATAAGCTATACCAGCAAAAGCACTTTTTTCAGGAACAACTACATATACACTAGAGGTTTTGCTGGCATGTAAATGTCACCAAAAATCTTATTCCTAACCAATGTTACTAAACCATCAAATGTTTCCATTGTAAACTTGGTGTGAAACATGTTCTCCACCAATAGGTCCATTTTGAGGAAAGGAGATTGTGAATGATTATATTTGCCATGACCTGTCACAATCAGCTGTATTCTTCCTTGTCTACCATTCCAAAAGTTTGCAGTGGCATCAACAGCAAGAGAATTGGAAGCAACAGTTTGCAAAGTATTGGGAATATCATCATGAATTAAGGATGAAGTGGTAATTTTATTAGCCATTTTCTACTAATGGAAGTGGTTACCTTGTAACCACCAGTGAATGTTTCTTCTTGGCAAATACCATGGAAAGTGCAAGCATATAAAGACTTGCATGTTTTCCTTTCCCAAATTATTATAATACTTGCTTCCAAATACATCTACAGGACAAATTAGGGGGTGAAAGGGAATAGGGCTGCCCAGTTTAAAATTCACCCTTAATCTTAAAATACCTAGATGCTTTTGCAAAAATGATCTGCAGTAAAACAGCAGGTAACATTTGTTACCATTAGGGTTCCCAGATAACACTCATGCCTCAAATATTTTTCAGGCTATTTGCAGATGCAGGGAGACAGTATTTCATGAAGTCACATGTAGAAAGTTTTCTTCACAACCATAATGGAAGTTTCTCTGTGGTCACCAGGGAATTTGCTGGGATAGCACAACACCAAAAATCAGCTCAGTCCAGTCCACTTCATCAGCTAAATTACACATAGAAAAATGTGTTTATGTATTTTGTTGATACCATGCATTAACATGCTTGTCCTTCCATGGAAAGAGATCTGCAGGAATGTAAAACTCTTGTAGACAAAGGCAGTGGTTCTCAACCAGGGGTACGTGTACCCTTGGGGTCTGCAGAGATCTTCCAGGGGGTACATCAACTGATCTAGATATTTGCCTAGTTTTACAACAGGCTACATAAAAAGCATTAGTAAAGTCAGTACAAACTAAAATTTCATATAGACATTGACTTGTTTATATTGAAATGTAAGTACAATATTTATATCCAATTGATTTATTTTATCACTATATGTAACAATGAGAAAGTAAGCCATTTTTCAGTAATAATGTGCTTTGTCACTTTTGTATTTTTATGTCTGAGTTTCCAAGTAGTTTTTAAGTGAAGTTAAACTTGGGGGTACACAAGACTAATCAGACTCCTGAAAGGGGTACAATAGTCTGGAAAGGTTGAGAGCCACTGTAGAAAGCAACCTGCTTAAAATGAACTTGGATTTAGTGAATTCATGTATATATAGTGAAGTAGAACAAAATAGTTTCAATACATTTAAAGTGACTTTCCATATTGAGTACACGTCATTTGATGGTAGACATGACTTCAATATAAGTGCCCCACTGTAATCAGGATATTTTACAATAGATTTTTTTTCAATAAATTGTGGATGAAATTCTCTGTTTTATGTATACATACAGAGTGTGAGAGAGAGAGAGATCTATGTGTATCTATCCATCTGCACCTACTTTTATTTTTATGTATACATACAGAGAGAGAGAGAGGGAGTTTGAATAAACATGCTTTAGGCAGGGAACTTGTATGTAGATTGGGGGATAGAGATCACCCCCTCACTCACAGGCATGGTGCTAGCCACCCTACAACCCTCCACAGCTACTACTGGCCATGCCTTTCTCCAAGCCCTGAACACGGTCTTCTGGGCTGGTCTAAAGAACTGGTGAAAAGTGAACTTCTGCCATGAACAGCATTTGTGGAATTCCCCCAGTGGATGTAGGACCTGATTCTTACCTCACACACATTGCTAAATAATTAAAATTACTGGATTTACACCAGTGTAAAACCAGCATGAGAAGACCAAGCTCTGGCTATGCAGCTGCCTGTCTCACGCAGAGGGACTATGCTGGTTCCTTTGCACTGTGGACTTTCCTCAGTTGATATAATAATAGGAGAACTTCACTTTACATTCATAATGCAAACATATTTTCAGCATTACTAATGAATGCACTAGTGCTCAGTAGTGTTTACATGTCCTCGGGACAACTAGTGCTAAATTTAATCTGGTGGATCAGCACAAAACATTGATGAAGTTTGAAATATTTACTGTAAACAAAAGTTACTCGTGTTTCCAATATATGTTAAGTGCTGATTATATTCCCTTTTGATTATCGTTAATTTGAAAGACACTTACCAACCTAAATATTGTTTCAAATACCAGCTATGCAGAATCTCTGTAAACGTCCATCATCAACATGGAACTGCTATACGTAATTGTTGCATCTTTTAAAACAATGGAAACCTCTATAAGTTTTTAGGCTAATGTCACCCTGCAACATACTAGCTAGCTGTTTTGTTATTTTGACTATGAATATTAAATGATTGGAAACAACATAAATGGAGAGGTCCTCTCTGTGAAGCCCATATTCTAAATTTTTCCTCGCAGTTATTTAGAGCCTCAGAAAGATCTATGTGTATTTATCCATCTGCACCTACTTTTATTTTTCAATGTTTATGAGCGCAAATCTCTCAGGGTCATAAGGTCTTCATAAATAAAACAACCTACTTAGATCTGCATGTTTTGAATAACAAATCAGCCACCAAACCAGCAGGTGGATACATTTTTAATTAGTTAATCGGCTGTTGCCTTTTGGTTTGAAAACTCTCTTGTTTCATTTAAAGAGATGGAAAAGTAATCGAGTTAATTCTAAAATCATGAAGGCCCAATGTGTTGCTTTTATGCATTGTGCTGTACATCAGCTCAGATCCCTGGATGTGTGATAAAGGGAAATGAATGATGCAATATTTTTATATCAGAGGAATGTTAAAAGTGAAATATTTTATGGATCTTGCAAGAATATGTTATCAGCAATACTTTTTTAATGTCATATGTTGCTACTTATACAAAGTATTCTCATTTGAGCAAGACTATATGATCCAAACTAATTAATTATGTTTCCACTGTGACAACTTTTAATCTACATACCAGCCATCCTTTTGTGATGAAACATAGAAGGATATTCTCATAGGAACAAATGCATTGTGTTGCTTAAAATAATCCATGGAAAGAAACTCTTTGTGAAAACAAATAATGGTTTGGGACTAGGAACGAAATCTAGTATGAGTAATGAAAATTGCATTCCAGAATAAAATGTAAAAAGAGACCCTTTTAAAATATATGTTAGGGTCTCTCTAAATTTCCTTGCTTGGGAAATCCTGTGGCTGCAGAGGTACTTTTGGCAAGAGACGTAGTCTACATGCAGAGTTGCATTTAGTTTCTACATTAATTTTCAACTATTTAGATAAATCAGTGCAAAAGGCTGTGTGGTGATTCTTGTTGCAGTTTAAACCCGGTTTAAAGGGAGCTAGATTTTTGCAGAGTCTATCTGCTGTGAGGTGCGGAACCCTGCTGTGGGAGGACACAGAAAAGAGGTATGGACATTGCACGGGTACTTGGAAAGGGCTGGGGCTTAAGAACTTCTGAGTAGATACCCTGATTCTCAGCCTCCATACTGTAGTTGACTGGGGACAAGGAGGGCTTATTCAGTCAAAGTAAGCCCCACGTGCCAAACTCCCAAATACTATAGCTGCTTGTGTTCTTTTGGGCCTGATCTTGAGGGGTGTTGAGGAATTGCATTCCTGTTGATGTCTCCAGATCAGGCCCTACATGTCTTATCCATATCAAACTTTCCACAGCCTTCTGAGCTTTGCAGACTGAAGAATCTCACAGACACTGGCTACAGAATAGACCAACCTATTGAGGAGACACGGTGTCCTTATCTGGAGGCCCAGCTGCTCTAGAAAAACAGGATGCTAGGGAATTGCAGAGCATCTTAGCGCAGACAGGTGAGGAGAACACACACATCTCCTCTGCAGGTCCCTATTCTGGATCTGTCCTCTCACTAACCTCAATGAGGCCACACAGACCACAGGAATGTTTACACTTCTAAGGATTAATTTATACCTAGAAGAGACAGGCAGGTCCTAAACTGCTTATTATAGTGTCATCTAAAATAATATATTACCTGATAAATGGAAGAGTAGCTCGACCTCCACAATGAGACCTTTTTAGCCTTTTTTGTTAACGGAGCTCAGAAAGTGCCTTTGGCTTAATGGGCCAACCTGTCATTCTTCTCAACTGGACTTTGCAGTAGGCCTAGCAGCCTGACAGATGTAACAGTTTTGGCCCTGAGATGCCTTCAGAGTTCTTCCCAGAAGACTAAATCAGATGCCCCTTCACTAGGACATTGCAGGATGTGCTGAGGATTCTCTTGATCACCAAGTTCACCATCTCCTTTTGCAAGGAAGGGGATGAGTAACAGCGTAGTGTAATAATCAGAATGAAGATGTTGTGGCTGGTAATCCTAAAGTTCCACCTATGAACTATTTCAGCAATACTAGGCAAGCCCATGGTGTTTCCATTTCCAAGAGAATGGTTTTTCCAAATTCAGGCCCTAAGCGCAATGAATTGTTTACATATATTGACCCTGATTCTGCAGCTATTTCATGCATAAAGGCCAAGATTTGAAAAGAATTGGGTGAGTAATGTTTGGCTTTTAAATCTCTACTTAGGCAACTAAATAAGGATTTAGGAGCTTTACTAAATATAGGCTTTTATTTTTCAAAATCCTGTCCAAAAGAAAAGAGTCTCTTTTTTATTATTAAAACAAGACAACAAAACACCACCTACATATCCCAAAGAAAATTTGACACTATGGGGGTAAAGCAACTTGTAAAAAATGGACCATATTTACCCCTGTTACTTCTTTGGCTTTAGTGGCACAACACCACAGATGAAATTGTCTCATTTTGTTTCAATAGGCCTTTAAGATCTTGCTGCATATTCAAGGTCATGCAAAAATAACTATCGGTTTATCATAAATTAAATAATAAAACTTCATTGTATCGTTTCTGGAAGCTCCCTTCTTAGTCCTTTTGACTAACTAAATGGAAAATTCTGTATGCTCGCAGCTGACTGATAAAGGAAGAAAGGACCTGATTCGGATTTCATTTGTACTGGTTTTACACTCATGTAACTCCTTTGACTTCAGTGGAGTTACGTTTTTTCCTACCATTGTTGGTGTTATCGGAATCTAGTCCTTAGTGTACTTTGAAAATAGTTTAAGTCTGCTAAAAGGTTCAAGATTCTTCTCAAAGTTTTGTTCCATGAAGTCTAATTATAGTTTGTAAAATGACATTTATTGAGGCTCAGAAGCCAACTATGCAAACAGTGATTAGCTGAAACTTTAGAAAATAATAATTGCCCACTGTTCTGCAAGGATTATAGCACATAAAAATTGAACTAGGGGAAATCAAGTTTATTCTAAATCAGATATTTCTGTCTATGTTCATATATAAATAGAAAATATGGGAACAGAGGATATTATAAGGACATACAGTTTGAGAGTTCTATTGTGTAGGGATTTTTTCCCCTTTCAGCTTTATAGTTCTCTTACTGTGCTACAATTTTCCATGGGTCTATTTCTAGACATATTATACTTCACAGTCAGGAGGAAAGAAATATCCTGTAATTTCACTATTGCTTCTAACCTACATCTAAAAGAAGAGGTGAAAATCTGGGTGCTCTGGGCAAGAAAATGTCCTTGTGCACCCCAAGCTCAATTGAAACCAACTACAGGAGCATATAATAGTGACTTCATTAAATGCAATGGTCTGACTCTGCTTGAGTCTACACCAAGGTAAATCAGGAGCAAATACACCAAAGCTAATACTGCTATTTTAAACTCAAAAGGTGGTGAAAACAAAAACAAAAAGGATGGGCCAATGGCAGTTTTTGGGTGTGCAAGGACAGAAGAAATGGAACTAAAATGTCCTTGCTATATTTCAGCATTAGCCTAGTAAATTACAGCTCAGTTTGACAAGATAAAGAATAATTTAGCTGCAGTAATTTGCATAGGGTTATTTTAATACTAGGAATGGGAGTCCTGTCAGTCAGACTGTCTATAGACAATCTATAATGATAAGACATCTTTCTAACTCAGATGAATGTTCCCCCATTAGATGAGTGCCACAACCATTTTACTTCTCTGAACTCTTTCTTGGTAGAATTTGCTCAGTGTAGTGGCCTGAGTTTCCTACCACATATGCTAGTGGATAAAGATGGAGCAACTCCACTGAAGGCAAGAGAGATATACCAGTGTAAACACAGTGCACTTGAGAGGAGAATTAGGCTTGTTCCATTTAAGAAAGCTGTGTCTTCTAACAGAAGAAGGATATGAGTGAATTGCAAGCAATCTCTTCAGTGTCTAACTTGGAATACCATTCTAATCTACCTACCAGGTATTAATAATTATTAGTATTTACTATAAATGTACAACAGCTCAAGGAACAAAATACTACTGCTAAACTGTTTGCCTCTCATTAACATTTGTATGTGTTTAAGCCATTTCTTTTACTGTTTCCCAGCTGATTAATATTATTTTAATTTTGTGCAAAGAGCACTTTGCTTAGAATCAAGGAGAGGAAATTAAGTTTAAGATCTAAAAGCTTTAGGCAAAAGTGTCAGGCTTGGAGCAGATGACCACATGAGAGTTTCATAGTGTCTTTTGTGCCACTGATCAGCCTGCATTGTTTGGATGCAGTTACTCTGGTGCAATAGCGCTAACGTAATTATGAGATCAAGCAACATCTGGCGGATTTGGCACCCGGCTCAAAATCGATTGTTCATATGTGTCAAAAGATGAATGCGTCTCAAGTGCACGTTAGGGTGCGCAATCATAAAGCTTGCATTAGCGAGCAAGGGAGACAACAAAATTCTTGGGTCTCATCACCCAACAAAATTGATGGCCCACAAAAGAGCAGTGGCAGAAGGCACAAAAGTGCTTATGCCAGAGAGACTGACACGCTGCGGGTGGTGTTTGACATCTCCTGGCTGAGGGCTGTTGTGTGTTGTGATTTATGTCACCGTAATGATTGATTATTTCAGATCATTCCCATTCTATCATATCTCTGAGAAATTCTCTTCTCTTCAAACATCTTTTTGTTCCACCAACCCTAGGCTGCAGATGGTATCAACCCACACATCCCCATTGTTTAAAGCCCACAGAGAGCTCCACCATTCTTTTGGACGAGTGCTTATGGTTGAACTGCTAGTGTCCAATTAAGGCCTGAAAGTATGGCTTTGGGCACTTTAACCTCTTTGTTCCTCTGCTCCCTTAGGAATTTCATTAGGTGCAACAAATATGATTCAGTAAGGCCTAAAAGGATAATCAGAAAAGAAAGTCACATCATTCAACTGCATTGTGTGTGCAGCTTTCAAGAAAGTCATGTACATATCCATTTCAATAATGCTTGCTAGCTTAGCTGCTTTATATATAACAAAATAAGTTGGGTCCATTAGATATGCTAAGGTATTTGTGTGCATATGTGGAGTGAGATCTCAACTTCAGCATCCAATGTGCCATTGTCATAATTCATACCATCCAAAAATTACTTGTAGCTGTTAAAATAAAGTTGAAATTTTGCTATTCTATCAGCTCAGTGACTTAGATTTTGCCCACCTAATTTATGAACCAAATTTTTTTTGTTGAGGAAATACATTTTATAGGTTATGGGAAAATACAGTGGTTGCTACAGCTGCATCTGTCACACCTCCATAAAGGTCCTTCTTCACAAAAATAAATTATCTCTGGCATGTAAGATCCCAGCAGACTCAGCACAGAGGCAATAGGCTAAGCCTTCCCAACTTGGAAAAAAAAAGTGCCTCCAAGTTGTTCATGAAAATCATCAGTTCATTTCACAACTCAGTCATTCTATGTGACATGAAATATCTGTGACTCAACATGCATCTAGTGGGGGAAACACAGACTCAGGAATCTAGCCTGCTCTTTTTTTAAAAAAAAAAAAATGAAGTGTACACATCCTTCCTGTTCTGATGCATCGTTAGCATGAGCTTACCATTCATAATATTTAGCATGTTAGATAGGTCACAGTTACACAGATCTATGGGTGGGCTTGGTAAAGAAGTGGAATTGACTGGACATTTTAAATATGGTTAAGAGGATTCACCTCTTCTGATCACAACACACAACTCCTAAAGGTTGTATATTATCCCTATGTCCAGATCCTCAAAGGTTTTTTGGGTTCCTATCTTCCATTGATTTCAACAGGAATTAGGCCCTTATATATCTTTGAGGATTTGGGCCTTAGACTTTAGTCTACATATGAGTGAAAAGTATACAAAGAGCAACTTTGATATTACTTTGATATTATTAACACGGTGTGCATTTTTTTCCTTCATGGAAGTTGCAGAAAGTGTGAATGAATATACAGAGCATCCCAAACTAAGTTCCTTGGTTGAACTTTCATCAGATGACATCAGCAATATCATTTGAGGACAATATTTAAAAAGAACGACAGTAGAAAGGACTTTGCTTTCAATAGATTTCGAGGCAGAGTGAGTAAGTGGATGGGCCCAACTGCTTTGACAGGGCCGGAGGGAAATCTGTCTCCCCAACTTTTTGCTTTCCTGTTTATTGCCACCTCAAACCAGCTGCAGGGCCAATCCTTGGCCCCCCTCAACATTTTTGACATAGTCTTCTTCCCCCTAGGTGCAACTGAGACACAAACGGCAGAGGTCTCTAAATCCATTCATCCTGCTCACTATCACATTTGCTTTCACATGCATCACAACCCTACTACCTTCCACTCACATTACACTTGTGGTCTAATGGCACTGGGTGGCATGGGGCAATTTCACATCACCACTTTGGTGAATAGTTCTACACTATGTAGGTTGTTAATGTTTGTTAAAAGGTTTCTATAGTCAGTGGTACCTTTGAAATATTTGTATTAGTAAATCAAGGAAGCTACAGAGGACTGAGCGAGATGCAACCATATCATTAATAAGGGCCCTTAGGAGAAATCTGGAGACCAAGAGGATGCAAAAGGAAGGGGGAGTAGCTTTCTCTTAAGAGAAGAAGAATGAGTGTAAGCTCTTTCGGGCAGAGACCATGTTTTTGTTCTGCATTTGTACAGCAGAAAGCATGTAGGGAGGCCGGGTGGCCTCCCTCTGAGCCAGAGGGAACAGAACCCCTCTTGCAGCCGGAGTGGGTGGGCCTTGACGAAGCTGGTCCCGCCCCCAGGAAGCGGAAGGGTGGGACAGGAAGTACAAAGGGCAGGGCCCGCAGCTCAGTCAGGGCTGCACCAGGGAAGGAGGCAGACGCAGGCCGCGGGCTGCTCCCTCCCTACCCTGCTGCCAAGCCAGGAAGCCCTGATCTAGGGGACAGCCTGCGGTTTCCAGACCTGCCGGCTGCCGAGTACCCCGAGGAGCTCCCGGAAACCTGCAGGGACCCGTGGCCAACAGAGGCGGACGATCCAGGAGAACCCCAGTGGCTAGCAGCTGAAGACCCCGAGGTACTGCCGGAGCCCGACAGTGACCGGTGGGCAGCCGAGGCGGCCGCTGACGGGGATCTGGAACCCCCTGCTACCGAGGATCCTGACTCCTGCTGGTGCCTGCTCGACTGTGAGGTACACCCCAAACTCTAGCGAGCACTCGCCTGCCTGAGGGGCGTGCTATTAACTCTATGGGCGCTCCCCTGCCTGAGGGGCGTGCTATTAACTCTGTGGGCCCTCCCCTGCCTGAGGGGCATGCTATTAACTCTGTGGGCGCTCCCCTGCCTGAGGGGCGCGCTATTACCGTTGAGGGCGCTCCCCTGCCTGAGGGGGCGCGTTACTAACTCCGGACGCTCCAGACCCCCCCGCCGCTAATTCCCCCGTGACCGGGAGGTGGGGCCAAAGTGCGGAAGCGAGCCAGTAGCTCCTCACCGCCCCCAGTGGCCCGCGGCCACTACTGACTCGCGTACAGAGCACAATGGGGTTTTGGTCCATAACTGGTGCTCCCACACAGGGCACTAACACAAAGAGTACAGAAGAAGAAAGGTATAAAATAATATATAAGATGCAGAACAAAAGAACTCATCTTTTTATCAGTAACACCTTAATGACACACATCTTTGCCAAGATTTCTCACACTTTGCACCATAAGAGATCTCATTGACCTCATTGAGATGACTCCTGGGGTAAGACCTTGTGTCATTACTTATGCTTGGGTAACATGAGTGAAAAGGCTCCTATTTTGTTTCAGTACTATTCTATTCTGTCTTCTTTGCCCAAATGTCAAAGGCTGCACAAAATACAAGAAAGTGGTGAAACAGGCTCATTGGACTACATTTTGCTTTCCAGCTTAAATGATTCCTGAATTTATGCTGCCAAAGAAAGTTCACTGCCTATTCATATTCTATTTCACCATATTGCATTTAGCCAGAGACACCGTCTCCAGTCTGGACACATTTATCAACAACACATAGAACCTGCATTTTGGAAAGACGGGTGCCTTTACTGGGTTACAAATGTATATATGCAAACCTTTGGATCAATCCTAGTTGGGCCCAGCACTACCCCAGACCAACCACTTGTAAACACAGGTTGGCCTGCAGATTGGCTTCCATATGGGTCTTAGAAGTGGGCAAAATCAGAGTGGAAAATGCCTTCTGTGGGCTCCTCATCTGCTCAGCTATTTTCTGGTATGGCCTGCTAACCACATGGCCACCAAAGATGACACATTGATTGGGGGATTTTGTGCTAAAAATACCTTTTGCCCCTCTAATCCACAGTTTAAATGTCTTTCATATATGAAGAGAATTTAGCCAAGGGGAGTGATAATGGGATCCATAAGCTTACACCTTTAGGTCACCAGTAGTATAGCCAGGTTATTAATGACTGAGAGCATTATGCCATATATCAGATGCTCAGCTGTCCATGTAAATTCAGTTGTTGGTCTCAGCCTAGTTCTTACTGACCACCAGAAAAAAAATCATCATAATTTACATTCTTCTTGGCATTCACAGCCCAGAGGATTGAATGGGCATGGAGCCTAAACCACCATCCATAGAGGTGGTCCTTTGAGAGGAGGTTTCCGGCATGCTGAAACTGAGACCTCCATTGCCCGTGCTGTGCCAGTATTATGAATACAAAGAGGATTTCAATTTCCATGGCTACCTGGTACCTTCCTGTGTAACAAAGTTACTCAGATTAAAGTTCATAATAGTAAACCAACAATAAAAGCTAAAACATCACCACCTATAATAATAAAGAATTCAGAGGATTGCAAACTGCATCTCTCTCTCTAAAAAGATGTGTGTGTTTGCAGAGATGTCCGTAGGTATATTACAGCTGTTTGGAAAGTGGTGAAGATTTTCAGCAAAATGTTTGGAAAGAAATGCATTTCTTTTCAAAACAAAAGCAATTCATGGAAGATGTGTTGTTTCAATGAAAGAACAACAAAACAAATCAAATGTTGGTTGCTGGCAAATGTTGGTTTTGGGTCCAGTCCACCATGGTTTTCATGCCAGGGCTTTAGGTGATCTTTTACATATTGAGCACTTGGCCAGTAAGGTCTGAAACCTTGAACTTAATTTGCTACTCTGTGGAAAGCCAGCACAGGGTGCCAAGGACAGGTCTCGTGTTCACAGGTCCTGAATTGCTGAAAACATTGGGAGAGAGCCTCATCTGGTGTAAATAGGCACAGTCCTACTCAAATCAGTGCCTCACCGCTGTCAGCCCAGACTGGAAGCTTGACTGGACTGATGGGGATTAGCCAAGTTTAAGTCTTGGGAAGGAGTCAATGCCCCCGCTTCATTCTGTTCCATCCTCCTTTCCGTTATGAACAGGATTACATGACAGGAGACTGAGTCACTGACCCATAGGGCCCCATCTAGTCCTATGTGGGGATTTTGGCAGGGATTACACTACACAATCTATCCCTGATTGGCTGGTTTAGGTGTGGCAAGGTTCATTGATTGGCTTCCCTTTCCTTCCTTCTCCCCCTTCTCCGCAGGGGGCATAAAGAAGTTCTTTAGTGTGGCATGCTGGTCATGCCTACCCATGTGAATTGCAGTTCTTTTAGCAGGTCCCCAGGTGTGTTGTGTAACACCAACAGACCGCAGCCATCAGGAACAAACCTGGAATCTCTTGAGCTAAATGCATGAGCCTCTACTGCATGAGTTAGAAAGCCAGCTGGCTGTTCACTAAGGCTGTAGAGCAGATTCATTTTATATCTCTCTCTAAGTGAGGGATACATCCAGAAGGTGTGCAAGTTACAGCTGGCCAGATTATCTTTTTGGGACTAGAAGGGATTTTGCCCCTAGTCTAGACTGGCAGCGTGTCTGGTACAACATTGCCATGTCTCCTGTTTTTTATTGTAAGTCTTATAATTAGTGTTTTTTCTTAAAGCCCCAGCTCCTGGAGTCATAGGATTACAGGAGAATCAGTTTTATTTAAAAAAATAAGTTTATAACTCTCATAGTTGTGAAGAAAAGCTTGTAAACGAGACCTAAGAGCATTATAAAGGCTCAGAAGGCAAATACAAAGAACACACTTTTAAAAATATAATCATGATTTTTAAAGCAAAATCAGGATTTCTGGGAGGCCTGAGTCAGTTTTTGAATGCTTGAGGTTGGCAATACCACTAGTGGAGGCCTGATGATTAGGTAGGATATGGAATGGGTTTAAACTGTGTCACAATTTATGAACAGTGACTGGTATGAGTGGTCAGGGATGGGGGCCACCTTCTAAGGTAAACCTGAGCATGGGACCCAAAAGATTAGTAATGTTGATCTATGGTAGTTTCAAAGCAGAGGGTGGCTTAAGTCTCAGGCAGACTGGGACACCATCTTGTCAACATGTTTAACTCCTATATGAGAGGAGTGTGCTTAGAATCAAACGCTGGCTGAACATCTGGTTGAGGGCAGGTGGGGTTAGGATGAGGTTTGCCTGTATCTCACTGAAGTTGTTTAACTCAATCTGTCTCACACTGGAGCCAGTGAATTCCCTGGTAGTCTGTTGTGACAGAAGTGGAAAAAGCGCTTTTCGCCTCCTATTTTCCTGTCAACTGTTTATTAATAAAGTTTGCAGTTTAAAGCCATTTCTTTGTGTTTGCGTCTTATATTCTCATGTGTCAAGTAGAGCTATAGGCAAATTTAAGCAATGAAGGACCTGGCTCACAGTCTTTTCTTCTCCCCCCAACCCTAAAAACTGTTTTAAAAGACACTGTTTAGAAGGAAATTCCGTGTGAGCATTCATTTCTAGTGCTGCTCATCTATTTCTTTGTTTCATTTTCATAAGAGAGTGACTGGGGATGTGAGATGTATATCAATGGCTCTGGGACTAGATATGTCCACTGAGTGAAGATTAGCAGGACTGATCAGTCTTTGAAATAACGAAGGAATTCCTGTAGAAGCATTTCATGCAAGTGGGTCAAAATAAAATGAAAGCTGTCCTTGGGCAGCTTTCATATACACATAGGTTTGAGTTTTTTCCATATTTCCTTTTTCCGAGGAAAGAAAAACATAAGCCCTTTTTTGCAAGCAGCATTTTATTTGTAATTTGATCTCAATCGCTTTAGAAGATGTGCATTGCCCCTTGTGTCATTCAAACGTTCCATGGGATACACACCCCTGGGCCTGATTCTCATTTACACTAACGCCCCTTTACATTTGTATCCACTTTACATTGCCAAAGTGGGATAAAGAGCTTTTGTGTAAATGGGAATCAGGCCCAGATAGCTGGAGAGGCAGAATTTTATTTGTCTTCACGGATTAAAATGGAAAGTGCATTTTACATGTCCGGGACTGCCTCCACTGAAAGCATAAATACCATTTTCTATAGTAGCAGATCTGGCCCTCCTGGGATTATCTCATTTGAATTATAGTGATGGCTGTTGTGAGCAAGCACAGAAGGGTGGTCCCTGTGTCCTGAGAGGAAGGGCATGGGACTATCCACATGGCTATTTTCAATAGCATCTGAGTTTTTAGCCCTTTTGCCAGTGAAGTACATTTAGTGGCCCAGTTCTTTGGCTGTGCTGTGGCTGCTTTGTTCAGCTCTATACTTGTAAAATGGCCCTAAAACCAGATTAACCTGCACTGGGAGGACCATTCTGCTGACACAGAGCTAGTATAATTGCTCCTACACCATCACTTCCTGGCTGCCCATGTTTGGGGCTGGCCTGCAAACAGGAGACATAGCCTAGGAAGAGGATATATAGCTTGTGGGTTCCTTTTTCCCCAGTGACTCCCAACTGCCCCATTATCCTCTTGGGGCTGTTGGCAGCTGACAAATTAAAGCAACTCTCAACCTGCTCTAATTTATATGAAGGAGTTAGACTGTTTCTCAACTGGCTCAGAGTCAGTTGAGTACAAAGGTAGCATCTCTCATAGTGCTCTGTTCCTAGAGATCAGGGATTATGTCTAATATCCCACACTTGCCAAAAGACGAGCATGCCATATATGGAAGTCATGGGTATGGTTCTGATTCAGCCCCCCTGATTTCAGTGGGACTACTCACATTCCTAAAATTAGGCTTGTGTTTCATGAACTGGGGCCCATAACATTATCTGTAATGAAAATGGCTAAATATAATGCACACACGTGAAAAATATTCATGACCAAGGCCAAATGGAACCCATTTTATAGAATAAAAAAGGATATAGAATTATATGGTTTGACAAATAAATATATTAGAAATGTTTCAAATGTGTGTTTATATGGACACTGCCAAGTCCCTCAGGCTAAAAAGCTGTCATTAATTTTTAAGTGAGATTATTTCTCATTGACAGATCTGTAGTATGAAGTCCAGTAAGAGTTCTCAACAGAACAAGGGGCCGGACTGGAAATAGCAGGACATGTTTTCCTATACCTCTCTGTCAATGTGGTTCAAGCCTGACAAGAACAGCACTATGGGATTGTATTAATGAGATATACCATTTTTGTTCTAAAGGATTTGACAAAGCCTTTTTTTTCAAATATTATGAACATCACCAATAAAATGGGACAATTTATTCTCTCAGTTACATTCATGCAACTCCATTGAGATTAGTGAGGTTGCCTAGATATGACTGAGGATAGAACCTGGTCCACTATGTTTAAGCGAGTGAAAAATAAAGAAAACGTTGACCCTTTTGTCACATGAAACTGGGCCAGTCTAATTTGTGCACTCTCACGAACCATCAGATTCTTTAATTCCATGCCATAAAAAAACCCAACTCTCTGGCCCTCATTCTGCTGCAGCATACAAGCATCTGAGTCAATGTAATCACCAAGGAAGTCAATCAAATCTACTTGCATGCAGCAGCTGCAGAATGAAACTCAGTGCTGCTCTAGACACAGCATTGCACCCTGTGTGTGTTCACGTGATTTTGAGCATCTCCATAAAAGGTTATGAAGATGTAGTTTCAGACAAAGTATTTTAATGCATAGAATAATGCATAGAAACATTTAGCATCCACCCTAGCCACACACATACGCACACAATTAGTGGTACAATTTATAGTTAGATCCATGGTTCTCAACCTGTGGCCTGTGGGCCGCTGGCGGTCCAATCAGCACACAGCTGCGGCCCATGTGACATCCTCAGGGCCATACGGATATAGGATGACCAGACAGCAAATGTGATGGGGTGGAGGGTAATAAGAGACTATATAAGAAAAAGACCCAAATATTGGGACTGTCAATATAAAATTGGGACATCTGGTCACCCTATACAGGTAGTACAGGCATGACACGTCTTGCGTGAGGGTTCCGTTCCGCGGTTACCACGTAAAGTGGAAACCGCATATAGCCAGAACCCATTGACTTCAATGGCAGGCGAAATCACGTCCCCTACAGGAAGTTTTTTTTAAAAAAAATTTCCCCCCCTTTTTTTTTTTTGCCAACCATGTAAAGCAGAAATCACGTAAGTTAAATACGCCTAAAATGCGACATGTCTGTATATATATTGTGTAGATACAGCCCACATAAAACAGAGGACTGCAGTGGTAAATAGGTTGAGAACCACTGAGCTAGATAGATGTGAGGCTCTACTACAACAAATACATTCACGTTCCTTGGCTCAAAAAACAAGCTCCAGGGAACTCCCCCACATCTGCTAGAACACTAATGAACTACAGGAATGAAGCGAGTGTGGATACCTTTTCTGGACTGCATGTGTGTTATAGGCACAATAGCAAATGTCTCTGCAAAGATGCTGTAAGCTACTGTTTGAAGAACATACACTGACATGCTAAATACAGTTCTGAATACAGTGGCATCTTTAGAAAGTGTGTGCATGCTGAATAAGCACTGACAGAAGGCTTTTCATATATTCCTGCAGTGCTTTTTCTGGGCTTGAGACATAAAATTTCAATCTAGAATCAGACTTGAATCTCCCAAAAATCCAGGGACCTTTATATGTGAAGTTTTGATTCAAATCACTGACAGATAGGTGTCAGCAAAACTAGCTTTGTAGATGGAGTCAGATTCCAATTTTCCCCCACCAGTCTGAGGTATTCAGGTGCAGGACCCATCTTTACCGGGAAGCGAGACAACTTTTTTTCAGAGAGCAAATTCTGCGTTCAGTAGCAGATGCAAATCAGAAGTAGCTCTACTTTTGTCTAGAAATACTCTGGTATAATTGACTAAAATCTTTCTCCATACTCTTTCTATGGGGAGACTCTGTCTTATAAAGGCCTCTGGGCATATGGACATAAGGACCTTAAAAAATGACAAATAGAGTCAACTCCTGAGTGAATAGATTAAATAAAGAGAACCCTCTCATTTTCTACACAATTCGTATATGCATTATATTATTCCATTGCAGCTGGTGCAGTTATTTCTACTGCCCCCTTATTTTGAGTACTGCATAAAAAGAGTCTGTGTGTGAACTAAGCATTTCTCAAGATTAATTTTTTTCCCAGATCAGGTCTTTAAATACAAGGTTCTGATGTTTTCTTTGAGCTACTCTGATGACTTTTGCCTTGCGCTGGGTCTGTGTGTTATTAGCAATATCACATTTACAGTGACCCAACATGATTTTTTTCTACCCGCCACAGAATAAATGTCTCTTTCTCACATTGTTGAGAATTTCCCACAGAACAGTTCTTGTTTTTGTAGAATTATCCATGTACAAAACATTCTGTTCAGGGTGAGCACTGCACTTCTTATTCATGGTAATTACACTCACATCTTTGATCTCAGATGAGATCTCTTATGCATATTTTGTTCTATTTATGTCTTTGATCTTATTTTTTGTCATCCCACCATGACCCCAATAGGCTGCCTTTTCATTTGAAAGACATTCATCCTACATCTCTTAAAAGAGAAAAGGTGAAATGTTGGTGGATGTATACTATGCAACCCTGCAGAGCATAAAATACTGAGCAATTTTTTTGAGCAGGGTGCATCTGTTTTTTGTCTCCTTGTTTAAATGAATAGTAGCACACCATGCTGGTAATGTCAAGCATTCACCTAGGCAGCTGAAAGTGATATGTGGTACTGAGAAGAGTATATTAAAAAACAAAACAAACAAAAAAACCCACCAGCTACTGCTATTACTGCAGTGACAGCAGATTACACTGGAAAAAAGGAGACATGTGGGACCCTCTAGTGTGCATGACAAAAACTTGTTTCCATGACAACATCTGAGTTGGGCCGTGGAGGGAGCAAGAGCTGTGCAGATCAACACAGAACTCCAGCAGACTGATTGGAAAGAGTTGTCTGTAATTTAGCTTGGCTGCCTTGTTATGTAATATATTTTCTGAACTATGTAAATGACTGGAAATTTCTGCATCAAAAGCATCCTGACAAGAGAATTGCAGCAGGGGCTGACTCCTTCACATGAAGCAAAAGAAGTTTCAGATTTGCGGAGGACCACTGACCTCTTGCATTATATCAGTGTTATTAGATTATTATTATAAAGTATATCACAGATCTCCCTACCAGGCTATTTTTAGAGCGGAGGCAGCTACATTTTTTTGAGAAGAGTACAGTATTGTATTCTGGTCCTTAGAATGGACTTTTAAGTGGTGAGTCAGCAAAGCCCTTAAGCCCATGCTTATTGTTAACATCTGAAGTTAATGGGACTTAACCTGAAGTATTTGCCTAAGTTTTTAACTTAGTGTTTTGCTGAATGAGAGCCTTAATAAAACTTAGAATCAGAACAGAGAAGCCAAATTTACATGGGTCCAGGGGACCGATGCTGTGATGTGGCCTACATTTTATTACAATGTTTCAAGGAGACTCAGTTGAAAGACAAGGTGCTTCTTTAGTTATTAGAGAAAGGACATGGGGCAGTTAAGTAGCATATACAATAGAAAAGAGACTAAAATTAATTTGAAATCCAGGAGATCATAAAATAAAACCATGTAAAGCATTTTTCAGTAGCTGTCTTGTGAGGGCTGATGTAAAGCATATAGCGGTCAGCCAGAGAGAATACGAGAAAAAAGAACAGTAGGTGAGCACAATCCGCTGTTCCTCACCTCCCTCAAACATAAAATGTTTTAACAATAATAGCCATTGTTATGGAATCATGTGATGATTCCATATTTGAGGATGAATAACAGTTTCCATTCTAGCTTCCATATTAAATCCTCATCACTTAAGAATACATTTTTGGGCAGGGGTTGAATTTTCTCTTTCTACAGGGAATGTGCGTATTTGTGGTGGAGTGGAGAAGATTTGATGTTCATTGGCAAAGCCATTTTTGAGTTTACTTTCCAAATTTAATTATTCAAGAAGCTCCTTCATGTCAAAAACCATGTCAGGTCCCCTGGTACGGACTTTAACTTCTAGCAGATGATTTAAAATAGCATGTTGCTCTGTGTATGATAAAACATAGACCTACTTCTACATTCTTTTATCTGTTGACCTGTCCATTTACAGCATTTCCAATGCACCCATTCTCTTATTGTAGAGCAGCAGTGTCCAATAGCAATTCGATGCTAGCCACACTTGTGGTTTTGAATTTTTCTTATTTGCCACATTGTGTATAAAAGAGGGGAAAATATAATTTAATTCTTAACTTTCAAGAATGTTTTAAAGTTAAAAACAATAATAAAAAGTTAATAATAAACATCACATATGCATAACATTGCTAATTACAATAATAATAATGTATAAATTCAAGATAAGTGAATCAAAAAGTACCTACTTTTTGGAGTTTAAATGTACATGAGTTAATGTAATCACAGGCATAAAAAGATGGAAACAGAACTTGACTGAACTCTTTCCTTATCACTGCTAATTACTGACCATCATCAGCATTCATACAGTATTCTATGCCTGCACTGCACATTTTATATTTCAAAAGACACTTTCTATATGTAACCCTTCTGCCAGGCTGAGTTGATAGCAGCAAGGGCCACTTCAGTACATAGGGGTTCCCTCTCAACAATGCAATGCAAAACTGGCTTGAGCCCCCACCCAGTGACCTGGGAAAATTTTACACGTACGCCTGAGAGCCTCAAAGAGGCAATACTTTCCCTCTTGCAAGCACAAAGCCTTGGTGTGGCAGAAAATCTTTAATAACATGAGGTAAACAACATCAGCATTAAATTGGGAAAACACCACAACTAGGGTTCATAAACCAAACAATGACCAAAAAAGACCCACCCCAAGCAAATTGGGCCATGTCCTTTCCCTTTGGTTCTTGAGTCCAGCAACCCAAGTGTCACCCAAAGTCCCAAAAGTCCAACAACCCAAAAGTCCAGCAACCCACAAGTCTCTGTCCCTGGACAGTGCAGCCCCAGAGTTCAAAAGTTCATCTGCAGAGTTTTACCTCCCAGCCTGCGTGGAAATAGGGGGGGAGGTAAGGGGCACCTTACGTGCTCAGAGGCCAACTGCCCCACCTTTCCGTGGGGTTCTGCTGCAGCCTTCACCACAAGCCGCTCCACTCCACCAGACATCCTGCGAGTCACTCACCAACATACCTTCAGCCCGCCCCCCACTACTTACCACAGCACTCAGTGATTTCAGCTTATTAATTTTTAGGTCTTTAGTGATTTCAGCTCATTGTAGGGGAGCGTCAGTGCTGGTGCCAAAGTGAATTCAGCTCAACAGCCTTTAACCAGACTCCTAATGGAATTAAAATTAGCTCTGATATTACACAGTGGAAAGAGGAGGGGGTACAATTGGTGTTTGGAGCCCACACCACCAGGTACAAATACCTGACCCCAGCCTCTCCCAAATCACTGGATTTTGGAACCCATGTCCCTTGCCTAGCGAGTGCTACTTAGTTGAGGATGAGTCCCTCAATCATAAAAGGCCAAGTACAGTTCCACTGTCCTTGATTCACATAACCAGGATAACAACACTTTATTCTTCCTGCCCCAAAAACAGAGAAACTGGGGATCCCACAGCAGCCAAAGTGACTATTTGGGCAAGCAGTCCCCTCATGCTAGGTGGGGTGGATGTGCCCATGCAAACGAGGTGTGCTCATGAAGTCCTTTTCCACAACTTGCCACCAGATGTTAGGGTAGAGCTCATCCTGATTCTGCTTACATCTAAAAATAACACAAATGGACTTGTAACCTTCATAGGACAAAGCACATGACAAAACATGTCTACACTGTCGAGGCACTAGACATAGACTGACTCGCTCTGCTCACGACTAGGGTAAGTAGGCAGGCCCTTAGTAGTTGTTCTCACCTTCCCGGACTGCACTAGCACCCGTTGCTATTATACGCAGCTCACACACATCCACTGTTGTCTATGCTGCTGTCTCTCTTACACTATATCCTAGCCACGTTAACAAGCTGTACATCAAAGTACACAACCTGTCTTCCCGTACTGCTGTCTTCAATACACCAACTCATTGCTCATGCATTAGCCACAATTCAATAGCCTATTCACCACATGTGGCTAGTAATGAGCGTATTGGACATAGCTGCTGTAAAGGCACTTTATAGCTAACTGGTTTAGGAGTGGGATTTAAACTAACACCACCTAGAACCACAATTGTAATGTACTTATAGCCATATGTTAATACCATGAACCCATGCAAGTGAATATGTAATCACCAGAAACCATATGTGTTATGAGAGACCTGAAATGCGGCTCTCACTGTAATTACTTGGCTATAACTGATAGGAATTGTGAGCTGTAACAAAGAGTAAAGTTTTAAGATTAGCAGCCGTGTTAGTTTGTATCCACAAAGAAAACGAGGAATACTTGTGGCACCTTAGAGACTAACTTATTTCAGCATAAGCTTTCGTGGGCTATAGCCCATTTCATCGGATGCATAGAATGTAGAAGTAAGATGCATTTATATACACAGAAAGCATAAAAAGTTGGAAATTACCATACCAATTCTAAGAGGCTGTTTAATTTGAATGAGCTATTATCAACAGGAGAAAAAACCTTTTGTAGTGATAATCAAGTAGATCTATGTCATACAGTTGACAAGAAGGTGTGAAGGAAACTTAATTTAGGGAAATAGATTCAATTAGTGTAATGACTAAGCCATTCACAGTTCTTGTTTAACCCTTGGTTTATAGTGTCCAATTTGTAAATTAATTCCAGTTCGACAGCTTCTTGTTGGAGTCTGTTTGGAAGTTTTTCGATTTTAAAATTGACAACTTCAAGTCTGTAATAGAATGGCCAGGGAGATTGAAGTGTTCTCTTACTGGTTTTTGAATGTTATGATTCCTGATGTCAGATTTGTGTCCATTTATTCTTTTGCATTGAGATTGTCCGATTTGGCCAATGTACATGGCAGAGGGGCATTGCTGGCACATGATGGCATATATCACATTGGTAGATGTGCAGGTGAATGATCCAGTCATGGTGCGCCTCACTCAGCTATGTTCATCTTCCATGAGATGTGTGTTTGCCTTATAGTACTGGTAAGTTCAACTAGCAATGCCAGAGGGAAGCTTATAACTTTGGAGAGGCATCACATGCTGTACTCATGCTACATACTTTGGCAGTGGATCTTGTAAATCCTCATTCATCTGCCCTTAAAAGCACATCTGAAGCTTCACTGAAGCTGTAGACTTTGCTAACACACAGGCCACTAAAGATTTACTGCCTCTGCTGGCTAGGTATGTGGAGCTTATGATTTTTTTGAGGTCTCAGGTATGCTGTCCTCATCCAATTATGTATCCAATGTGAATATGGCCTTATTTGGGATTGGGGGGGTGGGGAGATAATGCCTCATTTCTCACTTTGTTGTGGGTTCCTGCCTATGGGACTAAACCTTTCTTGGATCTAGAGCAGGGATGGGCAAACTTTTTGGCCCAAGGGCCACATCAGGGTGCAGAACTGTATGGAGGACTGGATAGGGAAGGCTTTGCCTCCCCGAAAAGCCTGGCTCCCGGCGCCCTATCTGCCCCCTCTCACTTTCCAACACCTGACTGTCCCTCCTCTGAACCCTTGACTCATCCAACCTCCCCTGCTCCTTGTCCCCTATCCACCCTTCTCAGGACTTCCACCCCTACCTGCCCCCCTATCTAATACCCCTGCTCCCTGTCCCCTGACTGTCCCAACCCCTATCCACCCCCACCCCCTGACAGCCCCGCCCCCAGGATTCCCATGTCTATCCAATCCTCCCCTTTTCCCCATCCCCTGACCACCCTCCAAGAATCTCTGCCCCATCCAACTTCCCCCTGCTCCCTGGGACTCACTCCCCTTTATTCAACCCCTCACTCCCTGGCCCCTTACCACGCTGCTCAGAGTGGCAGGAGCTTTCAACCATGCCACCGTGCTGCTCAGCAGAAGCAGCGGGCCAGAGCGTTGGCAGCGCGGCCCGCTGAGGCTGCGGGGGTGGGGAGACAGCAGGAGAGGGGCCAGGCAGAGGGGCTGATCGGGCGCTCAAGGGCCAGGCAGGATGGTCCTGTGGGCCAGATGTGGCCTGCAGGCCATAGTTTGCCCACCTCTGATCTAGAGGGACAAGCTCCAGTTGTTGAAAGCTCTGCCCATACAGCTGGCAAAGCGTGAAACTCTCAGGAGCATCTTTGATCCAATGCAGGTGCCACAAAAATTACAAGAAGAATCCACTCAATGATATCTGAATTACGCACGCATGAAACAAACACGTACAATCCCCCCCACATATTTCTACATGAAAAAGTTATGAAATTGCCAGACAAAAACTTTGTTAAGATAAAGTTAAGACAAATTGCAATTAAGCATTAATAGAATGTTTTAGTTTTGTTAACCCTACAGGAATGTCAGTAGATGCAGTTAATTACTAGCCTTTATTTTAGTTTCATATACTTGTAATCCTTCAACAACAGGCCAGAGACGCCTTCCCTTCTTTCTACTCTGTAGAGACCAACCCATCCCTCCTCAGAAGCACCTGAAACACTAACATCTTCCATCCTACTTTCCACATGCTGGACAGAGATCTGACCCTTTCACAACCTCCAGCCCCACTATGGGTCAGCATCTCTTATCTTTTATATACATTATCCAGAGACAACATCTATTTTTCATCCAGCGTCTTACTGCAACCAGGATACCCCCCTCACTTCAGTCCAGTTTTCCAATATGAGATTGAAACCTCCTTGTAGTTGTATCATTCACCTGCTTAACAGGAGTCAGACACCTCACCTACTTTTGCAACAGATGCCAAAGTACCCATAAGAAGATCCTTCTTCTGCTATCCAAGTGATGGGTGTGGGAAAATCTACATATGCATACTACAGAATGGTGCTGTACACAAAACATCTGTTAGGTCACCCAGTCTAATCCCCTGCCCATGCAGAATTATTTCCTACAGTATGTTTGATAGTGCTTTTGCCTGACTAGTTTTTAATGGTCCAAAGACCCTGACTCCTATCACTTCCCTTGGGAGACTGCTCCCCACTACAGTCTCATTGATCTCATGGACAGAAAGCATTCCCTGATACTAAGCTGCATCTTTGATCCAATGCATTTTTGTTTTTCATCCCATTAATCCTAGTTCCTCCCCTCTATTCCACCCTGTATTCTCTCCTGCCTTCATATTAGTATCCTACTATTAGTTGCGACTTTTATCCCCCTCCATTTAATCACCACATATGCCTACTTTTAACTTCTCCTCACAAGACAAAACATTTTCAGGCCCTAATAATTTTCTTTGCATTTCTCTGAACTGCCTCCAGTTCATCAATGTGTTTGTGGTATTGAGATACCCAGCCCTGAACTCAATATTCCTGGGAGGACCCTCACCAGAACTGTACAGACTGGGAAGCCTCCCTGTACCCCAGGCACTACATGAGCGCCATCTGCTGCCTGCCTTCTGTCTTTCCTTCCAATCAGTTGCCAGCTGATGTGAGCTGTCTATCTTAGATATTTGTAAGGTGCCTGTCAATACAGTATGTAAATGCCAACTAGAGATCCTAAGATGTACCCAGTACATCTCCTGTTCCTCTGTCCTCTTAACCTGAATCCTACATGCTGCAATGGAAGCAGGTGGATGGCCAGCAGTAATCAGGTGTATGCTGCCAGGTCCAAGGATCTCTTCTAGCATGGGGCCTACATCCTACAGACCCTTGGTTAATCTGCCTTGACAGTGTGTTATTAGGTAGCATCAGTATCCGATACTGGTTAGGAGAGTGGGTGTGGATGATACAATCATATAACAAAATATGCCATAGCAATTCCTGAACTCAGTTGGGTAGGCATGAAGAAGTGTATATGTAGCATTAGAACTTCCATACCATTGAAGCCTTCCCTGGGCTTCAACTGAGGAAGAAATCATCATGATGTAATACTTAGAGTTGAAAGGTCTCATGAATGGTGGGAGTTTCTTTCACCTGGGCAACTGGTAGGTGGCTGAGAATACTAGCAGCAGAATGATGGTGGCTGGAAAACATAACTAACTTTCCAAACTTTATAGCATTTACAAGGAATTTGTTACTAAAATACTTTAATAATGTTGCTTTTAAGGACATCTTGTATATAATTTGAGTTTACCTTTATTTAACACTGTCTCTTTTTATCTGTCTGTGCACTGGGGAGAAGAGAGAGCATGAGCAAACAATTTAAATTTTAATGTTCACAAGGGAAAACATAGGTTACCAGCATGCCTTCATAAGTTGGAAGAATTCCGATATATGTAACTACCCCTTTTCTTCCTCCTGTGGCAATAAAATTCATAATTCTTCATGTCATTTTTACATTATTATAGGATCCGAAGAAGAACTGTGTGGAGATCAAAAGCTTGTTCCCTTCCACCAACAGAAGCTGGTTCAATAAATGATACTACCTTGTCTCTCTCACATCCTTGGACCAACATGGTTACAATAACATTGCAAACAACTATATAAGCTTTTATCACAACATCAAATCACCACAAAACTGAATTAGCTAAAATGTGATACCAAAATTATGTAACAAACAAGCCGCTATTTTCCCATAAAGATTTCTGTTCATTTTAGATTACATAGAAAGATTTGCTCTTTGTGATGTTGGATTTATATGTGGTTTGCCCTTTCACAGAGCCTCTTCACAGAAATATTCACTCTAAACATTCCAGCTGCAAAGAAAGGGGTTAAAAAAAGTTAATACCTTTCAACTGCAAAGAATTACATCATGATAATTTCTTGCGCTATGAGAGTTTCATGTCTTAGAAAAGCATTTTAATTCCAGGTTGAACACAATGGTGCGAAAGCTATAATTACCCTCTCTCTTCCTTCTCTTGAGGAAATAAAATTCATAATTCTTCATGTCATTTTTACAGTATTATACTCATGTCATCAATAGTTTTAAAAGTTTTATTTTTAAGAAAGTTATTGGTAGTGTAATAAAAGTGAAAATTAATTTCCTGTAGTTTGAATCAAAGTGTGTCAATGTCTCAAGATGCAATGTTACAGTAAAACGGGAAAGTTAATGGAATATTAAAATCTGTCAGTTGATCTTCTGGGGGTGGGTGGGAATGGTTCATCATCTGTGGTTTGAGAGCTTTCTGGGAGTAGGGGCTATGTAAATCACCAATTAACCATTCCAAATTAAAATGCAAGTGGACCTGTCCTTTCTACTTACAGAAACAAGAACCATATCACAACGATCAAAGGCTCCTTCTCATTTTGAATTCGTAGGTAAATAACAATTACCCATTCCTTTTCAATATTGTGTGGTGATAGCCGTATTCAAAACATAAACATTTATTCTGGGCCTTTGCTGGAGTGATTAAAATGTTGAAGGCATTGCAGAGATTCCCCAAGCTCCTTGACAGCTGTCATTGCTATTGAACCCAACTCTAACAACCGAAGAGAGCTTTACTGGTAAACTGTTTTGTGGGGCTACAAAGACACTCTCTCCATTTCATACAAGCATCTGTTGCCATATATTGGAGCTTTATTCCTTCCCACTTTGACAAAAATGATGATTTGGTACCATGTGCCATTTCTTCTTCCTTATTAGCACCATTGGGCAGCTTTTTCATCGCCATGACTTGAAGCTTTTGTTTCCAGGAAATGAGCAGGGAAGATACATTTTTGCCAAGTATAATTGTCTCTTTCTGGTCTAGTGGTATGACAATGGAGCCTGTAGTTTTCGAATAGGGAGTGGTATGACTTCAGTGTTTTAAAGACAAAGGCAAGCAGCTTTATATAAGTGCTGTACTCTGCCAATTTACATAATTTTTACGGTAGGAAAATGAGAAAGCTTCCCCACAATAAGGTGGGTTCTCAACAAAAGATAGGTCAGGGGGTCCCAAACACCCATCTCTATCAAACTAGGCACTACTACAGCCAACGTCGTTTTAATAGCTGAGCCTCTCCCAACTTTTAATGCATTTATACTCTCAACTCCCCTCAAGTATAGTGAAGTGCTGTTATCACCACTTCACGGGCGGGGAGCTGAGATAAAGAACATGTCTACACTTACAAGCTTACAGCGGTACAGCTATACTGATTCAGCTGTACCACTGTAAGAGCACTCGTATAGCCGCATTATGCTCCCAGCGACATAATTAAACCAATTCAACAAATGGCAGAAGCTATGTCAGTGAGAGAGCATCTCCCACCAACTTAGTGCTGTGCATATAAGCGCTTATGCCGGCATAACTTATGTTGCTCAGAGGTGGGTTTTTTTACACCCCTGAGCAACAAAAATTTTGCCGACCTAACTGCTAGTATAAACATGGCCTAAATTACTTACTGAGGGACACATAGGCAGTCTGAGGCAAAGCCAGGAACTAAACCCAGGTCTCCTAAGTACCAGTCCAGTGTCTTAACCTTGAGACCATCCCTCTCCTCCCATTGGCTAACTTATCTTGTACCTGAAAAAAGTAGGCTTTGTATTCAGCATCCACATTAATTATTCACAAATGAGTGCATAAGATTGGGTCGAGCTATATCACCAACGTTCAGCACCATTACTATATAATGAAGAGAATAAAGCCTTAAGCATGAGAAGACATAAGGAATGCAGTGAGGAGAAAAATAATATACATGATTTTTAATTCTTATGTATATTTTAGAGATAAATTATGCTCCTGGCTATACCCATACAACCTAGTTGACCTCACCAGGTCACACATTCTCCAGTTGGATCATTGGCTCTGTACTTATATTGTACATAAGTAGTAGTTCCCATCTAGCTAGCAGAATCCAGATAGGGGATGGGAAGGGCAGGGTATGGCACAGACTCCATGGGTGCTCGAGGGCTCAAGCACCCCCCAGAAAAAAAATAGGGAGTGCGCAGCAAGCCACAGCTATTTGGTGGCAGCACCGATCAGCTATTCGTCAGGTATGGGGATGCACAATTTTTTCTCATAGGGAGAGATTCACTAATCCTTTTTTCATAAAATGCATACACACTGATCTTCTTTCACACCATGCTCTGAATCTGAACCACAGCCCCTGCTCCTATTTATGCCCTCTGACTTTGAATCCCTAACAAATTCTTCACCTTTAAACTAAGAACATAAGAATGACCTATACTGGGTCAGACCTACAGTCCATCTAGCCCAGTATTCTGTCTTCTGACAGTGGTCAATGCCAGATACTTCAGAGGGACTAAACAGAAAGAACAGCACAATTTTTAGTGATCCATCCCCTGTCATCCAGTCCTAGCTTCTACTAGAGGTTTAGAGACACATAGAGCTTGGGGTTGCATCCCTGAACAACTTGGCTTACTGATGGACCTGTCCTCCATGAACTTGTCTAATTTGCTTTTGAACCCAGTTATAATTTTGGCCTTTACAACATCTTCTGGTGACACGTTCCACGGGTTGACTGTGCAATGTGAGAAGTATTAGTTCTTGTTTGTTTTAAACCTGCTGCCTATTAATTTAATCAGGTGGCTTGTAGTTCTTGTACTATGTGAAGGAGTGAATAACACTTTGTTATTTGCCTTTTCCACACCATTCATGATGCTATAGACTTTTATCATATTTCCTCCCCCATCTCTTTTCTAAGCTGAAGAGTTGCCATCTTTTTAATCTTTCCTTGTATGGAAATTTTCCATACCCCTAATCATTTTTGTTCCCCTTCTGTGTACTCTTTACAATTCTAATATGTTTTTTGTGAGATGGCATGACCAGATCTGCACACAGTATTCAAGTTATGGGCAATCCCTGGATTTATATAGTGGCATTATGATATTTTCTGTCTTATCTATCTATCCTTTGTGCTACTGGTTCCTAGCACCCTTCTCTCCAATGGGGCAGGAGGCTGCTTTAGCTTTAGTGATATAGGAATGGGTAGAAGTGAAATGCTCAGTACTTCTGCACTGCACCCCTGCTGCGAGTTTTCATTTTAACTTCTGTGGATAAATTATGAAGCACAAACTTGTTTCTTCACAGCTCTTCAGGGGCAGAAAAGCAGGTGGTATGGACAGTGGGCAAGTGACAGTGCTTGGCACTATCACAGGTTTTCTCACTTACAAAAAGGGTGACTCTAAGAGGTGTTACTTGGCTGCATGGTGCTGCAGTGGTGGGTATTTTGGATGACTGAAGCACAGAGAATAGCTTTCATCAGCTAATACTTCAACTTTGGTTAATTTTTCCCCCACAGTAGAGGAGGAGAAATCAAGTACCAAGGAGATATTAATGAAGATAGTGGATATTGTAATGCTCATTATGTGTATCCACTTACTATACTGAATACAGTTAATAGCAGCCTGTATTTATGTAGCAGCTTTTACTGCAAAGGATTCCAAAGCACAGAATGATTTTAACATACTATTTTCTATTCTATCAGTCCATGTCATGCACTTCTCAAAACACTTTTGGTGCATGATCATTCTTCCTACAGTGTTTTAAGTGATGGAACAGTTAGGCCTTTTATTTTCTAAGTACTTCACCCATAAATCTGTAGGAGTACTAATGTGCATGAAGTCCTTTAGCTTTTTTGTGTTTATTGTGATCATTCATGAGTGCAGACACATACATTGTAAATATCTATCCCACCAATATTCAGCATCGCCACTATATAATACATTGTGAATTCTATCATGGAGACATTAGTATATTCTTTGTTGTTTGTTGTTTTTAAATAACCTAAAATAAAAATAATGCAGATTGCAATGATATGTTTGTTATATATCTCCATATACAAAGATTGCCTATCCACTACAGAAATGCATTCGCCTCTGAGGTGAAATGTGGTAGCTATTTAACAGCACACAGCAATGCTAGAACAAGCAAAGCAGAGCTGAAGGGCTGGTCAGAAAATAAGAATTCTGCTTGTGTAAAATTTTGAGGTTTCAGCATTTGTTTTCATTCCCCATTGGATTAAAAATGTGTGAGAGTGTGTGTGTGTGAGAGAGAGTGCATGTGTGTCTGAAAAAAATCACAAGAGACACCTTGTCCAAGAGAGCCACTCACCTGGATGTCATAGACCCAAGTGAAAGTTCCTGTTCTGGATCCGGCACTGAATCTGAACCAGGCTGTTGACTATTCTGGAGTTTGTCTGTCTGTCCAGATTAGGGTGACCAGACAGTAAGTGTGAAAAATCAGGAGTGGGGGTAATAGGTGTCTCTATAAGACAAAGCTCCAAATATTGGGACCGTCCCTTTAAAATCAGGACCTCTGGTCACCTCTGCCCTCCTGGACCTAGAAACCTTCCCAACAGGAGGTTAATCAAAACCCATACATTTCTGCAAAAAGTTTCAGTTTTGATGAATCAGTGAAAACATGTTTTGTGATAAAATTCCTGACAGAGCAGTCCCCCTGGACAGATCACAAAACAAGTTCACTGTCCTAAATAGTCAATCTTATCTAGTCAGCAGCTATACCCACATTTAAGAGGAGCACAGGTGTCTCCAAAACAACCACTAATTTTGACCCTTTCAGACCAGTAAATTTCCACAATATAAAGAAATTAGCATAAATGTAGAATTATATCAAATATCTATGGAAAATTCAATAAAGGCCCAGAGAGATCAGTTCCATTTTTGGGTTTAAAAACATGTGAGGATAAGTACTGTTGTACTCAAATAAATGAAGAAGCTAGCCACCTAACTAGAGCACTGCTCTCTGAAAACAAATGTGACTGAAAAGATATGCTTTCAGACTAAGAAAGCAGGAAAACTAATTAGACAAGAAGCGACCGTGAACAAACATGTTAGCAGAATCAATAACTGGAACTGATCAGCTATTTCTTTAATTGTGCCAGCTGGGCTGTAGCGATGTGCTTAGCAGAGCTTAATTACCCGTTTCAGTTGTACAGCAGAGTTCTATTCGTACCTCCTCTCTCACCCCTACGCCTCCCCGCCGCCCCTTTCTTTTTCTTTTACATCAGTAACTGGGCATATGCCATTAAAGAAAGAAAAAAGACAGGGCTGAGAAATTAGTGGAAAATGGGTCATCCTCATATATAAGATGATATTATATGAATAATCAGAAATAGCCTAGAAGACTTATGCCAAATGTGACCTAATACGAAAGTGAGCCATCAAGGAAATGTAACTAATTTCTTAATTTAAAGGACATTATGCACGCTGTATAATGCATGCAAAACTGCATTATAAAGAATTAGGATCCTACTCTTTCATATTTCAGATGTGTGCAGTGTGGATTGTTCTAATTTGTAAAGCTATGATTGATCCAAGCGTAGAGTTCTATTACTAAAGCAGTGAAGTCCACGGAGTACAGCTGCCTGGTACCATTAGTAAGAAATAGGGCAGACATAAAGTAAAGCAAATACAGAGAATAGGGAAGGGAAGGTGCTCACTGATTAATTACCAGGGAAAAAATTCACAGTTGATATTTACTCCTCAAGTGACAGCAAAACAAAAAGGTTTAATAATTGTAAGGCACTTACGAGTCAGCTACATGGAAAATCCATAGCCCTTTAGCTGTAACGGCCTGGAAGAAGCATAGCATTTCTGATCTATAACAGTGCATAAACAGGCCTCCTTCAGAGCTTTGTCACCTGGAAAAGTGAAAATTAAAGGAAATATACATTTTAATCAATGATGAGTGAATATCAGAAGAATCAGATGTCTGGGCCAGGAGTCTGATTCAAAGCCCACTGAAGTAGGTGGAAAGACTCCAGCCCACAAAAACTTCAGTTCAGAATCTTGTCCGAAGCTACCTAAACTCCTTTTCCGCCCTCCTACTGTTTTCTGGATCTGCCAGGCCACATCACTGCCACAAAAACAACATTCTCTGGAATAATTTTTACACTTCTAGTGCTACTCCCAGCCCAAAGCAGGAAATACATATATGCCAGTTAAAAACCTTTAAAATGAGCCACACAGACTCAGACTCAACAGTACCCAATAGTGGACACCCCTAACCTTGACATCAGTCCTGCATAGGAGCCAGTCTCCCTACATACTACAGAACTGGGAGTGAACAACTAGCAACCAATGGGTTATTCTCAGAAAGAGTTTAGTGCATACACGTGTTCAGTGCTAGCAACAAGGATCACCAGTCGCTCAGAATTCCAACAATTAAAGCTACGCTCCAAAAGTTAGCAGAACTTGTTCAAACTTTGGTTCAGGAATGGTTTGTATTTTGCAGGAAGGTTTGAGTAAGTTGTTATTTTATCTAAACCAATTCTCCTATGCTTCATTTTAACTTGCTGGCTAAAATTATATCACTTAAATTATACTACTTTCTTGACTTGGCATGTCATTTCATACACATGACTTTTGCGAGGTAATATTCAAAGGGGTCTGCATCTGTGTGGGAAGCTACTGTTGGCAGATGTCAGTTCTTTACAGAGAAAAGGGATGTCAGTTTTTTACAGAGAGAAGTAGCTGGATTTATAGCAGGTTTGGGAAATTATAAAACAAAAGCATATTCTCCTAATGATAACAGAATCTTCAATCAAGAGCAGTCAATTATCTTGAGAAGGAAAATACTTAGTGATAGGATAAAAATACATTAGGTGATGTTATATCCCACCAACTGTCATGTCATATTTTTTTTTACGTAAGGTGTTTTGTGTGAGCATTTATATGCATTATATAATATACACAGAATAAGATTGTAGAAGATACGAATTTCATCATTACAAATGCTTCAGAAAGTGACTAAGTTTCCAAGCATTTATGGCTGATTACACATTGCAGCCACATTTTCATATGTGAGAAATTAAATCTGGCTATTAATTACAGATTCACACACAGACGGCTAGTCAAGCAAATTAAGTTGTGCAGAGAGTCAGAGGAGAGCAAATGCCCTCAGTGCTTACGAGTAGGATGAGCTCCACTATGGCCTGACACAGGCATGCACAAAGGGTAGTGTTGGGAGCAGACTGGGAAAGAACTAATAGCTCAGCAATGACAAAGATCGAACAGCCCCAATACTTCACCCAAGTGGGGCAAAGGGCAGCATCCAACACTTTAGAACACTTCACCTCCAGAAGGCCTATTTACTCCAGTACTTTACATGAGGGAGAAGGACTTTCACTGGCTATGAAACCAAAGGTGTTCCTTTCCAATTCAGCATGATAATTTTTCACAGTAATGGCAATCTAGGCCTGATCCTCCCTTTCTAGTACACCCCGAACTTGCTCCAGTGGGAGTTTGGGGTACAAAAGGGTCATAGAATCATGCCTCTGATTGCCGTTGTGACTGTTTGGACCCCCTCCGCCAAGATGCCACCTGATGTACTGGGATTTCACTGAGCCTGCCTGCTTCACTAACCTGGGGTCCTTTTCCCTGTTTTGCTGAATTAAGCTTACTGGCCTTGGGTAGTTCACACACACAACTGGGGATGCACCAGCTGTAGAATCACAGTCTGCAAACAGCTCTCTATGAGAAGACTCAGCTAGGAAATCACCCGGCACTCAAGTGCAGCCCTTCTCTGGAAAGTACACCCAAAATGATATTGTTTTGCACTGTAGAGAAATCTATATAATGTAAGCTCATAAATTTACCCCCTTCCTCAATGTGGAGTAAGATATGCACAACTTCTCTCTCCCTCCCCCAGTTAGAAATTGCACAAAATGGGTTTAAGAATTAACAAAAACAAGTTTATTAACTATAAAAGGCAGAATTTAAGTGATTATAGGGATAGCAAACAGAACAAGGCAGAATAAATAAATAAAACAAAACGCATACTAAGCTTAACATCTTAAAGAGACTGGTTTCAAGAAGTAATTTCTCACCGTAAACGTTCTTTAGGCAATTTACAGAGTTTCTGTAGTTTAAAGTTCCAGATTCTGTAGCTTAGAGTTTTTTAGGGACTAGACCAGACGTGGGCAAACTATGACCTGCGAGCCACATGTGGCCTACTGGCCATTTTTATCTGGCCCGCAAGCTTGGGCCGGGGGGCGGGGCCAATGGCCCCGCCCTCCCAGCCCCGGGCCAGGCATGACAAGCCGCACAGCCCCAAGTTCTTGGCCCAGGGTACGGGGCTGAGCGCGGCCCCGTGCTCCTGGCCAGGGGGCCAGGTGGAGCACGGCAAGACGCGCAGCCCTTGCGCCCCGAGCCAGGGTGCCTGGCCAACCTCAGCAAGCCATGAGGCCCTGTGCTCCCGGTCTGGGGTGCTGGGCTGAGCGTGGCAAGACACGTGGCCAGGCGGAGTGCTGCGAGCCGCGGGGCCCGGAGCCTGGCTGAGCAGGTAAGTCACTTGTGGGGGGCTTAGGTGCTGGGGGCCGGGGTGGTGGTTAGGGTGTGGGGGGTCTGGGGACGGGGCAGTCAGGGAACAGATAGCAGGGGGGCTAAATGGGGATGGGGTCCTGGGGCAGAGTGGAGGGGTCTCTGGAGGGAGTGATCAGGGGACAAGGAAGGGGAGGTTGGACGGGTCAGGATTCTGAGGAGGGTAGTCAGGGGGTGGGAAGTGGATGGGGGTCAGATAGGAGGCAGGGCCTTCCCTACCTGGCCCCCTGCACAATTTTGGAGCCCAGTGTGGCCCTCGAGCCAAAAGGTTTGCCCACCCCTGGACTGGACTCATATGTCTCAGTCTGGACTCAGCCCTTGTCTTTCCCACAGCTCAGTTCCTATGTCTCTTCAGGTACTTTCAGCAGTCTTTCTTCTTGGGCAGGAAGACAATGGAGATGTGTACTGTTTTCCTTACTCCCCAGCCTTAAATAGAATGTATGTAAAATAGGATGCTAGTAGAAACGTACTAGGAGAGTCCAAGGTGGCACTTTTTCCCAGGTGACATTATCACCTGACCTTGCAGTATCAAAGCAACCATGAAACCAAATTTATTTGCAATGTCCACAGGAAGGAACTCCCAGAAAATGGGGATCCACATCTTTGCAGACTCATTGTCTTTTTCCTAGTGGCCTATTAAAGAAATAGGAAATGACTGCTTTCTGTCTGGTGGGCATCTCCAAGTCTAACCACAGTTATAATTGTTACATAGCCAATATTCCTAACGTTAGATTCAGAAATGATACATGCATACAAATTGGATAATCACATTCAGTAAATTATAACCTTTCAAATGATACCTTACATGACCCATTTTGAATAAAATATACCCCAGTTATGCCATATCCATATAATAAGCATATTTCCATAAAGAATATGGGGTGTAATGTTACAGCCATTACTTTACCAGAGTGACCAGATTTTCACAATGACTAACCAGGACCGAGTCATTGTGGGATAGGGCAGGCTGGGGAAGGTTTTGTGGTGATCACAGATGGGTGCAGAGGAAGACTTGGGCATAAGGAAGAGATGGGAATGTGCCCACTTCAACCAAGGAACTCTCCTCTTCTTTTTCACCATTATCCTGTGTATTTGACTTCATATGCAGGAAGGGCTGGTTTGAGGACCCAAGCAGAGGGATAGGTCACTGAGAAGCCTTGTGGGAGAGAATGAAGGTCAGGTAGAATGGTGGTGCTTGAGTCAGGCACACATCCAACTCAGCTAGCCTGTATCCAGTTTCATTGCCTTAGCTGGCCAGATGACAAGTCTTGAGGGATTTACAAAATGCTGGGGTTTTTATAAAGCTAACAGGGAGTCCACAAAACAGGGACCTGCTCAGTGTTCAGGAGCCCCATGATCCAGTTTTGCTTTAGAACTTGGTATGGATCACTGGAAAGGTCCTCCTTCATACTGTCATTTGTGTGAAAGTAGTGCCTGAAGGATCCAACTGAGATCAAGGTCCCATTGTGCTTGGCAGTGTACAAAACTGGGGTTAGGGACAGATTCTGTCCCAAGAAGCTTATACCTAGCTAAACAAGACAGACAAAGTCAGTATTAGAATCCCTATTTTACAGATGAGGAACTGAGGTACAGAGAGATAAGTAACTTGCCCAAGAAGTCCATAGCAGAGACAGGAATTAAATTCAAGTCTCCCAAGTCACAGCACAATGCCTTAAACCACAAGACTAGCTTTCCTCTGTCCTTTATATAATAACTGAATTTCATTCCAATTATCTTCCCATATAAAAAAATGACCTGAATGGACCTTGGGAATTTGGGATGCACAAGGAATATTTGGCTTTTTGCATTAAATCCAGCTAAAATGTTACAATCTGCTGTAACAACCAGACAGGGATTTTACATTTGTAAATGCCAAGGTAAGAATTTACTTTGAAAGGCAAAATATATTAAAAAGCAAAACAGCTTTAAGAACTGTTAGGCAAAGCTGTCATCAGTAAATTTTAGCAGGTACAATTTTTACTCCTGTAGCATGATCAGAGAGCTAAGTACAGCAGTCAATATGTAGTAATCAACCTAATGATTGCCTAATAGCTAAATTAGGAGAGTGACTCTCAATCATGCAATATGATGCCAATAGTCTAGCACTGAAACCTAGACATGAAGCAAAACTCTTTGATTACACTTCACATTTTTAAAGACCTAATTAACTTTTATAAGACTTCTTGATTTTAAAAAATCTTAAGTAAATAGAGTATAATATGAAAACTATATAAAAAGCTGCAAGTGTATTTCTTAGTCACATCAGTATGCTAACTCCATTAGGAGCACTGGGGCACATACAAATATATAGATCTATTTCAATGATGTAATCCAGAAGCATGAATATTGTTAAATATCTTTTACTATCTTCTTTTTAATACTTCTTAATTTTCCATATAAACCTAAAGCCCCTAAAATGCTCTTCACTTAAATGGTTTTACAGAAATACAATCAATTAAGCACAATGTAATCTATTCCAGAACCATTTCACAATGAACACTAAATGAATTAGTCCCTTTGAAACTCAGAGAAAAGGTGTAAAGAAAATGAAAAAAAATCTAAAATATAGTGTTTGTTAGTATAAAACACTAACAAAAATACAAATGAACCAATGTAATCTCTCCTGTGAGCACCAATATATTTGATTAGTTATGTACGAGTACTATTAATCTTTTTGGAAAGAGATTCCATTAAAAGTACTGTGATTTTCAATCCTTTAGCTGTCAAATTTCCTTAGTGAATTCAAAATAAGCAACAAAAGCCCAGAAACCACTTTGTTCAGTCCAGTCCACTTGACTTTTCCAGATTCAGTAATTTCAACCCTGTTATAGTTAAGTCTGTCACAAAGCAAAAGAGCAGTAGTGTATTTAACCGTATATGCCTCCTAGTGGTAAAGTGCAATCTTTCAGTCTTTGCTCAGGCAAGATCTTTATAAACACCAATGGGAGTTTTCCCAGGGTAAAGATAACAAAACAGATAAGGGATACTGATATGGGGTCTGATTCAGTGCCCACTGAAGCCCATAGCATTCTTTCTACTGACTTTAATAAGCATTGGATCCAGCTTATGAAGCTAAATCTCCTTTGTCTTATTCACAGAGTAGTCCTGTTGACCTCAAGGGGACTGACTATTTGTGTGAATAAGGCCCCATTACTAATATAGTGGTCTAGGGAACACCCGTGGAATTAAATAACTTTTCATAAAGAAAAAGACAGGGAGACATTTCACACAGTAGTTCCAATCCAAACTTCCATTGAACTGAGGTGGGGGTGGGTCCAGCAGGATTATGTGCAGTACATTTTAAATCCTTTGCAAGCTACAGTACACCTTTTGATTTCCATGACCCCCATGTGCCTAGGTAATGAAAACAAGATCTTCAGGCCCTACATTTTAGAAATAAGATAATGAACTGAAATCATATCTTACATGAATTAGACTCTGAATCAATTTATATTAGGTCTCTTGCATTAGGAAGCTGACCCAGATGCTGTACATTTTTTAATTGATGGAAAAACCACATCAGCTAATTCTCCCATGTGGAGGATCTATTTGCTTGCCTTCCAATATTAAATCAAACAGGGGTGGGGGAGAGTGGAAATAAATGAAAAGGTATAGGAGGTGGTATTTCATTCTCCCAAACTACTTTCTCCAGAATCTTACTGTATGTTTATGCCTAATATTTAAATGTGATTACTTTGATGGATCATTGAATTACCTTCACAAATTCTTAGGGCAGAAATTCTAGGGCCTGTCTTCTATTATTCTTGTTTAAAATTTGGTGTGTGTGTCTGTCTCTCTCTCTCTTTTTTTTTTTTAAATAAAGGTGCAGGTCAAAATAGTGTTTTATAATATGCATCTAATATATTTTTCCTGGAAACCTGCCCAAAGTCATTTGAATAGCTGGCAAAATATGGAATCTGACATTACAGGAACTGAGCGGACAGTTCGACATTCCTAGGGGGATCTATCTTTGGCAATAAATTTGGATTACATGTCTGTTATTTGAGTGTGTCAGAGCTGTGCCAAAAGCACTTTGGGATGTATAATAATAATAAATGAGTGTTGTTCCAAGTTAGCAGTGGAGTTCTAATAGAGGGTGTATACAATTTCATCGTAATCTCTTTACCATGTGACTGAATTTATGTCTCATAATAGATTAACCATATTCAATACTTGATCCCACAAGTTCAAATAAATATACACAGAGAATCTAATTGAGCAGCAGTGGACTGCCCAAATCACAATGATTTCCTTCATTACAGAGCCAAATGAAAAGAAAATTTGATGATAATGGCCAAATTCACTTCCGATGTAAGTGGGCACAATTCCATTGCAATCAGTGGAGTTGAGCCTCCTTATCCCAGCTGTCAGGTTGTCTCTAAGGGCTGCTCTTCACTATGGGGAGATTGACCCTGCTGCAATCGATTTAGTGAAGCCCACTAAATCAACGGAGTGCTCTCCTGTCGAGCCCGGTAATCCAGCTCTCCAAGAAGAGTAAGGGAAGTCAACTGGAGAGTGTCTCCCATCGATGCAGCACAGTGAAGACACCCTGGAAAATCAGCCTAAGCTACATCGACTCCAGCTATATTATTCACATAGCTGGAATAGTGTAACTTGGTCAATTTACCCCTGTAGTGAAGACAAACCCTTAATCTGAAATGTCTGAAGAAGTCTTCACTTAATGGTGGGTATTAATGATTATTCCACATTCTACTTTATTTCAACTGTATCAGCCAATCTAAAGTGGTTTATGTTTATTAAGTTCTTCAGACTGATGCAAAAATTTGCTTAATCTTGCAAGGGCTGTGCCTATAATTTATAATATAGCACTTAGAATCTTTATAATGAATAGCTACTGTGCGCATCTCAGAAAGGGCAATCCTGTGAATACATGGGTTATACTTGAAGACTACTGAAAAGCTTGCTAAGATGTGCAAATTTGCATGAACAACTTTGACACCTCTGAATAATGAGAGTTTATGGCAAAATGTGTACAACAGTGGTATCCAAGTGGCACCCCAGGATGGCGAAACCTGTCACAGGGCATTCTGGGGTGTTTTGCACCTTCTGTTTCTGGTTCCTGATGGAATTAGGAAATACTTTGCTCTCAGAGGCAATAAATAAATAAATAGAAACCATCCAACCAACCGACAACCCCAAAAAACCCCAAACCAAGAAACTAAATGAAAAACAAACACCCCACAATCTCCGTTTCCAAGTTACTTGAATGTGAAACACCATAAAAGATTTGCTTTGAGTTTTCAGGTCAAAGTACAGATAAATTTTCATTTTATTCAAATGGGTTTGCTTACCTGTAGCATTTGCAAAACCTGGCACCTTCCTACCAAGAATTTCAGAGGAAGTATTCGGGTGAAAATTCTTTTCATGGTCACTTTTTCCACGGCACACATTATCCACTGTTTGCTTCATCTGCCTTGTCCATTCTCTAATTTGACATGGAATACTTAGCAGTTTAAACAAGCACAGAGCAACACGGTGAGGAGTTATTGGTTAAACGCTACAGGCAATAGTAATTTTCAGGTTCAGTAATTCAATCATTTTAAAATGTCTCCAGAAGTTACTTTCTTAGAAGGGTCACCCAAAGGCAATCTTAAATAGCTTCATCTGAATCTGTGACTAACACAAGCTCTACTGGCATTGCTGAAATTGTATTATTTGTGAATACCTACATTCACCCTGTGAGACAAACAGCCAAATGTGGCAATATCCCATGATAGCATCCAGATATGAAGTCAATATTTCTGATAGACTATCTGCATCCTTGTTTACAACTTTAAAAGATTTGGCCAATACATTTAAACTTAGGTGTCTCAAGTTAGACTACAAAATCCATATCTGAGCACCCACATAAAAGAAGTCTGTGTTTCAGGAAAGAAGAGCACCCTAAAAATTATATCGGCACCAATGGGAACTGCAGTATTTCTAAAGACCAGACTACTTTCATTCAGGTGTCCAGATATGCACTGAAAATGCCCAAGTGCAAAAGTGGCTGCAGGGAATTCGAAAGGGATGACCACAAAGGGTGCATGAAGGATTTCATGCTGGCAGGGCAGGAAATGAAATGTATTCTGTTTTGAGCCAAGAGGAGCAATTGTGTGCTGCATCTGTTGGAGGTGTAAGTGGGGCTAGAGTTGCTTTAAGCCATCTTTACACCTTTTTGATACTGGCTGTTCTGGGCACCAGTCTGGCCCCAGAACAATTCAGTACATTCATGGATGTCTATGGGCAACAACATGACCCAGAATCTCAGCAATGCTACGCGCTGCAGCCCCAACACACACTTTCTACCCCAACCCTATCTCCTAGCATGCCCCCTCTAACAAGGGTTGAGAGACATCCTGTGCAAGACCTCTACAATACCCTTCCATGGTGCCTTCATTGGGGGAATTGCTAAGGGTATCTTCCGGTCCCTTTACACTGCCACAGCACTGTGGGAGAGAGAATCCTTGCCAATATCTCCATGTGTTGTGTAACATTGTCCAATGCATAACCACTAGATCAGATAAGTAATGAATAATGCATATCGGCAGCCCTCATAATGGAGCAGCATGATGTTATTCAGCACAGGTAGGGTTCTGATTGATGCTTACTTTGTTTGCTTTTGTGATAACCTGGAAATATTTATGAGAGAAAATCTTCAGTGTAGTGAGTGGGGCTTCCACTGTGCAACTTCCATTAACAGCAACCAGTCACATGGATAAATTCCTTCATCATACAGTTAAGAGGCACACCCTGGAGTTCAGTGTCACTCAACCCCAAACTGTCATCTGGGTTATGTGTTAGTATCGGGCTAGCACATCTTGCTGTGTACTATAGACCATATCTAGTAATAGAGACTGAGATCTGCACATATTTGCCAAGGTGTATTTCTTTGCACATTTATTATAACAGGAGAATGCTCCCTCTAAAGTTTCTGAAAATACAATGTGACTAAGGTGAGCATGAGTTGCCCATGATAGACAGCTAGTCCATTTGTCCATGGTTATTGTGTCATCCATATCTTTGTGTGCACTATCTGTATTTTGGCCCTTATTTTTAAAAAGCACCTTGATGCATCCTCTGTTTTTGAACCTTCATATCTGCACCCACAAGTAGTTAACAGAGAACTATAAAATAAGCCCACAAAATTGCCAAGACATCATATTACCCAATTTGTGAGAAGAATTACCCCAGAGAATGGCAGGTAGGTAGAGATCTAAATGCTGTGAGACATGCAAGCAATTATTTCTGGTCACAAAATCATATGCACTGATTTGGAAACAACTTTTCCAAATCAAGCCCTTTATATTTCATATTACTAATATTGTGCTAAATTATTATTTTTGGGTGCATATACCTATCACCCAATAGCATATATAATTCAGTTGTGGATACCACCTGACGCTGATTTAAAAACTGATTCATTTGATTCCAATATCAATTTCCCAGCGACTCTCACTGATGAGGAATGCGTGGAAACATAAGCCCTTGCTAGTAAAACCCAAAGCCTTTAAAGATTGCTTTAGTATATTAACAACTTGTTAGTGTAATTTAATTCAAATACATGTAACTCTTAAAATCTGATTTTCTTGATAACTAGAGCTGGATTATATACTGGACATTGCTTGATACTGTTGATTTTCTGCATAAGGGCACCTATTAGTACCATCCTCTTCATATATCCAAGACATTTCACTCACTCGGTAAAAGTTTTTTCTTCTTTTATAAAGGCCACTTAATGTAAATTGTGGATATCAATGACTGGGACATCTTCAGTCTGACCCACATCTAAACTGTTGCCAAGGAGCTCAGGACAGAGAAGACTGCAAAGAGTGGGTTAGCAGGCTGCTCTAATTTGCACTGGTAATTATCACAGTTCAGGGCAACTATGCCTGTATTCCTTCTCTATGGTCCAGCAAGGATTCCCACACTCAGGTTTCTGGTTCTCCAGTCATTACCTCTTTTGGGCAGACACACACACACACACACACACACACACCTGTCTCTCCTAACTGGGATATTTCCAGGCTGTACAGTTCCCTGCCTACCTGTAAATTCTGCAACAAAGTCAGACTATCTCAGCAGACTTGCTCCACTTTTCACTTCAGAGGCTATAAACAGCACAATTGCCTAAGGGTACAAGTTACCACATAATCCTTGCTAAGCAAGCACAGTTATTTTTAAGGTGAAAGCATTACAGAGAAAACATATTAAAAGCAATACAAGAACCCTTCCCTAAGGACTGGGCAGTCCCCTTGGAGGGACAGAAGGTCCTGTCCATTTGCTGGATCAGAAAGCAGGCTCTGAGTCAGTTTAAACTCAGGGCTTTTGGATAAGCTTGTCTTCCTTGGTTTGCTGGTCTCTAAAGAATCCAGTTTTAATCATTTTATGCAAGGTTCACCAGGTGACAGCCTGAGTTCAACGTGAGTTCATTTGCCTAATTATCCCCTACCATGCACCCCCACTACTCTTAGTTCCTGGAGGGTTGTGGTCCCCCTCCCTTATGGATGTGGAAGGAAATGAGCCTTCTCTCTCAGTTTGGTATGCAACAAGTCAGAGACAGCTTTTTATTTCAAGCAATTGCAAGGGAAGAACACAGCTGACAGAGTATCTCTGCCTCAGTTTCTTCAAAGTACAAGCAGTTTCATACAAGTATTTATGCCATTTTCATTGCATGCACTAATTAAAAACATCTACATTTTGTGTATGTTATGTCTTGCCTATTCCAATATTTTCTCACTTCTGTTCTCAAAACATTGCTATCTACAAGGCTAGGTCACATTGACTATTCATGCTGACTATTCTGCTGTTTTCCATCTGCTTCTGACCTAAGCTCTGCTTCTGCAAGTCCTGCGATATCAGGCTAGGACTTAGCATGACAATCGCTCTGCTTCTTACAACTTAAAAATGGCTACACATGAACTCTCTCTTTCTTTTCCTACTTCCACGTGGAATTACATACAATCTCTGGTTTGTCCAAGCATTAGCAAATCTTGAGAAAGAGGATGTAAGACAAGAAGGATAATTAATCTTTTCTTATATGAAGATTTCGTTGCTGAATGGAACATTGAAAAAAACACCTGTTTGTGCAGGGCTGCTACTAGGCCTCTGTGCCACTTAAAGGGTTCAACAGAGGTTAAGTAAGGCTTAGGGCTTGTGCTGGCAGCTCTAAATAAGGGTGTATATGTTCCATGCCTATCTCCAATGCACTATTTTGAATATGGGCATTGTCAGAGATAAATCTATATAATAAGTCTCGTGAATTAACTGGGGTGATGTTTTCTACTAGTCAGGTACTGAATGAACTTGATAACTTTGGCCTCAGTTCAACAAGATACATAAGGACATGTAGAACTAAGCATAAGTGCTCTCAGTGATTTCAGTGGGACTGCTCATACGCTTAAAAGTTAAGTCCATGTGTAAGTGTTTTATAGAATCAAGTCCTTAATGCATGAGGCTTTTTATCTGCTCTGACTTGATCTACCTCTTCAGCTCTTCTTTAATTGGGTGACTATTCTTTGTTTTTTTAATCAATTTTTAATGTAACTTGATATGTGCCATTTAATGATCTGATATTGCCTTATGTGAAACAACCCCCCCCCCCTTGTAGTTTCTGTTAGTAGATTTCTCTCTTATTTGCTTAACATAATAGATGTGGTTAGTTCAGTATGTGTGATATTATCTTGCATTTACTATAGGAAAGAGCTAAAATATTGCACAGTCTGCCTGATCCAATACCCCCGGAAGTCAGTGAAAAACTTTGCACTGATTTGAATGGGTGCTCGATCCAGCCAACACTGAGCTCAGCTAAATGCAAATCTTAGTTATTTAATGCAGCTAGTAAGCTTTAAAGCCCCATCGCTGTATATTTTGTTATACAATCACAAAAGTGATGACAGCAGCCCTCATTGAGTCATACAGCAACTTGTGATATTTGGCTCAGTCCAAAAAGCTGCAGAAAAGGTATGGGAAGTCATAGAATGATGAAGCATGGCATGCTTCATTATGGCGTGCACTTTGTATATTACTATTCACTTAAGTGTGAGAATAACTCTGATGTCAAGGTAAGGTTTTGGGGAGTTTTTGCACACATGTGAAAAGAAAATCCTGGTTTGGGTCCAGCAGGTATTTGTCTAGTCTGGATTCAATCTGAAACCAAAACCACCTCCTTATTGTGTCTTTTTTTCATTGTTACCTACTACCTTTTCTTTTAGAGGCAGAATGACTATTTCTACCCCACCTCCTCTATCCCTCCAAACTCAGCATGGGAGAAATACAGTCTGGGCAGAAGGCCAACACAAAATGATCATTTATGAGAACTATGGGCAATGGACCAGATCCTCAGTTGGTGTAAAACAGCATAGCCCCACTGAAGTAATTGATTTACATCCAGTGAGCCTCTAGCTCCATAACTTTAGAGTGAACTGATCTTAAATTCCCAATAATCCTGCAAAACATCAGAATAAAACAAATTGACTCATACTTCAGTATTTTATCTGTAGCCATGTTTTATTTTCTGTATGTTTTTAGACTGTTTAAATAGCTAGGGAACCATATTAACATATGGAACTGCAATTTTGTTTTATTCATGTCAGTGTACTTTATCAGTTGAAGCTGACAGCTATGGCTTTTGAGCATGGTGGTAATGCAATAATTAAATGTATATGAGAGCAAATGCAAAGTCTAAAAATGTACAGTATAACTATCTTCAGAGGTAATGTATATATTTCCAGAATAAAACAATTAGTGTTTATTTATGAATGATACATCTTGAAGCTACAAGTTTATAATATTCCTGACTGGTTGCAATGAAAGTTATTTAGTATTAGCCAGACAAGAAAAAGCTACTTTGTCTGCCCAAGTGATTATCACATAAAACCTAATCTGAAATAGCACCTGAATATAAAGAATATAAATCTGCCAGAGAGTTATAAACAGCGTGTCCCAAAAGGCAAAACAACTTACACAATTGTCAGTCCAGACAAGAAAAGCTGTTCCAAGATTTGTTTTTCAGCACCAGATTATATAGCATGTCCAAACAGAGCAAATTAAATTGTGCTGCATCTAAATTAGACCTCTTCCAATGGCAAGATTACTTTACATCAACAGAAACATTGATCTGAGTTAACAGCATCAACTAAATATGACAGCAGAACCTACTGGATAATTTAGAAAGTCATTCATATAGCTAACCCCTTCCCAATTCCCCCAATCCTTGAGGTTAAAACATTGACTCATGGCTATTGAGTTAGAAGGACAGTGACAAATCTCACTGCTCCTGTAATGTTCATCTATTAAGAAATTCATAATGATATCTGGTAACTATGTTCAGATGTTATGAAAAGTAGCCTATTACAGTCTACAGCTCAGTTCATCTGTTCTTGACAAGCCATTATTGTATCTAGTGTATTTATTATAGCATTTATTTACTGTAAACTTGGACAGAACCTTATGATCTAAAAACATCCAAAAACTTTCATTTTAGTAAATCCTAACACACAAAGGTTGATTCACTGTTTATTGATTTGTTGTCCATTAAAAGTGATCAACAAAGGGAAATATTAAAAAAGGAATGTGTTTTATTGTGCTTTACTATGTACAAAGAAGGCCCAAAAGGTTTAAGTATGCCTGTTTTTTAAATCATAGAATACATTGCCTTGTTCTTGGTTTAACTGGAGGTCTCCTCATAGGAGCAAAGAACTGCAATGAGCACTTTTCAGCCTTTAGCGGAAGGATGCAGAGTGGGTGATTTGAATCTTTACAAATGAGATCTTTGTTTTTAAAGCACTCGAGTTAAAGGCATTAAATTAAAAACCTTTACATCCCTCAATTGCTCAGATTTATGTTCCTTCTTAGTTGCAATTTCGTAATGTTACTAGTTCTCTGGTCATCCATTGAGACTCCAAGGAAGACATGGGTAGGCAATTCCTGAACTTCTAAGGGAAAGGAACAAGCAGGAAAAAAAAGAAGAAAAAATATTTAATGAGCTCCCCATGCATCATCCTTTCAAGATTTCTTTATACATCATAAAGAGAAGCAGGGGAGAGGAAGGTTTCTTCCCTCCAGAATATTGCAGGTCACTTTTAAGAAGGTGCTCCTGTGGGATATTATGTATTTGTAACTCTGATTTAAGCTGGTGAGCATAAGGATCAGGTTGTGACACTACACCCATATTCATCCTAATACTATTATGTTATATGATTGTGACATAATTATAATACATTTTGTACAGGATGGGTCATGTAAGATGTCATTAGAAAAGTTATGATTTGCAGAATATTATTATCTTATTTGTATGCATGTATCATTTTTGTGTCTGAAGTTATGAATATTGCCTATGTATCTGTATTTCAAATGTAGTTACACTGGGCGACACTCACTAGGCAAGATGTTTCCAGTATAGGTAGCTGGTTGGGAAGGGCCTATTCAAGGTAATGGGACATTAGAAAAAGCAATAGGCCTTAGGAGAAGCTTGTCCCCCACCTGGTGAGCCTTCCTAAGAATGCCCAAGACAGTCTGTAACTAATGGCTGCTATGACTCAGCAGGCCATGCAAGACCATATGACTAGACCACAAGACACTGATCTCCATTTTGGGTACCCGTATTTTTCCACAAACTGGGCTGGGAACTTATTTGGGAACAAAGGGTTCCCATCCTAAGTGAAAGCTATATAAGGTGGGGTATAACTGTGACATCATCAAGGGGCTCACTTTCCATACAAGAGAACTCCTGGAAACACCTGAGGAACAAAGACTAGACTGGGGAAAGTGCTAGTCCCAGGCTAAAAGGATTCAAGGAAACCATGTGAACTGCTTACATCATCAGCCAAGATAAGAGTTTGCTAATTCATATCCAATCTATCTAGTATTTTAGGCTTCGTTTGTGGTTTTATTTATTTGCTAGGTAATCTGTTTTGATCTGTTTGCTATCATTTGTAATTAATTAAAATCTATCTTTTTTGTAATTAATACATCTGTTTTATGTTTTTATCTAAACCAGCGGTCTCCAAACTTTTTTGAGACGAGTGCCATATTAGATTTTTGAAAGAGCTTTGTGGGCCGCTGCTGTGCCTCCTCCAGCCATGCCACTGCCATGCCCCCCCTCCTTTGCTCCTCCAGCTGAGCCACAGGGACATTCACCCCTTTGCTCTTCCAGCTATGCCACTGCCACGACTCCCCACCCCTTTGCTCCTCCAGACGCACCACGGGGGCACTCACCCCTCCGCACATGGGGCCGCTGGCAGCAGCTCACATGGGGGGGCAGTAGCAGCTTCTCTACATGCCTGCTCAGCTGGGGCTGTGGGGCCGGACACATCGACGCTCTGGGCCAGATCCGGCCCCCGGGCCATAGTTTGGAGACCCCTGATCTAAACCAGTGTGCCTTTGGGCTGGTCTTCACTAGCACAGGAGATTGACTGTAGATACGCAATTTCAGCTATGTTAATAATGTAGCTGAAATCGGCGTATCTACAGCCAACCTACCTGCCGTCCTCACGGCGGTGGCAGTCGGTGGCACGCTCCCCCGTTGACTCCAGCTTGCGCCTTTTGGCGAGCTGGAGTTACGGAGTCAATGGGGGCGCCGCTGGCGATCGATTTATCGTGTCCTGACGAGATGCAATAAATCGATCACCCTAAGATCGATCTCTCCCAGCTCTAGTGAAGACAAGCCCTTTGACTGAAGTCTCTGGGGAAAATCTCAGCTTGGTTTAACACACGCCTATTGTGCTTATTTCTCTCCACATTAAGGGGAGGTGAACTGGGTAATAAATTCATACTGGTCTTGGTTTCAATCAGGGCAGAACAGTACAGCTCTGGGATCCTAGGCCGGGGGTTATTTTGGCTGTAGCCTCTCTATTGCTGGTTCATATAGTGGCCGGTCCACCTGCACGTAACTGCAGCTGGGTGTGTCCCTGCTTGTCGCAGTAGCACAGTGCTGAGAGGGAGCCCAGGCTGGTGAGTCAGAGGGCTCAGTGGTACTCCAGTTCCAGGAGGCACCCCGGGGGGACCCCATCACACAGATCTTAGATGCATCCCATAGGAAAAGTGTAGAACATTTTTGGGGCCTACTGTGAAACTATCTTTTAAGCTTGCAAATATCAGAATTTCTTAGTTTTCTTAAATGAACAACATTGAAATCCACATTCTTGGTAGTTTCCCCCAGCTTAATCATGTTTCAGTTCTGATCAATAACTTTGCAATCAATTTAATTAAAAATGAAAAAAAATATTTTTTGGGGGCGGAGGGAAGATTTTAAACAATCATGGCCGGTCTCTCAGCTAGTGTAAATCAACATTGTTCAGCTGAAGATGGTGCTGCTATGCCAATTTACACCAGGTAGCCCGAGGTAGCTAATGAACAATTTCAAACCTATGATAAATTTGCATATGCTTTTGATTTTAAGTGATATTTTCCCTTCATACCCCCCATCCTTTTTCAGATATATCAATTAATTAAAAATGTACAAAAAACTACTCAACGTAAAGGACCTATGTGCTATGGCTGTCCAGTCAGAATCATCATCATGATGGTACTAGCAGAACCAGGGCTTCATTCTCCACATTGTCAAATCTGAGTCAATCTTTAAGCAGAAAGGCACATTTTAAATTTGCAGAAAGATTTGACACAGGTAATGAAACTACAAGGGGACAGGGTAGCTCAGTGATTTGAGCACTGCCCTGTTAAACCCAGTGTTGTGAGCTCAATCCTTGAGGGGGCCATTCAAGGATCTGGGGCAAAAAATCTATCAGGGGACAGTACTTGGTCCCCCTAGTGTAAGCAGGGGACTGGACTCAATGACCTTTCTAGTTCTATGATATAGGACTATCTTTATTTATTTACTCCAAGTGCACACAATGATGTGGGACTGGAAATGCGTTTGAAATCCTCTATATTCTGGAGTATAGTCAGGATAATTTTCCTAGTAGCCAAAGAATCTCAGAATCATTTTCAGAGGCTCAAGCCTCTTTAGTTCTTAATCAGATGAAAAGGAGAGGATGGTGCAAGGAAAGTAGTTATAAGACCCAAGACAGTAAATCACTGCTTTTAATGAAAAAAGTAGATAGATCCCATTTGGATGACTGACACAGAGCCCACAGAGATACCAGTTCTTGAAACTGATCTTATTTGGGTATTGTAAACTTGTTGAAAAAAACACTCTCCTGTACTTGATTGTGTTCCTGAATGACTAATCACCCTGAAATCACTACAGTGAGCCTCAGAGACATTAGCTGCTTCAGTTGGAAAGATTAATCTTGAACTGTCTCCTCTGCATTGAGCTGTTCTTCAAGAAAGCACAAAATCTACACTGAGCATACAATCCAAGGCTATTCTATGCTTACATTAGTAAACAAGCCAGCAATCACTGAAAATATATTTTTCTTTGGGTAATGGACACACCACATATAGGAAGTTTTTGTTCGCTTTTTTTGGTGCAGTGTCAGGGGTGCATTGTATTAAATGGGATTATGTCCCATCAGGCATGATATGAGAGTAAGTGACACAAATATAACCCAGTACAATAAGAGGAAATGTGCGGATGTTTTCTTTTAAATAAATGCAATTTTTGTGACATAGTTCCTATTCTTACTACCAGTCTTCTTTAAGGGTCACAGATAAGAGGATATGAAGTGCAGAACAAGAATTGCTAATTATTATTAAATATTTGTATTATAGTAATGCTTAGAAGATTTTGATCAGGTCAGCGCCCCATTGCACTGGGTGTTGTACAAACATGTAGTAAAAGATCATCCCAAATAAAAATGCAAAAATGGGAGAAAAACAAATGGATGGGGTGGGGGGAAGGATAACAATAGAAAGTATTTTTTGCATAGATTAGCTACGAGCACATTTACACAGTTCCCTCAGTGCTGTAAAATACATCCTAGAGAGCAAATACTAAAGCAGGTTGAAAAATGAAAACAAAAATAACTCAGAAATGTGCGAAAAATGTCCATGGTGCTCCAATTTCTCAGTGTTTGAAATTGAACCATTTGCCTTTTTGAGTGTGTGTGTGTGTGTGTGTGTGTGTTTGGGGGAGAGGTGTTTATTGAAAGAATTAAAGTTTTCATTGTTTACTGAAAACTCATTTTCAGTGAGTTGATCAAAAAAATCTGGGTTTTGGTAAATGAAAAATGTGCATCTGGGATCGGCAACCTCTGGCCCACAACCTGCCAGGATAAGCCCCCTGGTGGGCCGGGCCAGTTTGTTTACCTGCCACATCCACAGGTTCAGCCGATCGCAGCTCTCACTGGCCACAGTTCATAGCTCCAGTCTAATGAGGGCTCCAGGAAGCAGCACAGGTCAAGGAATGTGCTGGCCGATGCTTCCTTCTAATCAAGTTAGTTGTTTATCTGGGACCATCAGCACAGTATCAATTCATAAAAAGTGAGGAGCAGTATTGTGTGAAAAGAGAAAAGGCATCCATGGTATTGGCAAAAGAACTCAACCAGACTTAGGATTTACGCTTCTTGGAATGGGGACTTTCTTTTTGTTCTCTGTTCATTCAGCACCTAGCTGACTGAGGTCCTAGTCTATGACTAGAGCTCCTATGATAATGAAAATTGACAACAGTAATAGTGATTTACCATTATCTAGAACCACTGTCACTAGAAAAGATCTGTAAAATTCCTGCTGACACCTACAAGCAAGAAAAGGAAGCGAATTCTTCACTAAGATAAGTTGAAATAGACAACAATGGACGTTGTAAAATTTTGGGCCCAAAGAATCAAAGCCTGAGATGGTTGGTACAAAAAAGAAAATCAGGTGAAAAGTTAGGCCTGGTAAAAACACTGAAGAATTAAAATGGTTCATTTGGAGTTGTATTTCTGGAAATGTTCTTGGAAAAAGCAAGAGCAAATTAAAGTATACTGAATCATAAGGTGCAACCTTGTGTGTTACGGGGCTGCTTCTGGAAAACAGGTGGTGCATAATAGGTTGATTTATCATGAGGAGAATGACACCAAACATTCTTCTGCCCTGTCTACAGGGATATTTCACCAAAAAAAGGGTACTCTGAGGAACTCATTAGGATAAAGTGCGACCCCTTAACAGCCCTGACCTCTACCCCACTGAGAAAAGAAGGGGTAAAGACAAGTTTTAAACAACCACTAAAGGTAGTCTGTGGTATGAAACATTGTATACCATCTGTTGGTCTTGGAAACCCACCCTAAGGAGTCTCTGCATACACATATGGCCTTTCTGGTGTCATTCCCAAAGAGGCAGAGTCAGATCAACTAGAAGGAAGGCATTATCCAGCTTCTATGTAACTTATCTTCTGGATTCCAGCTGTGCTCCTTGGTCATGAAACCAGATCAGATCACAGAGCTTCAGGCGGCTTTCTGCAATGTGGGGTTAGGATGTGGCCCATAACTGCCACACAATGAATGATTTGAATGGGTAGGTTTGGTAAGTACCACATTGTTAACTAATCAATGCATCCATTTTAGGGGTTTCTACAGGGCTCACCACCCTAATATCCAGTGATGCTTAAAGATAAAATCAACTATTTAGTAGTAGCCAGAAGAAAAATACAAATGATTTTGTAAAGTGTGAATATACCCTAATTTCTTAAACTCTACAGACAGACAGCTGCTCTAAACTAATGGATGTTATTTATAATGTAAGATTGGTTGAAAATATAACAGATCATATAACAGCAAATGAACTAATACATTTTCATCAACTTTTGAAATAAGTCATTTATCTTCTGGGCTATATACCGAATCATGACACCAAACAATAAGTTTTCTCTCTTTTACTGTCAAACTAAATCTCAGTCAAGCCCCAAATTACTAGGAATCCAAGTGAGGAATGTGTTTTACTCGTGAATGAAAATATAAGGGAGCCTGGCTTGCTGGCTTTGCCCTAAATGGTTTTAATCTTTTGGAGGCATGGCTTAAATGAAAACATATGGCAGTGTCATCTTAAAACAGTAAAGCTCAGACCCGTAAACAATACCATTGACTCACAGTGTTACCAGTAAACTGAGAGTGTTCTGTTTGTTATGACTTTATTTACCCACTTTACCTCTCAACATAAAACATTAACATTCTCTAGGCATCTTTAGTCCTCTGGGCTCTTTTAGTTAAGTGTATGCATTTCTTTTTATTGCCCTCTTCTAAGTTCAATCAACCTTTCCTCACAACACAGAATTAAAACCCAGGCCTGTGTTAACCCTTAGTAAACTATATCTAATCTTCAGGTGCATGCTGGCCTGACTAACAGATGGAACCTATTGTGGGGGATGGGAGGCAGTGCCCTGGAACGCAGGGTTTTCTGGCTTCTAAAAGGGAAATTCTTGCCTGGAGAGAGTTCCTCCCATCCTTTCTGTAGGCTTGCACTCTTCATGTTGTACTCACACTATGTCCTAGGTTCCCATCATCTGTTTTTGACACTTCCCCTATGGACCTGAGTACCATGCCCACCTTATTCTTCCTGATCTGTCAGGACAAACAAATGGAGTACCAATCCATCTTTTCAGTCCCAGCCAGCCCAGCAACTGTTGTGGAATGTGAGTCAGACTGGGCTTGCTTATAGCCTGCTCTTCTAATGCGTCTGTGTTAAAATCCATGGTTGTATTTATATGTGAGGCTTCTGATTGATTTTTCAAAACAAAGATATCCATATTGAAATCAAGAGTGAAAGAACATCATCTATCAAAAACATGCTGAGCACCCTTACAACAACAAAGGGGTTTGTGCTTATTTTGGTGGGGTGGGGTGGTGGGATGAACTTAATGAAACAGATTTAAATTCCCATTTCAAGCATCCAAGACCTTATACAGTTAGGTAAGACTCAATGACTTATAAAGAGATGAAAAATTACGGTTAAGTTTATGATCCCTGACCAATGTTTAGCAGAAAGGCAATCCTTATCAAATGAATATTTCTATAAGTAAACTATTTTTCCAACCATTTGTATAGCTGGTACATTACCAGATCTGGCAGATATTTGTACATATGTACCAGGGATGTACTAAAGTGTTCCTTATTGTCTGTAAAGTAATCTAGGTATTTTAATGGAGGTACAGATTTTCCAAAGAGCTCAGAGTCAGACTGTAGGGACTCAGTCCTTGTGAAAATCTGGCCTGCCATAATATTCATTACTGTGTCATGTGAGCACCATCATATATTACCACTGGTCAAGCTGTTCACCCATCCTTCACGCAGGTGGCTTGGAAGTACATTATTTGGCCTTTGTTGATTCTTAAATAGCTAAATAATGTTAGGGTTGGTGTCACTTCTTTTCCCTATTGTATCACATTCCACATTCTATTTTTAAATATTTTCTTTTTTTATTTTTTCTTACCATAAGAGTATTTACCATTCATAATTTCAAGAGATTTTCTTACCATGGTGTAGTGTCCTTGTATGTACTTATCACTGTAAATTTTACTCCTTATTTTATGGTAATTTCTGCCATCCTTACTCACACTAAGTAGTACCTTTCTTAGCAAGTAACCTCATTGAAATTGATGGGACTACTCATGCAGGAAGATACTCCACCCCATGAGTAGCAGTGGCAGAAAGTGGCCATGAATATTTTATTTTGACTTTCCTAATCTAAATGCATACGGATTACATTTGTTTAGTCATTTAATAGCTATAGAAGTGTATGGGCATATGTGACAGGATTTAGAGACCAAACTACTTTATAATACTTGATATGATAGTTTTCATTTGTGTATACTTATTTCTGAAGTGATAACAAGTAAACCACTTACTTGACCTTTCTTCTTCCAGTGACAGCAGATGTGAAGCCCATTCTCTTGTTAATTTATTTCTTTTTCACCTCCTCTAGCTTCAGCAGAAACCGGTCACCTGTGATCTCTCTCTTTTATAAGCTCTTATGGCAGCCTGTTTTGCATTATCCTTACATATAAGATGAATCAATCATGAAGGATAGCGATGTCGCTGTCTCTGCATTTCACAACGTCCAATCCAATATCAAGAACATTTGCTTATTTTTTTAAAAAAATCTATACACTTTAAAGAGTGGCAATGTAATTACAGGCTTCTTAGCTAACTCTACCTTTGATTGCTGTGTAAGCATTTGGGGCAAGATCCTGCTCTCATAGAAGTCATAGCCATCTGTCTTGGATGATTTAAACACAGCAAATCCTGCACCTTGTCAGGGGATTAGACTAGATGACTCTTGGTGTCTCTTATGATTCTAAATCAATGTTAAAGCTCCTGTTGACTAAAATGGAAGCAGGATTGGGTCCTTTGTTATTTAGCAAGAAACAAGAATTCAGATCTAAGGCATATTTATGGAATACTGCGATTACACAAAGTATTTGAGCAAGGCTTTGCAATGAAATAACCGAGACACAGCTTGGTATACAAAGCAACAAAACCTCACAGACTACTAGCAAGCCAACACCTTGCTATGTTATGCATTTAGTCTGAGATTATGCAAAGTGGCTTTAATTAGTGATCTCAGTATAAAAGAGGCCAAATACCCTATAATTTTCAATTTTATCTGCAACTCTGCAAGTGCTGCTTCATACAGAGCAGGTGGAAGAAAAGCTATTTCAAGACTTACTGTGTTGGGGGGCGGGGAAGATCTGAAATAAAATGCTAGATTCTGTATGGTGCAGAGAACAATAGGTCAGATTCCGTACTTACTGCAACTCTGTTGGCTGTGTGGGTCTGATTCTGATAATACTTATCTCAGTTCAATAGCCATGCAATATCACAGGACGGACTCTCCCAGGCTCAAGAGTAGAGCTTTACTTTGTATGTAATTTGTATCTGCATCCAATCTGCAAACATGGTCCACAGATAGCTGCATGCACTAGGGTGACCAGATGCCCCGATTTTTAAAGGGACAGTCCTGATTTTGGGTCTTTTTCTTACATAGGCTCCAATTCTCCTCCTCCCCTCCCCCACCCCATTGCGATTTTTCACACTTGCTGTCTGGTTACTGTACCATCCACTGATGTGGATATCCACAGGTTTATAGGGCTTTCCTCATGAGTTCTCCTTCCTAGCCTTAGAAGAAAAGATCATCTCATTCTGATCACCACCCAGGCTGAGAAGAACAGCCTCTTCCCCATTCAAGTTCAGGGTGCCTCCTCCTCCTACCTGGTATATAATGTACTTTCCATTGAACTCCAGCTCACTTGACTCCTAGGCCCTTAACGCTTTCCTTCCTGATCCCTAAATCCTGCAATAAGGAAAGAGGAGAGGGAGATTTTGCACCCTTCTCATGTGGCTCCAGGCCCACTATCCAGAGGTCTTGAGACCTAGATGGGAACATATCCTGTTACAGATGGATTTTCTAATCAGGATTCACACAATTGTGAGCTTAATTTCCGCATGCTGTTACCTTACTGCTCATTCTAATCTGGTGTGTGAGACCCAAAAAAGCCATCTAACCCTCACTGGGTGCTGAAATTAGGCATCCATTACACACACAGTTACAGTAATGGCATATGCACATTAGACCCACAACTGCGTGTGCATTTCCGCATGAGAAATTTAGAAAAATCAGGCCCTGAGTGTTTTCTGGAAGGTCATTGCTATTGTAAAGTGGGCTCAGAATAAAAAGCTTCAAAGGTTCCCATAACAAGTCAAGAGGATAAACAGTGGAACTGCTCTAAGAAAAATGAAAGAACAATGACCCTGTAATGGTCCCTTTCATCCTTATCTCTTCCAAACTGTGGAATGTTATTTTTGGCATAGATATTCTTGGTCAAGTATGAAGGATCATTGATTGGGTAAAGTGCTTGATTTAGCCCATTTTTATTCTATTATAGAATGACAGAGAGAGGTTTTAGACAAGAATAAAATCAATATGGGGGAAAAGTAGAACTTGGCACAGTGGCTATAACTTGGAATAAAAATGATATATTGGTGGGGTTGAATTTTGAGGTGAGAATTAATAAAAAAGGGAAGACAGACTACAAGGAGCTTCTAAAGCTTTTGGGATTTGCAGCCTGCAATCTTCATAATCAAATCATTATTTATAATGCCATCTTAGATTTAAAAAGCACCCTTCAACCGGGAGAATCCCTGGGTTTCTTTGCATCCACTAACAGAGAGAATTAGATATAGTCCCACAGATATCCTTTATGACACGAGGTAAACCTGAGTATGTGGATCCTTGTGTGGAGGTGCAAAAATAGGAAGCGCCATCTCTGCTGTGTGCTCCCTTCTACAAGGACTCAGGCTCCTTGAGACATGAGGGGCGGGGAGGCTGGCAGGTCTCCATTAGATTTTTCCCTTCCAAAATCAATGGGCTGTTTCCCTCCATCCCCATGCTATGGAAGAATCATGGGCTTGAGGAATCCCGACAGCAGAGCCGCTACAGAAGAGATGGGGAAGATTAAATGACAGTGTGTTAGGAGCTTGCCTTTATTCACAGAAAACTAATAGTCTGTTAGATGCCATAAATCATAAGGAAAGGTACATAGCAGATGCATCTGACCAGCTCAGGCCAAACGTCTGGCCAGAATTCTAGGATGAAAATGATCCCTCCTACTTCTATAGCTATTATTTCTTTATGTTGTACAGTAGCCAGAAGCTCCAGTCACAATCAGGGCCCCATTGTGCTATTCTCTGTACATACCCAGAGGTAGACATGTTCCCTGCCCCACACAGCTTACCATCTAATTTGCAATGAAATGATCCTAATAAATAGTAGTATCAGAGTGAGAAAGGAGAGTGAGGGAAGCAATAACAACACAGGCAATTGCATAGCCTACTGCATGGGTCCTCAGTCACTGGAGAGTTTTTGTTGAATAAACAACTTCAGCAATCCTGATTGCCGATCAACCTAGACATGGTGGGCTGATGGATTTCTCTTAGGCATCACAATCTGTATGTTTCTTGAGGAGGAGAGCACAGTGGCCTTACAGATCAGCTAAGACAGGGAATTCCATTTGGAAGGGGCAGAGTGCCAAAAAGCAGCTTACCGGCATGCCCCTTGCACCGAGGTTCAAGGGGAAGATTAAAAGTTAAATATGACATTTAGCATTTACCACCTGGTTTTCTGGAAAGCAATTTGCCTACATGAGGAAAAGGAATATTTGTTTCTCATGTTTCTGTTGTTGAAAGTTATCACAGAGTTTTACTGTGCAAGTGTGTGCTGTGGTTGGGATGGAGCACATTGGTACCCATGGTGTGCTGGGTGGGGGTGGAGGTCACACTGCTATCTAATTTTCACCCCACTGGGGTTGGGATAAGAATACACCATCCACATGCTCCAGAGCACAGGGAACACGACTGTTCTGCTGCATAGATAGGGGGAGGTTCCTTACACTCACCCTTCCCCTCTCCTTTGTGCAGCCAAGCAAGGGCCATCACAGCTTGGCACAGAACGTTGCCAAATGTCAAGTTCATCAGAAACAGTCAACAATGACTTATTCTTCCTGTATCAAAACTTCCAGAGGCAGATGGATAAAAAAAAGATGAGTGTTATTGTAAACTATAGCAGATTAATCAGGATAACTGATAGCTTGAGTCAAGTTAGAGATAGATAAATGAGTTTTCTATCTTTGCTTAATATTGCAGTAAGTTTCTGCTTCATCAGAACAGGATTGCAGCTCAAAGAGGAATGAAGCCTAAATCTTAACTCAAAGAAGGGGAAATATAACAAATAATATTACAGAAAAGGGTGGGGAACCCAAATTTTCCATGCAAGTTGAAGAGGCAGGAAATGTTTTAAGTAAACACCCAGATACACAGAAAATCCCTCCTTATTGGTACTAGTGTTAAAATAGATTCATAGAGCCAGAGATTTTTAAATCCAGAGTGCCCATTATATGATTTAGTCTGATTTCCTGTATAATCCCTTACATAGAATTTCACATCTAGTCTCTCCTGCATGCACCTAATGACTTGTGTTTGACTAAAGAATATCTTCCAGAAGATCATCCAGTTTCGTTACTGGTTGTTAACAAAAGCAGTTATAGGTGAGGATTCATTACACCTGCTCTAGCTCCTGTATCTTTCTCCTGTAATAGACAGAGACCATAAACAGCCTTCTAGAAGATGGAGAATTCCCCAGGGGCTGGCACTGCTTTGAATCATCATGGGTGGGCCTACACTGGCCATGCTGCAAGTCCAATTTAAGAGACATGCTTTTAGCTCATGCTGCTTTGGTCTTTCTGGCTTGTACTGCAGGCCTCAGGCAGCTGCAGCAAGGCTACAATAACTTAGACAAGGCTCCAGGGTTGCCTAAGTTATGTCAGAAGCTAAAATGGTCCATAATCACAGGACACAATGGTGGCTTTGCTCCCTCCTTCTGGGCTGCACCTCAAAGAGGTGAACAGGCCTCGCTTCATTTGCACTCGCTCTTCTATCCAAAACCTTCACTGACTGAAAGACATTGTTTTCATCACTAAAAAATCAGTCTACATTGTATCATGTAGGTACAGCCTTGCACTGTGGGAGGGACAGAAATGCAGTAGCTCAGCTGGAGCCTGTATCTCAAGGTAGGTCTGCAATTAGACACCTGTGGCTGGGCCATTCAGGCTAACGGGCTCGAGCTAAGGGGCCGTTTAATTGCAGTGTAGACGTTCACTCTCCCACCTCACAAGGTCCTAGTGCCCAGGGTACAGACTAAACCTGAAACTGTACACCACAAACAGACCATTAGCTCGAGCCCTGAGAGCCCAAGTCAGCACTGTAGATGTACCCTCAACCCCTTCTCACTCTCCCCTGTTAGAAGTCCCTTGTGTAACCATGCTGCTGCACAAACAGTTTACAGGGAGATGCCACAGCTCAACCATCTATGCAAATGATTTGGATGGGGTCATCCCACCCTCTCCCTTCCCCATCAACCCTATTTGGGTTCGTCTCCCCACTTTGGGATGACAAGAGAGCATTCATTGGCCTTCCCCAGGAGGAGGGACTGCAAATGCCCCTCCCCAACCTTTTTTTTTAATCCGGGCGGGCAGGAGTCAGTTTCATGTGCCCTTCCCACTGCACACCCATACAAAGGCCAAGGATGATCCACCTCTTTGTGACAGAGACAAAAGGGGAAAATCAAGCTCCCATTGAAGTCAATGAGCAGGATTAAGCCACTAATCTGGGTAAACAAAATGCAAAACAATGACATTGATTGTGGATTGGCTTTAACAATGAATAATTACTCTGATGTGCACATAAACGTGATAGAATCAAGGCAATAAATTCAAAACAAAATAAAAGAAAATTCAAAGGGATATTTTACAAGTAGGCTCCGTTACCATTTATCCTAAGAAGATTAAATAGTAATTGCTGTGTCAAGAAAAAAATATAGTGGGCTTTGTAGAATAAAAGATCACTGTAGCTCCCATTTTATTACATGGCCTGATACTGGCTGGATAGCAATGATGGGATTTTTCCACCACTGCACATTCAATTATATTTTCAGTATCAAAAACTTTTTTTTGGAAATATTCTTCTGAATAATGATACCAGGCTCTCTCTACACATTTTCTGAAGTTAGCTTTAATCTTTCCATTTTTTTCATTTTCATTTTGAAATTTAATATTATACACACACACACATCTCTTGAAATAAGGACTGATTCTCTGCAAACTTCTGACCTCTACATTCTCTCAGGTTTTAATGTGTGAGTATATGTAGTTTTCTAATATGCTTTAACATACAATACTTTCTATTATCCATAAACATTGGGCTCCGGTATAGAGTAATATAGAGTAAGTTGCTCAAGGTCTTAGAAATTATATTCCCCATATGTTTATTTTGTCTAGAATTTCCAGAGGCCTAAAGGCGTTAGGCACCCAAATCCCATTGGAATTCAATGGAAGGTGAGCAATTAATTTTTTTAGGTACCTTTGGCAATCATTGCCTTAATACTTTACTTGACTGATATATTGAATACAAGACTGATGGACAACAGTTGAAGTTAGTGACCGGCACTTGACACATTTTCTATAAGAAAAAGATGTTGGATGCAGTTATTATAGCATTACATTTTATGGAAATAATAAAAATAATTTCTATAATCTACAATTAAACTGTATACCATGTGAAAAGGACTGACTTCTTTCCTTTCTTGATCTTTGTTGCTGCAAGAGAAAAAAACTCAAAATCTCACAATCTTCTACATCTTCTTACATCTGATGAAGTGGGTTCTAGCCTACGAAAGCTTATGCCCAAATAAATGTGCTAGTTTCTAAGATGCCACAAGTACTCCTCATTCTTTTTAAAACCTTCTAAGACACCTATCTTGAGAACTACCTACTCCAAATTGATGCTGCTGCTAAGAAGTAATGAAATGATTCACATGAGTAAAGTGATGGAATAAACTCTCTGTCACAGAGTGGCAGACCCCAGAACCCTGCGTAAGGATGTAAAACTCATCTTTTGAGTCACTTTGACATGAGGTGTGCTTGACCCCGAATGAAGATACAGTGTAAATACTGTAAGGTTGTTTTTCTAAGCAGAGGGAAGTAGGGTCTGGAACAGAGGGATTCTGAGAAAAAACCTTAGGAAGAGCCAAGCTTGGGGAGAGAAGTTAAACTTGTAGTTATGTTTGGTCCTAATTATCTGAATTACCACTAAAGTCAAACCTCGGGAATTTGACATTTGATCTATGTCAACTGAGGCCCAGATCCTCAGTTGACATAGATCAGTATAGTTTCATTGCCTTCAATGGAGCGGTGCTGATTCAGGGTAGCTCAGAATCTGACCCAGTATACGTATACTCTGTTCAGAGCAAGATGGAAACCATGCATGCTTAAAAACATCTTCTTCCACATACCTTTATAAAAAGCATGAATTATAACAAATGTAGAGATATGCTTTGTACTTTCTACTTGGGTGGTTTTGCAGGTATTGAAAAGAAGCAGCAGAGGTCAGGCTAAAGATTCAACTTTATCAAGGTATTACAAAGAGCAATCTAAAAATCTAGTAAAGAAAAATGCATTGCTGCAAATCAATTTTGAGATAGCTATTTCATGAACAAAAAGTCATGGGTAAACATCAAAGAAGAGAGAGCACTGAAAGCAATATACCTGATGGTGGGACTGTTTGTACATAAAGGGTGGTTAAATATATAGCAAACTGTCACCACCATGAATAAGGAAGCTCAGGAGGGTTTTTTTGGGGGGCGGGGAGGGGCGATAGAGAAGAATAGACTAAGAGTCAAAAGATGGTTAGGATGAATGTGTACCACAGATGAAGTGTATTTTCTTGGGTCATGCTGAACATTTCTGGTTGCTAATATGCTCTTTCCTAAGACATTTATGTATTCATTTATTTTTGTGTGCTCATAACTACCATTAGATATCCATTTTATTGTTTACATATTAAAGTGCAGTGGAATACAGATACAGGCTCCTGGGCACTATGGTATACAAACAACAGCAAACCATTTTCATATATTTATTGTTATTTGTTTATTTTATGGAATCATTTCTATCAACAGAAGTAGAGATAGATCCAAACAGTTAACCCAGATCCAAACTTCCTCAAGTGGTGGGAAAACTAAGTCTGGACACAAAATTCACAGCCTAAATCCATTCCTAAATATTAGATTTTGTAACCCTTTACCTCCCCAGCTGCGTCTACAATTTTTTAACAATCCTTGTTTAAACACTGAAGTGCAATGATCACTAGCAAATTAGAAATTATATATAAGTGGAGTTATGGAGAGGGTACAGTTCGTCCATAATAAATTGTCAGTTTATTAGTAAGTGGCAGCACTAACTCAGGCAGTAGACCAAAAAAAAGGGGTAACGGGCTTCAAATATTCAAGGGAAAAGAGGTGAATTTTCCTCTGCACTAACCATGGAGACACCAGGGAACTACTTTACAATGGGCTTCTTGCTGAGAGATGATGAGCACTTACAACTCCCTGGAACTTGCTGATGCCCAGCAAGTTTCAGGACCAAGTCTATTGTCCCTCACTAGTCCAGTTATTGACTCAAATTCAGCAACGCACCTAACCACATGTATAGTGTTAAACAGATGGGTTCAATGAGACCATTCATCTGCACTAAATTAAACAAGTGCTTAGACGTGAGTTGAACTGAAGTTTGTGTGTCTGGGCAGAGATATTCCAAACTACCTGGAGGCCCAATATGAATTCATTCTTAAAATCTCAGCCACTGACTTGACTGTTTAGAATCCTTCCCTCCTTGTGGAGCTGCTACCTTTAGAAAAAATGTTTTAAAATTTCTCTCTCGGGTTGTTTAAATCCATTTCCTTAATGAGGCTGCTCTGACTGTTCTGGAGTCAATCACTGTAACACTCTATACTTGATTAATTAATTACCCCAGTAAATGGTAATCAGGAAGGCATGCAACTCCCCCTTCCCTGTTTGAAAATTGCAGTTCACTGCTGGATGACTGCAGAGCCAGGTTGAACAATGACACTTTGAAGTCTATAACTCTCTGTGTTCTGTTCAGGGAGAAAAGCAAAAACTAATAATGCCATTCCTAAAAGCGCTATTTTATCTTAAAGGCACTTGAAAGCACATAGCACTGCGAGAAAAGAAAGTGTTATTGCTCTATCCTTGCCAGTAGCTGCCATTCAGTGTCCTGTTAAAATTAAGTTCCTGTTACAAAGGAGGTGTTTATGATAGGATTCACTGGCAACCACAATAGTTTTATGTAATAGGAAACTATAACTTCATAAGCCTTTCCTGCTAAAATTTAGCATAACTGAAAGTGATATCAACAGTAGTAAATCTTGGGTTCCAGGAGTCTGTGGTATCTCAGTAAGAGGATGAATAGTATTTTTCCCCTCTGAAAAACAACTAAAGGCTGATCAGAGATGGACTATAACACACAAACCCATTTTATTTCCATCTTTTAAAAAAACACTTTTAGGTTATATTAACCACTAGCTAAAGTAATAATGATTGCTAATGAAATTCAGAAGATACAGATTATTCAGTGCTCAGACAGATCTCTTATGAGAAATGTAAATGAATTACCTTGAGTTTGATGGCAGCAAAAAAGAGACCCCAAGACACTAGAAGGCGGTGACGGGGCTGTCAAAAAGGAGAGGATCACCGAGTGACAGACAGCCACAGATGAAAAAAGTAATTTTGGGGTTAGTGAATAACCCAGAGGAATGTTAGCGGAATCAGAACCCTTTTTAAAACACTACTACAAAGGTGCCTCTTTTGTTCCAGCTTGTGAACACTGAGAAAGCTAGTGAGAAAATTTTATGTGGCATGGAGATCCACATCTAGTCTGGCGAGGATTTATTCCCTGAGTTTTATATAAAGTGAATCAGAAAGTGATGTTAACACTTCATCCCCCATTCCCCAACCCTCTCCCTCTTATTTTGTGACTGCAATGATACCTATGGTCTGATCATCTGAGAACACAGAGTCTGGCATCTCAGATCTAAAAGCATGATCCTCTGCTGCTTGAGCTAAAATATCAGGGCTCAGATCCTCAAGGTATTTAGGTCACCCAAAAATTTTAGGGGGAGTTAGTTGCCCAGCTACCTTTTAGGATCTGTGCCCAGCTCCATTACGCTGGAGACAGTAGAAGATTCATAGACCTCCTACATGGTCCAGCCACTGAGTGAGGAGGAAAAAGACGCACTGGATTTATGTGGGCAACATTAACAATGGTAATCTAATGTCTGATGTTATAAAGGTTAGTCTTCCGGAGTGCCTGAGGATTTTGGTTTTTCTTAATTTCGGTGCATATTTTCCAAAACTGCTGGAAAAAGTGGTCTAGTTTGTAAAGGTTCTGTGGCGAAGACTAATAAGTCTAGTAGTATCACAATGGGTGAGGTAATATTTTTCTTAGACCAAGTCTGTTGATGAGAGACAAGATTTTGAGCCTCACAGAGCTCTTCTTCAAGTCTGAGGAAGGTACTCCCATTCACAGCAAGATGCAAGGTGGAAAGAGATTGTTAACATAAGTAGTTAGCACATATTCCAAGGGATTATTCAAGTTACAGTGGCCCATTAACACCTCTGCAGTGACAGGACAAAACCATGGGGTTAGACTCCCAAGGCTACAACTACATTATTGCAGGATCACTTCATTCTTTGGGCACATCTACGCTACAAAATTATGTTGACCTAAGTTACCTCAGTACTGAGCAGTCACAGGAATGAAATAGTTTTTACATGCCCACGCTATGCTCCTTATGTTAGCAGTGCAATTCCTCACTAGAAGCGCTATACCAACGGTATTGTCAGTGCAGGGCACTGAATGATGGCTTCTGAAAGCCTGTCACACTGTGTCTACACCAGGAATAGGCAACCTATGGCATGAGCTGATTTTCAGTGGCACTCGCACTGGCCAGGTCTTGGCCACCAGGCCAGGGGACTCTGCATTTTAATTTAATTTTAAATGAAGCTTCTTAAACATTTTAAAAACAGTATTTACTTTACATACAACAATAGTTTAGTTACATATTATAGACTTATAGAAAGAGACCTTCTAAAAATGTTAAAATGTGTTACTGGCATGAGAAATCTTAAATTAGACTGAATAAATGAAGACTTGGCACACCACTTCTGAAAGCTTGCCAACCCCGGTCTACAGTGACACTGCGGTGACCTAACTACATTGACACTGACTCTATGCCTCTTGTGGAGGTGGAGTTAAGGGCAGTTATGTTGGCAGGAGTAAAATTTTCATGTGGACACTTATATAGGTCAATGTAAGCTGTCTTGCAACGACCTTACTCTGTAATGCAGCAGACCAGGCCTCAGTCAAACTGTCCCAGGTATGACAATGGCAAACCCATAGATAGGAAAAGGTATTGGAATCAGTATAAATACACAGTATAGCAAAAGTAGTTGAGATAGGGAACAGCCAAGCATTTCTGTCCTAATAGGTCCTTTAGGGTGCAAGGAGATACATGAATATGTGAAGCGAAAGGGGAGTTTAATTAACTAAACTTCAGGTTAGCACTAGTTAGGCAGGTGTCACGTTTTGTTAGGGTCAGTTCAGCATTTCATCTTTCCAAGGAAAATAAATTGAGTATCATGCAGTGTATTGATGTGGATCTTTTAGATGAGACTGTTAGAAACCAGGAAGAATCCTTTAGGCGCTGCATAAAATTAAACATCTCATGGTATTTGTGATTAGAAATGAAATTTACATTAATATTCTGGGCCAATAATTTCTCCTTCTCCAAAAATGCTGTGTATTTACCGCTTTGCTCCATCCCAAAAGCCAGTGCTTTTGAGCTATCTGTACTGTTTATAGTTGTAAAATGCTTTATGAAGAGTATGAATGAACAATTATATTGATATAAGATTTTATTACATATGGACCTCAGTCCAAGCTTATTTTTGAGTCATAGAATTCCCTTTGAGCAGCTGTGATCATTAGGTGACCATTAAGTGGAGCTCATTACCAATGTTCAAAGAGCAAGTGAAAAACCTTCAAATAGACGTAAGCTTTCTTAAAAATTATTGCTCCTCATTCCATTTTTAAAAAATTCAGTATATCCCATACTAGTGTCATTCGCATGCATGTTACAAAGGCCATAAGGACTGTGCTTAGTGCCTTCTCTTCAAATTCATAGGTCAGGACTTTTCAGCTAGTGGTGTTTGGTGTGATCTATTCTGCTGAACTTCCTGGAGCATTTCATAATGTTTTAATACAAGGTACTGAATCCCTCACAGTAATGAGAGAGATCTTTACATAGGGCTCAAAGCTGGAACTCTAATATTTTGTTCAGGCACCACTAGACTGTATGATACTGAAATTTCATGTGTCTGTGAGGACGAGCATCTACTTGTGTGCTATCAGCTAAGCATTAATTTGTGCTCCATTTTGGCATAGACACTGCTTGCTCTGAGTGGAAGAACAGAAAATTTATTCCCCCGCTATGTGTCTAAGTGGAGGAACGAGGTGAGATTTCACTCCTGGTTAAAGACCAGGGACTCTAACAGAGGGAAGGGGTAGAACAAAGGAAGGAGCATAAGTTCAGCCCCCATGAGGCTGGGCCAGTGCATCAGATGCACCCCTTAGGAGATGCACTACGCATGATCGGAAGTAGTATTATATTGACTCAAGAACAGTGCCTCTAAGAGCTGTGGCTAAGGCGATGTACCTCCATACTCCTTCCTCTATGGGCTGTGGTTCAAAACTACTATCTAGCCTTCCTTGCCAGCATGCTGCCATAGCATGTCTGGTAGTATCCTCTTTTGAAGATGCTACTGTTGGGGTTTATGCTGAGAAACACAAGCAGATGGGTTAAGTGATGAGTCACCGAAGGCTCAGTTGATCTAAATAGCCACAAAGTCATGGAAGTCCCACCTCAAGTTTCTACTCACTGAGAATGGAGATTTACCATCATTTTACCTGGCCAATAAAAATGACAGTATTTTTAATAGTACAAATACAAATAACTACTTATCCTTTCCCATCTGTTATTTAAGGAATGGATATAGCATCAGCTTTCTTAAGATATGAGGTGTGGTTTATAGGGATTCACATAGGTTTTTCTGTGCTAAAGACAAGTCTTCCTAATGCGCTCAGACATGAGTCACATAACTCAACCACACAGTGGTCCAGGGAATATAAGGTATCCACTATAGTTAGTATGCGGGGGAGAGAAGGGGAGGAGGGGAACAGTCACCAAAGGGCTACTTCCCTTGGTAGCTGAATCAGCACACAAGGGGAAAAATCAACACCTGCAGGAAAAAAAAAAAAAAGTTAACACCTTAGCTCACCTCACCTCAGGGACAGTCCAAGTCCTTGCTCTGCTTCCAAGCCACAGCAACTATGCTGCCCCATAGCAGACAGTATTGCAACATGCCACTCCAGCCTAAGAGAAGAAGTGAGTCAGCCAGGGTGCATAGCTAAGTTGTTTGGAAATAGCTGCTGTGACAAGAAATTAAAGCACTGGTTTTGTTTGATGGAATCATTATCCAAACTGCACTCTTCATTTTTTTTAAATGCACTGTCCCATTTTCCCTTGGGTCACTCTAGTGCAACAGTAGATGAGCCAGTGCCAAATCCTACTTGCCTTGTGTGATGAGCTTTAATGATGTAAGTGGGATTCTTTGCTTGAGTAAGGTGAGCAGGGTTTGGACCTTTGTGTATTTCTTTTATCATTTAACATATACCAAAATTTGGTACTCACAAAACTCTTTTCTTTGTATGTGTTCATATATATATATATATATATATATATATATATATATTTCATTCATGTTTGTGTTGGAGTCCTCCTTCAGAGACTCCAAAACTCAATGACCCAATCCCCTTTCGAAATCTACCTTTGACTTCAGTGGGAGTAGGATTTGGTTAATTCATAACTGTAGCTTTTTAAGCCACGTGCTGTTAAAGAGAGCAGCATGTGCATCCAACAGCAGAATTCAGCTATAGGACGTTGAAGTTCAGGGGAATGAGATGGTACATCTCTGGAGAGAATTTGGCCCTTTATGGGAATGGGATGTTGAAATCAATAAGAACCACATGTACGTGCCAAGAAGTTTGGGAATGGGACTGGAATCAGGAAATAGAAGTTAATTGGAATCAGATAAGCACATTCATGGATACAACTGGGGTTTTTATGGTAATGTGATATTGAAGTCAGTGGGAACTTTATGTCCATTTCATCAGATGCTTGGAGTGGAAAATACAGGAGCAGGTATAAATACATGAAAGGATGGGAGTTGCCTTACTGAGTGTGAGGTCAGCATAGTGCACAATTCATTTGCTGAAGGATTCTCTGCACCTTGAAGTCTTTAAACCATGATTTGAGGACTTCAATATCTCAGACATAGGTTAGAGGTTTACTACAGGAGTGGGTGGGTGAGATTCTATGGCCTGCATTGTGCAGGAGGTCAGACTAGATGATCATGATGGTCCCTTCTGACCTTAAATTCTATGAGTCAATGGGCTGGTCTTCACTAGCGTGGGGGATCGACTGTAGATACGCAATTTCAGCTACGTTAATAACGTAGCTGAAATCGGCGTACCTACAGCCGACTTACCTGCCGTCCTCACGGCGGCGGCGGGCGGTGGTGCGCTCCCCCGTCGACTCCAGCTTGCGCCTTTTGGTGAGCTGGAGTTACAGAGTCGACGGGGGTGCCGCTGGCGATCGATCTCTCCCGGCTCTAGTGAACACAAGCCCTATGAATCAATCTAACAAGACAATTCAATTGACAGGATACCAATGGACGAAAAATAACTTTTGAAGTAGTAATTCGAGTGGCCCATTTCAGACAGTTGGCAAGAAGGTGAGAGTAACAGTAGAGGGGAAATTAGTATTGGAGAAATTAGGTTTAGGTTTTGTAATGACCCAACCATGCTCATTACCACTTGAAAAGTTATTTTCATATTTATACTTGCTCCTGTATTTTCCAGTCCATGCAGCTGATAAAGTGGGTTCTAGCCCACAAAAGTTTATGCCCAAATAAATTCATTAGTCATTAAAGTGCCACAAGGACTCTTCGTTGTTTTTCGCTGATACAAACTAACATGGCTACCACTCTGGAACTTTATGTGCACATCTAAAATTGAAATATAATCCTGTATGGGAGTAGGACCCTGAAGTCAAAGGCGGACCAAACATACAACTGAGGGCATTTTTTGGACCATGCTGCTTTCACAAGAGTAACTATAAAACATTCAACTATTAAACATGAATTTTCTATGCAAACCTTAAATGTTACCAGGAGAAAATGTATTCACAGAATATAAATGTTTAAAAAACCCCTCTACTATTGTTTTTAATAAACAAGAAGTTTAAAAAAATTCTTCTGACTTCAACAAGCTCTGAAATACTATGTATCAAAAAGGTATTCCTGCTGAGGGAACATGAATTTAAAAGTGGGGGAGGGGAAGCGAGCTACTCAGGGCCTGATTTACTTATTCAAACATAGTCTGCTAAAGTACTCTATTTTCCCTCTCAAAAGTACATGAGATTCTGTGCTACTATAAACTAACTCTTGTTTTCTTTCTGAAAGGAGAAAATCATGATTACCCTTGGTATTTATTTCTAAATTAAAATGAGTGGATAGAGTCACAGGCTTCTATAATAAGCCACATTTCAGAGGAGAATTCAAAGCACTTTGTTTTCATTGCCTTTATGTTAAATTTACTGTTTAGCTAAGGCTGACAAATCATTTCCCAAGGCAAGGCTGGAATAGACCCTAAAGGCTGTTCTGAAAGTTGCTGAGCACCTCCCGAGCAATGCTGAACACCTTTCACTTTCATTAAGCCAGAGTCTGCTCTCATTGACTTCAATGGAGATGCTCAGTACTTTGCAGGATTGAGCCCTAATAGTATTGTCTTACATAAATTATAAACATTGGAATAATTTTGAGAGACTCTAGGACAATTTTTACAGGGGTCCCAACTCAACTTCCCTTTTTGGGGGTTCACTGAGGTGTTTTGATGTCTGAATGGCAGGGGTTTTGCACCCACAGATTAATTGCACTGGAGAATCTTGTCCAATATATTTTAACATTGCAATGAAACTTTAAAATGTTCTGTTTCATATGAATAAAATATGTAATCATCTGTCAATGGCCTGTGAGGTATCTTTTTTTTTAAATGTGCATTTGCATTGTTTAATTAGCCTTCTTCCGTATACATTACATTCTCCATCCTGGCAGGTAAATCACTGCAAGATGGCAGTTCTTTGTCTCCTCTGGAAAGACAAATTGCTTCTTTCAATTACACATTTTCTTCCTCACTGGACCAATACACACAACCAAGAATTATCTTATTGCAGATGTAAACATCTTTGTACATCCCCAGTGTGCTTCCTGGCCAAGTGCTGATAGTCTTTACATTTTGTTTTGGGGTTTTTGTCACCACCCAGATAATGAAAGAAGCATTCATTGTCTCTCACCGTTTAATCAAGGTAATAATTACAGGGACTGGATCTGAGACTAAAGAACAGGAAGAAGGCTTTTCAATCACTGCCCCTGCATTTCAATAGAAGCCCTATGCTGTAGAACAAGGTGTAAATCAGTTTAAGAACACAGTTCTGCATTCAATGCACTGTGGTTTACAGCTCCCAAATGACCTTCATCTATCTTCCTTAGCTGTAGAGGTGTATAATTGAACTAAAGAGAGGCTTGAATAATGAGGTTGAGAGCGGCAGCTCCACTGCTGCTGCTTAATAGTACAACAGCCTTTCACTTTCCCCCTCCCACCAGAAATGTAACAAACTACTCTAGGGAGTCCAATTCTTCAGGGTGACACGTGCTGATAATCCATATTTTAAAACAGAAAGAAGCCGGTTGTTGTAAGCAAAAAATTACACTTTTTTTTACTGAAAGTGTGTTCCCAAAAATACAATTGTGAGCCATTTTCTATTCAATATCTGCTCGCAAAAGCTTGGAGACAAATGGAAATTATCTATACTTCTTTCAGCCATGGAATATTTTTTTCAGTAAAAGACTCTCTTTCATGAAAGTGAGAGTTTTTCCTTTCCTTTCCTCTCAGAGGAGTTTAAGGTGACAGTGGCTGTAGGTTGCCTTCTATGGTGGGAGGTTGCTAGGACCTTGTAAAAACTGAGATGCTGATGCAGAAAGCAGTCCTTTGAAAGACAGAACCTGTTGCCAAACCATGTTTTACTACTGTTATGTGTTTTATGTTGCTAAGTAATAAATTGCGCTGCTCATGACATTTATAGGGGCTTTCCGCAGTCTTCTCACCTACCGTAAATCTGCTTTGTCACAAGTGGTAGCCAATTAGAGGTTTATTCCCCTCCCTGGTTGAGCATAATACAGCCTAGTAGTGCTCAGTGGAGTGGTATGTATGTAGAGGGCTCTAACAGTGTCCTGGGATTAGATTTTCAGGCTCAAGTGTTTTCTTAAAGTGTGTGGGGGGGGGGGAGGAATAGAGAACACACTTGCTTTTAGAGTATATCTAAATGCAGCTGGAAACGTGTCCAAGCACAGGTAGACAGACATACACTAACTCTCCTCGAGCTAGAGCAATAAAATTAGCAGTGTGCTGTGGCACAGTCCCTGCTGCTGGCGGGAGCTGCAGACAGGTGGGTTTGTACTCAGGTGGCTAGCCTGAGCTTCGGGCTTGTTTACACTACCGCGCGGGGTCATCTAAGATACGCACTGGGAAGCACACTCAGAGGTTGTGTACACATGCCGCTAGTGGTGAGATGTTTCATTCACAAAGGTTAGCTGAACAAGAACAACTTTATTCAATCCTGTGCACTGCCTAGTCCATGTGGCAGAATTGCTTCCATCCAAGCTAACTTCCTGGCATTCCCTGTTTCCCTGCTGTCTCCTGAATAACTGTACCTCCAGGGAACACACACCCTCTGATTCCAGGTCCACAGATCATGATATACCGGAGGACAGCCCAATACATTACAAACTATGGCTACTACTGCAGACAGACAGACATGATGGTTGTTGTCAGCCAATCACACACATGAACCACAGGTAATTAAACTGCCACTACCTGACTGACTACTCTAGAGCTGGTCAAAAATGTTTTATTCTAAACATGTTTGTTGGGAAATGATCACTTTTCAAAATGATTTTTCCCAAAATAGCTTCAATGAAAAAATTAAACACACATTTTTGGGTTTTCAGAGTGTTTTATGTTTGTTTTGTGGGGAAGTTTTCCCTTTCTTTCCTTTTTCTTTTCTTTCATTTTGTTACTGAAAAAGTGGGGAGAAGAGAGAATAAGGAAAAATCTTAAAACTGAAAAAGATTGGGTGTTGGTTGAAAAAAATACAGAAAATTTCCAAGTTAAAGAAATTGCAAAATTTACTTCAGCCAGATGGACTGTATTCAGTGCTCAATTTACTCAACCACTAGAACAGTGGTGTCCAATATGTTTGCCACTAGCCACATGTGGCTAATAGGCTAGGACCCCATTTTGCTAGGTGCTGCACATACACACACACAAAGAAATGGTCCCTGATTTAAAGCCCTTTGAAGCCAGAGAGACACAGTTTAATGAGAAAGGCCAATGACTGACACCAGACACTGACTCTCAGAGACAAAAGGGGCTTCACCCCAGCACATAGCATCTCCCCACTAGTGAAACTGGTGTGTTCTGCTGAGCAAAAAGAGCAGGATTTGGAAAGGTCATGAAGGATTAAGCATACCCCTTGTGCAATAGAGTTCAGTTCTCAAGGGGTGAATAGAACAGGCAGGGGCAAGCTGGGAGGATTGGGACAGAGAATCTGCTCCCAGCATCCTCCAACTGAGGGGGTGCAAATGGCTAATAAGCCATAGCTACTCCAGCTAATTCTGGGTGCTGGACTTGGAGCTTGTTGTGCTTTATATACTGATTGGGGAAGCACCTGGCTTATGGAGAGGTAGATATCCTCTTTGCATGGGGAAGTTGTAAATTTAAACTCTGTTGTAAATATGGGGCTTGGGAGGGAACGAACTGAATTCTGATCTTTGAAGTAGATAGAATGCACCAAAATGCTCCCCTTAGAATTTGATTTCTTTAGCTTTAGGCAGCAGAAGAGAGAAAGAGTAGGTCTTGGGAACAGGGGATCCAGATGAATAGGATGAAGTAAGAGACAAAAGGCTGCTTTGCATGGTTTCAAATATTGCAGGGTTTTTCTGGGGATAGAGACAGAGAAAGACGTACACCACATAACAGCTTAGCAAGGTGAAAAGAAAGAAATGATAGAGCACTCTCTCTCCATTGATATTGTACTGTACAAAATCCGCATTTGCACAACACAAGATTAAAACCTACTGTATATGAGGAATGGGAGAGACTTTTAGTAGGCAGCAGTCTGTCAAGTTAGATGTCAGGAGCTCTTTTGGATATCATATCTGCAGGTAGCTGTGGGGGAAAGTCCATTTGCTAATCTAACACATATCTTTCTTGGCCTCACATAGAATTTAAAGGCCTGATCCAGCAAAGGGGTGAGTGCTTTCCTGAAAAGTACTGAGCATCCCCAACTCCCATTTACTTCCCCTTACCTTGCAGAACTGGGTCCTAGTTGGTTTTATGCATGACTCAGTTACATGTTATATTCCAGTTTAAAAAATTCACATATGGCACCAAAGTAAGGCTGGGCAAACTTTGGCCTGAAGGCCACTTTGGGGTTCAAAATTGTATGGAGTGCCAAGTAGGGAAGGTGGTGCCACCCCAAGCAGTCTGCCCCCCCATCAAACCCCCTCCCACTTCCTGCTTCTGATTGCCCCCCTCAGAATCTCCAACCCATCCCCCCCGCTCCTTGTCCCCTGACTACTCCCTCCAGAGACCCCCCCTGCCCCTAATCATCGCCCAGGACACCACCCACTATCCAACCCCCCTGCTCCCTGCCCCCTGACTGCCCCGACCCCTAGCCACACCCCACCCCCGACAGGCTCCCTGGGACTCCCACGCCCTATACAACCCCTCCACCATTCTCTGTCCCCTGACCGCTCCCTGAGACCCTCTGGCCCTTATCCAACCTCCTGGCTCCTCACCACGCAGCTCAGAATAGTGCATGCAGCCCTGCCCCTCCAGAGTGCTGAGGCTGGCAGCAGGAGTCAGCGCGGGATGGGGAAGGAGCTAGCCTCCCCAGCCGGGAGCTTGGCGGGCAGGAGAGAATTGGCCCGTGAGCTGTAGTTTGCCCACTCCTGCACTAAAGAAAGCAAATGTAAAGCTGTGAGTGAAAGCTGAGCTTTCCAGAAAGGCCTGGGTATTAGGTGACAGAGACATCAAAAACCTCTAAGGTTCTCTTATGCCATCCTTCATTATGTTTCTCTTGAGAGTACAATAGTACCATCTGCTTTAATGGGCATTCTAACGTGAGTAAAGGTTTTGCAGTCTGATCTTAAATCTTCTCAAAAATAAAACTCTGAGCTAAAGTCAGTTCTAGTGCAAGTGGAGAGAAAGAGCTCCATTGATGTTAATGGAGCTTTGCCTCGGCTCAAGTTAGCCCCTTGAATTCTGGGAATCTCAATACTAAGTTGTAAGTACGTTAAAAGAGGCCGAATACAGAACAGCCAGAGTCACAGCCTCTTCTCCACATCAAGCCATGCTTATTGGGGCAGTAACAGCAGGTACCATATCTGTGATATGGAATGTGGCTTCGCCACACATCTGAAAATCTCATTAGAGAAAAAGTAATAAAGGTGCTAACGCTCCCACTTGGGACTTTCAACCTTTAAGTAAGTCCAAGAAACCTGTCTGGGAAGAATAAAGTAGGAGACATTTGTGACTTTTCCAATTTCACACCTCCACTACACCTGCCTACATTAGTTAAAAAGAATATTTCACTTTGAGGTCAATAATCTCCTTGCATTTGCTCTGACACGTGGCTGTCCCTTATAAAGAAAACATTGCTGGGTATTTCTTTTCAGCTCCCAGCCACTGACACACCTGGTGCACATTACTCTAGAGGTAATAGAGAAATCAGGCAGCAAAATGTCACTGTCTTCAGACTGTCTAGCTTTATGTTGCTGTAAAGAAGTAAAGAGTAACTCAGTTCAACTTTTAGATGTGCAGTCTGTGCTTTTGTGGGCCAGGTTCTGTTTTCAGATATGCCAGTGTAAATTTGCATTGACTCCATTCAATGGAGTTACACCAGTGTAACTCAAAGCAGGATTTAGTCTTATTTCTTTCCTGTCAGTTTACACTGAATTGTAGGACATTAAAAAGAACAAGTTTTAAAATTCCATTACCACCAATGAAAAGCACAACCAAACGTGTAGTAAGTACAGCAAGTTATAGGAACAGAGACAGGTTACATATAGAAACTCTTGATAACAATATGAAAACATTAAGAAATTATGAACAAGGCTGTGAGAACATGCAGGGAAATAAACTCCTTTTTACAGAAGAATTTCTTGCACACCAAAATGGGATCCTGCGTTCACATTTAATGTGTGAGTTCTGGGATAGGGTCAGAATAGGACTGTGTGTAGGTGTCCCACAATCCCTGTCTGAGTTCACTGAATGCTTCACCACACTGGGGCCTCTGATGGGCTGAAATGGACTGTTTAGGTTATTTTGAGGGAATTTCATTGTCTGTGAGGAGGTTACTGATGCATCACATAAACTGGAGAGCACACAAGGTTTTGGGACAGACCTTGAGCTTAGAAAGAGATATTGATTGCAAAGGAGAAATGAGATATTAGAGGATTTGGCCCCTTATTTTTATGAGGAAGTTAGAGGTGCTTTCATGGATTGACCACCTGCATAATGAAGTGAAAACACATTTCTCTCAGCCGGGAAAAAGACTTATTTTTGGAGGCTAATGGAATCTGATTAGTTTCAGATAGCTTTGAGGAAGAATACTGCCCAGCCAACAGACCACTCTATCGATGACTTGGTAATAATCTTTTGTCCATGACCATCTGTACAGCTTCTCCAAGTTCCGTCTTTCGCTCAGCTTCATCTGCACAGGTCATTTCAGACTTCTCTACATCATCTACCATGTCTACACTGGCACTTTTGTCATCAAAACACACCCCTGAAAGACAAGTTTTAACAACAAAAAGCACTTTGCTGGTTGGAGTTGCTTTCCTGTTGATGAAGCCACTGCCCCTCGTTGTGAGTAATTTATTTTGTCATTGGGAAAGCTCTCTCCCAACAATAAAGAGCAACACTGTGCACTTGACAATGGTGCAGCTGTGGTTGTAAGATGCGCTGTGTAGACACAGCCTAAGACAGACAAAGCAGGAGGGAAGACGGCTGGATTGCTGGCAGCCAAAGTCTGACCAATTGCAGCAAAAAGATGCAACTGTGCACAAAGCAGACAATTGTGTCTTCAAAGCCAGTCTGGGTGGTAGACAGCTTAGTCACTGTCACAAATACTTAGTCTCCATTTTGTCGCAGTCAGTGTGAGGATTTTTCACTTTACAAGTGGCTCCAAGAGACGTGTGAAAGTTTCAAAGTCACACACACACACACACACACACACACAAACCTTAGGTCACACTTCGTCCAGACAGTGACGACATACAAGTATAGATATATAAAGAACCCCAATCATTTATCCAGGCAGCAGCCAGAGCCATGATACTTCTCCTTTCACACTCTTTCTTCAGACCACTCAACCTTCTCAGTTTTCACCCTCTGTGTTGCCCTTCTCATTAAGGCACAGACACCTGGTATTTAACAACTACATTGTTTTTACTTAAACATTACTAGCACAACCAGAGCTGGTGCTAATATTAATCCGAGCGCACAGAAAGTATCAGAGACCAGCTGCTGGAGCAGGGTTGGAGATACAAGGAGGCAGCATCCTCCTCTTCTCTGAGTCCTGCCTTATCTTGCTGGCATTGCCCTGCCTTCACAATAGAGGGTGACTTTGGCCCCTGCATCGATATCCGACATCCTTACATAACATACACACACTCTCCACATTTCTCCCCCTCCCACACCTCACATCCTTCTCCTCCTCAGCACCCCCTTCCTGACATTGCCCAGCAGTCCCTCTACTGCATTTCCTTCTTGCACTGAATGGTCCACAAAGCCAGCAGTCTCACCTGCACCAAACAGGCCCACTTTCCCCTGTGCAAATGGCTGGTGCTGTGCCACACAGCATTCTGCTCTATCCCAGTGGATGGAGCTAAGTGCTCACTGTCAAAGTACATCTGAATCTGTTTAGGACAGTGGTGGCTTAAAAGCCATAGTTTGGCCCTTTGCATTTTCATTCACTTTGTTACATCAAAACCAGACTAAAAACATGCAGTGTTGAGCTGCCAACATTTCAATGAGGGGCTCCCACAAATATCTTTTAGCCTTAGCCTACAATAAATCCTGGGAGTAGCAGGAAGTGTGCTTGCAGCCTGGCGGAAACAAGGAACCAAGCAATCTAGTCCTTTGGATCCTCTCTTCCTCTCCCCAGTTAAATAAGAACTGCTTTGCAATCACAACCAATTCAGGAAGCAAACCCACATGGCAAATTCTCTCAGATCAAGCTGCACTTGGCTAAACATGATTACACTTTGTTCCTTAGAAATATATTAAGTACTTTTATCATGAGAGTAACAAATGCAAAGGATGAAGATATTGTAGGTGAATTGGCGTATCCTTCTCAAGGAAAGCTTTGGAAAATATATGTCAAGGCAAACAAGTTGTTCTTCTCAAGTATAAATCCCAGGGACACATCAGTTTCTGGGAGGAATAATTTAGCAGATTTCGGGGAAGGCATGAGCTCCCCAGATACAGGAAAAGCATGCTAGCCTGCCCCTTCTCTTTGGAGGCAGTAATATATCAGTGACTTCCAACACAGTGTCAAGATGATAATCAGTAAAAGGCCCGACTTAAATGGAGATTTACACCAGTGGTCAATCTGCCAGAGCATATGAAATGAAATCATATGAGTAAGAGTAGCTATAACTACTCTTCAAAATCAGAGATAAAACTGAACTGCAAAGACTGGTTCTGGATCCAAACTTCCCTCAAGTTTAGGACTATTGGACTCTGGAGTTTTGGCAACAATTCATTCCTGTTAAAAAAAATCCACAGGAGTTAATCTGTTGCCTCCAAGTTTCACACAGCTCTGCTTTGGAGAAGGTTTAGTTAGCATGAAAACTTGAGTGCCCATCCAAACATGACACTCCACCATGCCACCTCCTGTGGTGTCCTAAATTTGACATCAGAGTCTGTGTGATCTTCTTAGGCAGTGCTGAATCTACAAGTAAAAGTTGCTCTGAGTATTTGGCAAAGTCTTTAAGTTGTGCACTTAATTATAGAAGGGAGAAAAAAATGACTGCATAATACAGGCAAGAGAGTCCCACAGCTCTACTTTTTCATTCTAATTGTGTGAGCATCTGTGATATGCGTAGCTTAAATGTGGCTAGAATGGAGCCCTAATTGTGTATTAGCTGGGTCTGGACTACTGCAATGCTGAATCAGCAATTACAAGGTCCTGTTCTCCCCACCCCCCTTCTCTCTTCCTCTTCTAATCTCAAGTCATTGCTGAAATATCAGGTGGTGGTGCATCTTCCCCAAATGTCTATTCAAATCCCAGAGGAAGAAAAGCAGGGAGCATATTATGCACTTAAATATCATATCTCAAAAGGTGGGAGATTGCAGAGTGATCTAAAGGATGTTAAAGTCCAACTTACTACACTTTAAATTCTCTGATAATCGTTGACTGATTTTTTTGTAAAAAAATGGCAATCATTCAAAGGGTGAAGAAAAAAATTAACTAGCTACAGGCTTTCCCCTTATCTTTTTATTTTATTAGCAAAAGGAGTGTTCATGAAACCTGTTGGACTCACAGCCCTGGAAACTGAAATCTCCTGCTTAACCACAAAGACAGCACATCACAGACAGTGGCAATGCAATCTTCCCACCAAGACAGTATGCCTCAGCCTTGACCCTGGAGGCACCTCTTTTAGAGGGGAGAGAATAGTTCAGTCTGCAGACTCATTCAACCCTGTGACCCAGTTTGGATTTCACTTGTACTAGTGTAAATCAGGAGGATCTCCACTGAAGTCAAGTGATGCAAAGCTGGTATAAATGAAGGGCAGTCAGGGCCCAGGACTCTGTGAAAAGATTTTTATTAATGCTTAGTATTTGTATTGCAGGAGTGAGGAGGACCCAGCTGTGTTTGAGCCTCATTGTGCTATGTGCTGCATAAATGCACAGTAAGAGGCAGCCCCTGACACACTTAGCTTAAAATCCAAACTAACAAGACAAAAGGTAAGAGGGAGGACAGAGGCCCAGTGCAGTCACACAGCAGGTTGGTGACAAGTGGGAACAGCACTCAGGTCTATTGAGTGCTAAGCAGTAACCATGCTATCTCCATTAACAGTTATCACCAAGAATACCAGTTTATTATACTATTATTTCTTCACACTTTTAGGAGGCACTCATCACAATTCCTGAGCATACGATTTCCACTGATCTCTATTAACATTCTCAAATAAAAGGAGACAATGTATTGCAACCCCGTAGCTTTAGAGGACAGAATCCTGAGCTAAGCATCCAGAATTCCTGTACTCACATTTAGTGGGAAGCTTGGAGGAGGAGGCGCATCTTATAATGTAATCTGAACACAACCAGATTCCTGCAGGGGCAATTTCTACCAGGAGTGAATTCCAGTGCTACCAAGGTTGTCCTGCCTCTAGCATCCACAAGTTTCAGCTTTTTGTTGTATCCCATCCCTCCCGCCCCTCTCCCCACTCTCTCTTTTTTTTTAGATGTAGACACATTTGTCCTTTACGAACTGAATTGTAATGACCAACTCATTTCATTCAAAGGAAGTAAAATCCGTTAGATGGTAAATAGATGGGCAAAGTCATTTGGCCTCATTGCAAACACACACTGCCAGGGTGGGTTTGAAAGTCTGGGCTCTAACATTACTGCGTTTGAATTCTGCATTGGGGAGACTGCCAAACAGAAAAAGAGAAAAAAATCAGTAGGAAAAAGGGTGGAAAACAGAACATAGAGAAGACAGAGTGAAAAGAATGAAGCACCTGAGGAAGTCTGTTGAAAGACTCTCATTGGCTTCAGTGGGATTTGGATCAGGCCCAAGCAGGGAAAAAGAAAAAAAATCTAATGACAAAAATGAATCACATAGCACCGCCTATATTATTAGGGTTGCCTGGTGCTTCCTGTTATAAGACCCTGTGTTCAGGTGTGTATAACTTTGACAAAGTAACCATTTGGGCTGAAACTTTCCATGCTGGGTGTCTGCCACAGGCTTTTTTATTATTATTTTATTTTTTGGAACATTTCAGCACAAACAACAGTTGAGCTGTTTCCAAGAATGAGGCTAGGGAAAAATAGGCTGAGGCAGAAAAATTCTGGTGACCTTTTATTCAAAAAGCTCTGGTGCCTTCATGCACTGGAGCAGGAACTTGAAATTTGGCAAGGTGTGGCCTTTGAATCAGGGATGTGCCATTTTTTGCCCCATGAAAGTCAGCCCACATTTGGCCAAGTTATAAGCCCTTGGGGGAATGCGGGGAGGGAGGGGAAGAATCAGTTTCCATTTGTTCAGAGACTTCTTAAATGTTAGCAGTTACATTGTCTGAAAATTCCACGTGCACTGGGCAAGCTCCACCCCAGGCTTGAGCAGGATTTTCCTTGCAATTGCAGCTCTGAGGCAAAGTTTGCAGATGATACAAAATAACTCAGGGTAACTAAATCCAAAGGAGACTGTGACGCGTTACAAAGGGATCTCACAAAACTGGGTGACTGGGTAACAAAATAGCAGATGAAATTCAGAGTTGATAAATGCAAAGGTAATAACGCACACTGGAAAACAGTCCTAATGATACATACTAAACAATGAGGTCTAAAATTAGCTGTTAACCCTCAGGAAAGAGATCTTGGGGTCATTGTAGATAGGTCCCTGACAACATCTGCTCAATGTGCAGTGGCAATCAAAAAAGCGAACAGAATGTTAGGAACCATTACAAAAGGGATACATAATAGAACAGAAAATATCTTAATATCACTATATAAATCTGTGGTACTCCCATACCTATAATACGGTGTGAATGCAGTTCTGGTGACCTATCTGTAAAAAAGGGTATATTAGAATTGGAAAAGTTACAGAGAAAGGCAACAAATATTATTAGCATTATGGAATGACTTCCATATGAGGAGAGATTAGAAAGACTGGGAAAAGAGATTCGTTTTAGAAGAGAGATGACTAAGGGGAGATTTGATAGAAATCTATAAAATCATGCATGGTGTGAAGAAAGTGAATAAGGAAGTGTTATTTACCCTATCACATAACATAAGAACCAGGGGTCATCCAATGAAATTAATAGGCAGCAGGTTTCAAACAAACAAAAGAGTACTTCTTACACAACACGCAGTCAGCTGGCGGAACTTATCGCCAAGATAATCAGGGATGCAATCCCATGCTCTAGGTGTCCCTACACCTGTAACTGCCAAATGCTGGGGCTGGATGATACAGGATGGATCACTCAATAATTGCTCTGTTCTGTTCATTCCCTCTGAAACTTCTGGCATTCAGAAGACAAGATACTGGGCTAGATGGACCATTGGTATGACACACTATGACTGTTCTTATGTTCTTATGATACAATGCATATTTGTTTATACAATTCTAGGAGATATTGAGAGGAAACAGATATTAATATAATAATATTATTACAGTATTAGTACTTATAATAGTATTATTAAGGGAAGCCACAAAGGAACATTTGACACAGTATGAATAAATCTTTTATAGAATATGATCCAGATATCTTGGTGCTTTCCATACCTCTTGTGAGGCACTGGTAACATTTTAGAGGTGATGCTTAGTATACAAGAAAGGTTTTGAAAATGACTGATATGAACTTATTGCTCTGTGGAGACTGGGCAAACTCTGTAGGTACTAGACTATCAATACCAAAGATAAAATATGCAAACATTGTATTCTGTAGCCTGGTTGTGAAGAGGCTGCCACAAACATTTGCCAGTTGTTAAAATTTCTCACTAATAGTTCTGCCTCTCTCTATTAAGTTAATATTTTTCCACAGTAGAGACTGTGAAAGAATGTAATGACCAGAGCATTCTTTAGATCTTCTGAGTAAACCAAAAATCTTGCCAGGCAATTGACAAACCCATTTACCAAATGCTCTTCAGCCTACAAACAATAAATGATTAACAAGGAACTTCTCAAGTCACTTTCCAGATGCTGTTTGTTGAGACATCCTTGTACTACAATGACAAATGGGGCAGAATTAAACGAATGGTTGGAGATTTGACAATAATGTAGTGATGCTCAGCTTGGCAGGATCCTGCCATTCAGCAGAATGCCCCCAAGGCTGAATAATGTGGGCAAACACCACTATGCAAAGGTTAACTCTATTTTTATTTATATAAACTGCACTGCTGCACCCACCTGAAGTTCACTAGAGTTGAAGAACAAAAAACTCATTTTCGCAAACAGGTAGTAACACACAATTATGTAGCAAAGGGTAGCAATGTAATAGCTCTTATTCTGTCTGATGTCCTTAATTGCTTATTATCTTTTTATGGTAAAAAAAAGTTTTAGAATAGCTGGAAAGCTAGCTCTAATCACATTAATAAACAAAAATAGGGTCTTATTCCCTATTGGCTTGTACTTGGAGGAGTCATATACAGCGTGCAAAAAGGGTGTAAAATGCTGCCACTCTGAGGCCTGGTCTACACATAAGAAGTTTGACCGGAGTAATTACATTGGTAAGGGATGTGATGTTTTACCAACATAGTTACACTGGTAAAACCTGAAGAGTACAGGCATTAATACTGGTTTAAAACCCTTTTTATTCTGCATAGCATATTTTGCTGAACTGAATTACATTAGATTTACAGAAGCACTTTTACACTAGTATACCTGGATCTACAGTAGAAGGGGTTGCCAAATTAACTACATTCACATAGTTAAAGCTTTAAAACTTTAGTGTAGACAAGTCCTGATCTGGTAGCATTCTATACCCATATTGCACTGGTGTAATGGACAACATAAAGCACAGGGAAAACAGGGAATCAGGTCCCTATTCTAAAAAGCTTCTTTAGTGATGCAGCTCTGACCAATATAAATTAGATTCTTCAAACTGTACAGATGGTAGGGAATTTTATAAATGACCATATATATGCAGATCATATTAATAGATATTAGAGATGGAACTAAGGTGGTGGTGTTTAGAGCTGGATATAGAAAAGCTTTAGGCTACATAGTTCAGCATTTTGGTTTGGGTGCATAATTAGGAGTAAGAGTTCAGATAGGAGGATGCTGAAATCTCATGAGCTGTTCTTGTGATATTTCAGTTCTAAATACGGAAACCTTGAAAAATCTGTGTATTTCTACCATCTTGAGTTGAAATCTGTAATTATTCAGCCACATCTGAGTGGCAAAAGAAAGTAAGACTTTTCTGGCTTAGGGTTGGGTTCAAATCTGGGTTTCCATTGGAACCTTGGGGCATAAATAATGATAAAGATAATTTCTGAAAAAACAAGCATAGGACTTGGGAAGGAAGTGTGTGATCTGGATTTGTGCGGTCGGTGTACAAAGAGCCAGCCTAGAGAAAGGTGGGCGAGTTGTGTCTCTCTGCCTTAGGGAGCAGCCTCTCTGCTTTTGGTTCTTGTGTGTTAGGGTTCTAGATCCTGAAAAATAAACTCGTGTTACACTGCAACTTTTCAGAAAGAGTATTTCATATTTTCATCCAACTTCTGTGAGCATGCCGCCATGAACACAGAAACTGGATTTGGAATGCCAAACAGGGCCACAGTCACGTGCCAGTCCCACACAGAGGTGAACAGATAGACAAACAGACCTTACTTAGCTGCAAATGTCTGATCTCCATCTTATTTTTCCCTTTTTCCTCCACAGCCCCTGGTATTCCACACTATGGAAGGCTGCAATTCCTTTTCCATTGCTAAAGTCCTCACATATTACTCCTGAAGGGCATCAGCACAAATCCTATATTTATATTGGTTCATTATTTCAGTTTCCTTCCTGTCATACAGGAAAGTCATACAGCAGTGCTGTGCCCATTCAGATTGTTAATTATCTGATAGTCTCTGGGTGCAGCAACTTGACAGGTGACGATTTTACTACAAAGCAGCATCGATAGATCCATTGAACTTTTTTTCCAAATCAGGCACTGACAATAGCATACCATGCAGAAGGGCCCTGAAAGAGCCATTTGATAATATTGATTACAAATAGCCCAAAAGCCATTGTTGAAAGCAACAAGCATACAATTGTATTTGTACATACAACCAAAGCAAATACTATACAACCCATGTATGGTAAATGTATGGATTTTGGTAAAACAAATGCTTGTTGCTTTGCACAAGCATTGGTCTTTGCTTTTGTTTACCAAAGCATTGTTGCTTTGCACAGAGCTTTGAAAGTGAAGTGTTACATGAGTGGTAAGTACTATGATTTTAAGTTACATGCTCCTGTCTCCTGTAGAAAAGCCGTTTAATAATTTTAGTGTGCACTATTGTACTTTAGCTTTCTATGCAAACGTTCTATGAACTTCTGCCTCTGTCTAGTTATTTCCCTGGTGGTAGCATAGATTGCACACTGCTCTGCTGTATTCTTGCTTAGATTTTCAAATAGCTGAGTAAACAGATTGGTGGTGGTTGCCACAGTACTACACCAGAAAAGTTAACAACACACAAGTGGGTTGGCAACAGTACTTAGATTTGCTTTTCTTAAGCACCCAAGAGAATAAACCAAGTCAGAAGAGAGTAAAAACAAAAATACCTCTTTAGTGCTTTTTTCACTTCAAAAGTATCTGAGAGACTGAATGGAAGGAAGGGATCAAAAGCTCCCATATTGCACTTATGTTTTATTTGAATGTCAAGGACTGAGGCCCAAAATGTCCACTCTTCAGGGCTTTTCTTCCATGAATCATGGCAAATAGAGCTCATCACAAAGCAAATGTGTGGAGAAGAGTAATTAGAAAAGGGTCTCAGGAGAGCTTTTCAGAGTTTATATTTCTTGATATTGTCTGAAGGAAGAGTGAGGTTGTAGAACTAGTTCTATTTTGATGTGTTCTCAGAAATATTAATTATTAACAATAATCACTAATTGATCACCTTTGCACTTGCATAACCCCTTTCAGCCAAGGATATATCCCATCTAGGTTCTCGCATCACGAATAGCTTTGCAAGCATTAACTAATTAATTCATTAAGCTTCACAATGTCTCTATGAGCTGGGGAGCTATTTTACACTCAGACAAACTGAAGAAACCCAGAAGAACCCAATGCTTATTATTCATGTTGAGTAGTACTTGACTCTGCAAGTAGTCCCATTAAAGTCAGTGTGAGTAAGGCTGGCAGAAGCTGGGGAGTTTTTGCCTGGCACTAATGGAAGTATGAGTGCAGGGGAGAGCAAAGAGCCTTCACCTGTTTGCTCAGTTCCTCTAAGAGCCAGGCAGCATTGTAGTCCCTATGCTCAGAGCAGTACATGGGACACAAACACATAGGAAGATGAAAAGAAGATGGTCCAATGGCTCCACTCCTTTATGCATCAGTCAACAGAGCTGAATGGATGTGTGCAGAGGGGTGGAGGTTGGAGAGAGTATCTGCCTTCCTTGAGAGGTGCGTAAAAGTGAATGGCCTCCCCTCCCACCCTGGAGATCTCTACAGGCAAGTCTGCACCACCCTCCAATGCAGGATTATGTCACATCACTTGGTGACCTTCCCACAGTCACACACAGAGTAAGTGGAGCAATCAAGAACAGAACTAAGGCCATGGTTACACTGGCACTTTATAGCGCTATAAAGCCCCCACGAGCGCTATAACCTACTCCCCGTCCACACTGGCAAGGCACTAATAGCGCTATAACCGTGGAGTTATAGCGCTATTATAAATCCACCTCCTCATGGGGAATAAGGGCTGTAGCACAGCTGCTGTAGCGCTACAGCAAGAATGTGGACACCCACTGCGCTACAAGTAATCTCTGGAGATGCCTAGAGCCATTTAAGGCAATTAACGTCTCTTCCCTTTGTTTTGAACTCCGCTGGAGGAATGCGGAAGTACCTCTTTAGAGTTTCTTTCTTAACTCGGCAGATAAGCAATGCAAATGTTTAAGGAGGGAGCCTGTGTGAAAACAAAGCCTTCTGTGAACGGAGGCTCACTAACAGGCTTTCAGAAAAACGGAAAAACCACTGTCTCTCTCCCTCCGCATACACACAACGCGTCCCCCCTCACCCCCCTCGTTTAAAAAGCACGTTGCACCCAGCTGAATGCTGGGATACCTGCCCTAATGCGCTGCTCTTAATGCCACATTAAGTGCCCCAAATGTGGCCATGCTATACCGCAGGAGCATCTGAGTGTGGACATACAATAGCGCTATACATATTACTGTATAAGGGGACCGCTATAACCTATAGCGCTATAATCTTGTAAGTGTAACCATACCCTAAAAAGCAGAGGCTCTTGGGAATAGGAGTTTCAAAAGCACTTATCGCTGGCCACATTCTGCTTCTACTGAAGCCAACGATAAATTGACTTCAATGGGAGCAGAATTAGGCCATAGTAGAGCACTGTTGAAAACTCCCACCTTTAATCTTTAATTCTTTTAGTCACTGAAGCTGATTAAGTTTTTTTTTCCTCAGTTATTGCAGATGAGGTCAGTGAGGGATTGCTGTGCTAATATCGCAATCATTTTATTGCACTGATTTGAAGCTAGGTTTGTATTTTGCCATTCTAAACCTGAATACATATTTAGCTACAAAACATGGACATCGATCAGAGACTCTCCGCTCTGTTCTGTGTATTAATGTCCCTCCCCTCCTGCCCACAACTGCCAAAGAAAGCATCAACCACAAAACAGAACCTTGGAAATGCTAAAGTAAACAAACAATGAAAGGGACATTAGTAATGTACAGGATTCCATTTCAAATCCTCAGCTAAGTCCTAGAAAAGTACTACATTAAAAATTAAAATTCTTAATGAACTTGTGATCCTCCAAAACAACAATATAAATTCAGAAGCAAGCATTTCCCCCAAAAGAAATAATATTTTTTTTCTGAAACATGCAACCTTCTTGAGAAAGTCTAAGGCAGACAGATTCATTTCAGCAACAGATATAGAAATTCTTATAAATAAGAGTTTTGTTCCATCCTCCTCTTGTTCCATCCTCCTCTGAGGATATATCCTGAGCATCCTTAGTCTGCTCCCACAGACATTCAGTATAAATGCAAGGATTTTTTTTCTCTTCAGTCATATATCGGAGGGGTAGCCATGTTAGCCTATATCCTCAAAAACAACAAGGAGTCCTGTGGCACCTTAAAGACTAACAGATTTACCTTACAAGTGGAGAACCCATGTTAACAAGGCCAATTCAGTCAGGGTGGATGTGGTCCACGCACAATAATTGATGAGGAGGTGTCAATACCAAGAAAGGGAAAATTGCTTTTGTAATGAGCCAGCCACTCCCAGTTCCTATTCAAGCCCAAATTGATGGTGTTAAGTCTGCGTGGATGCCTCCTAATGGTCAAAATGATGGACTGGATTTCTACATAGAGTACTTCTGCAGATGTGCGCAGGCTGAAATTGTGAACAAACAGCATCACTTGCTCCATAACCTCAGCTGTACTGAATGCAATGCCATCCACAGCTTTGGAAACAACTCTGACATTATAATCAAAGGGGCTGACAAAGGAGGTGCTGTAGTCATCCCGAACAGGTCAGATTATGAATAGGATGCTGCCAGACAACTCTCTAACACCACATTCTACAGGCCACTATCCTCCGATCCAACTGAGGAGTACCAAAAGAAACTGCACCATCTGCTCAGGAAACTCCCTGCTACAACACGTGAACAAATCTACAGAGACACACCCCTAGCACTCCAACCAGGGGCATTCTATCTGCTACCCAAGATCCATAAAACTGGAAATCCTGGATGCCTCATCATCTCAAGCACTGGCACCCTGACAGCAGGATTATCTGGCTACTCAGACTCTCTCTTCAGACCCTACACTACCTGCACTCTTAGCTATCTTCAAGACACCACCGACTTCCTGAGGAAACTATAATGCATTAGTGATCTTCCTGAAAACACCATCCTGGCCACCATGGATGCAGAAGCAAGGGGTGAAATTCTGACCCTACTGAAGTCAATGGGAACTTTGCCATTTAGTTCACAGTAGTCAGGATTTGCCCAAAAGATGTAGGTCCTGATCCCACAAACTTTTATACACGTGAAGATAATAGGACTACTCATACAAGAAGAGTCATTCACATGAATGCGCAATTGGCCCCTATATCTTCTGCAATTATAGTGATGATCCTTTTGTCTTCAATGAAACTGCACAATCAGCCCCTATATCTTCTGCAATTATAGTGATGATCCTTTTGTCTTCAATGAAACTGCTCCTGTGACCAAAGTTATTTGTGTGTGAAGTATTTGCAGGATCAGGCCCATACATAGTTTCCTATAATACAACTTGCCACATACAGTATTAGGATAAAAGGCTGTGTGACCTATGCTCCAATACATTATCACTTTCCTTTAAGTATATCCAGTTATCTACACTGTACTGACTTTCCCCAGGCGAACATTTTCTGGAAACATGAAACAGGATACTGAAACCTATAACATGTATCTCAAAGTTTCCCTGGTGGGGGCACAAACTGTCCTAGCTGCACATAAGACAATGGTCCTTTTTGAGAATGAACCTTAAGAGCAATTCAAACTTCACTTCCAGTAAGTTTCACATTCCTTTAATTGCTTCGGTTTCAATATTCCCCTCAGTAGTACCAGTTAGTAAGCTACTGCCCTTTTACTGCTTCCTCATTGTCTCTTGTAATGTAAAGCAGCATTAACATCACTTACCGCTCAGAGGATTTTTTTTCATGTTCATTTACGTACAATTATCCATCATAGAATATGTTTATTTAAATATGTCCATTTGTACAATATCCATAAACATAAACACCAGCTGGGGGCTCTCGCAATGATTATCCTGCCCCTATCCTCCCACAGGTCTCCCAGGGAGAAAGGAGATGGACAATAAAAGGTAACTTTAACATTGTCTACTTCCGTTGATAAAGTGTCAGACAGAGTTCACACCTGAGGAATTTCCTTCAAGCTTTTCCATTTCGTCCCCCAACATCATCATCTGGAGAGTGCAGGCATCCAATTCAACACTGAATCTCTCCATGGTGAACTTAATGGCATTTAATATTGTGCTCAGAGAAGCTTCAGAAGCCAGTTGCTTGATGGTAAGCCTGCCAGGGCAAGGTTTGTCTTTTATGTGTTTGTAACATGTGCAGCATAAAGGGGCCCCGAGCCTGACTGTGTCACCCTGACAAATATTTACTCCTCCTCCTAACACCAGAGCCCCAGCAGGGAGTAGAACTGCAGTTCTCTTGGAAGAAAATAAAGTCTTAGAATACAAGGATTATCCCTTCCCTATCACATGCAAGCCTCACTTTAGGAATAATTCTATAGTCTTGTTTACATGGAGGGAAAGGGGGGTTCCCAGACTACAAAGGGGTGTTAAAATGAATTCAGCTGACTCACTTTTAAAGCCAACTGGAGCTTAGGCTCTGGCACTCATTTTTATAACCAGTTAAACCTCACTGAGGTTCTAAAACCAGTTTGAACTTTGGGGGAAAGTTTCACAGAGATCAAATGCTGCAGGTTTAGACCAAGCACAAGAGAGTCTCTGTGGTAGGAATGTCTGCTCTCCATCTAGGGTGACCAGACAGCAAGTGTGAAAAATCAGGACGGGGGTGGGAGGTAATAGGAGCCTATATAAGAAAAAGACCCAAAAATTGAGACTGTCCCTATAAAATCAGGACATCTGGTCACCTAGCTCTCCCAGCATGGGTGACAGACGCACTTTGCTGAGTAGAGCTGGCATGCTAAAAACAGGGGCACAGCAAGGGATAGCACTGGCCAGGGCTGGCCATACCTGGAGGCGAACTGAGGCAATTGCCTCAGGTACCAGACTGTGAGGACCCCCTGGGACTCAGAGAGTAGAAAATTGTCTGCTGCTGGTGCATATGTATTCTCTCTGCTCTACATGCACAGAGATGGTGGAGTGCTGTGCTGGAGGATAGGAGGGCACAAGACAAATAACAGGCAGGCAGGAGAAAAGGTGAGAGCGAATAACAGGAAACAGCACGAGCTGCAGGGAGAGAGAGGAGGAGGAGCCTCTATGTACCTCTAGCATCCCCGGAAGTCTGAGCTGATTAACACCAGCTTCTCAGGGATCTTCCTCTTTCCTGTTGTTTCCCTGAACCCACTTGAGGAGAACAGGCAGTTAACCGAAATAGTAGGAGCCAGTTAGGCCCTTAAGATGCTGATATCTTCACTCACTCAGGCCAGTAAAAGGTAGCTACCAGTATTGGCCCATACTGCTAACTTTAAAGTGCTACTATGGCAGCGCTTTAAGTACTCTGCTTAAAGCACTGCCATGACAGCACTTTAACGTCACTGCCCCTTTTGCACCCCCGGTCGATGATAGCTGGGGGAGTGGGGTTGGAAGAAGTAGCTGCCCCAGAGCCGCGATTTAAAAGGGCCCGGGGATCCAGCTGCCGCTACCGTGGCGGTGCTGGCTGGAACCCCGAGCCCTTTAAATCGCTGCTGGATCCCCTGGTGGCATGGGCCAGGGAGCGCAGATGGATTGGCTGAGGGATGCTGACCCCCATCCCCGCCCCTTCCACCTGAGGCCCTGCCCCTTCTGGGAGGGGAGTGCAAAGCAGCTCAGTACCAGTAAGAGCTGCATTTTAATTTCACCTCTGGTTAGCTGGAGAAGAGCTTAGGAAGTAGACTCCCAGCTGCAGCGTAGACATGCCTGCACTACTATCAAAGGACCAGCAGCACGGACTCCTAGCTACCACAAGAACGTAAGAATGGCCGTACTGGGTTAGACCAAAGGCCCATCCAGCCCAGTATTCTGTCTTCTGACAGTGGCCAATGCCAGGTGCCCCAGAGTGAGTGAACCTAACTGGCAACGATCAAGTGATCTCTCCCCTGCCATCCATCACCCCCTCTCATAAACAGAGGCTAGGGAAATCTTTACTCACACCCCGAATTTATAGACAGTCATTTTTAAAGTAACTTTAAAAAAAAGAACTTTTTTACAAGCACTGGCTGTAATAAATGCACACCGCATGCTCTAGCCTGATTGATTTTCACCAGTATATGTATGCTAGGATTTAACACAGGTTCTTCCCATTCAGGCCACTACACAGAAGGTTCTTGTTGATTGTGTAATTGATCTGATGAGATGATAGAAATGAGTACCAGCTTTACTTAACATCCAAATAAGTCCATTCATTAACATACCCAAACAAAGCTACAAGGAGAGAGAGAGAGAGAGAGCGAGCGCATGTGCTCTCAGGACTATATGCACACTCACCTACTGCTCAGAGTTATGGGAAACAAAGACAGAAGGAATCAACCAATGGAACACATCAGCGAACAAGCCATGAATCAGTCGACACCATTTCAGGAACCTGACATTCCCAAATTTAGGGAACAGAGTCAAATATTTTATACCTTTATTTTATGTAACTATTTGGCTACATGTCCCTATTTCCAGGGCTATAATAAACTTCATTCTTGCCTATTAGTCACATATGCCCTTATGATCACAGAAGCAAGCTATCTGTATCAATTAATCTCTTAATAACTGATAGGCATCAGTGCAATTATCTCTAGAGTTACCACGTGGCAAAATCCTCCCACAAGACTCCCTTATTTCAAAATTACTTGTGAAAGCTTGTGGTGTACCTCTTCTTCTGTGGTCAACCTGTTTGTTACACGGAATGAGAAGGCACAATTCATGACCTTGAATTAAATCCTTACACCTACTTTGGCTAACTAAAAGCCAAACCCGACATATTAGGCCTCACACACAATAAATGTTACCTTTCTATTATAACAAAGCCTAACATCCCTATTCGTGTTTTCCTATTGCTCTCAGCACGCTTCAATGTACTCAGCATTACAACTAATCAGTTGTATAGCCTACAGTGTTAGTATAAATGCACAACAGGATCATTAGGACAA